>CAJNDT010005713.1:0-547991 GCA_905221615.1 Symbiodinium sp. CCMP2592 | reverse complement strand
ACATATACAGAGAGAGTTTTGTATTTCTGACCACTTGTTTTACTTGTAATTGTGATATTCGTTGGTTTGTCTTTTATCTACGTATTTATGTATGTGTTGGTGTGTCTGTGTGTGTTTTGCTGCATATGTGTATTTATACATATATATATATATATATATACGTGTCTCTGCGTGTATACACACACAAATTATTTCCCTCTCTCTCTCTCTCTCTCTCTCTCTCTCCCTCGCTCTCAAGCATATGCGAGTATGCCTGCAATCGACCACAACAGACACACCTACCGTAGCTCATGGCTAAGACAATGAGGCCCAAACCCTAGCTTCCCGGGGCTAGCAGCAAACGGCATAGCTGAGGACCAAGGAGTCTTTCGGCACAACAGACTCCTCGGGTCCCAGTTCCTCCGTGGTAGCCTCCTTCGCCGAGAGAAGATGCTCAGCGAAGCATGTGTTTAGACAGTCTTGGCGTCCCCTCGCTTCCTCTTTTTCCCTCATCCCTTAACAGCGCTCAGGGAAATAGTCCGATTCTCAGGATTAGCCGTCTTTCGGGTTTAGGTCCCCTGATCCCGGAACCCTTGTTTTACGTTTGGTTGTCAAAATCATGGTTCCTTTTTGGGTCCCAAATATAGTACGGCACCGAATATTTAGGGTACCCAACAAGGGACCCTAATTTTGACAACCACCCATACCTCAGGCTGCCTCCAGCCCCAGCGATTCCGTAAACTCGAATGCCATAGGTGTTCACATCCGATTTCCGAGCCAGGAACTTCAGTCTGCAAGGTATGAATACTAGATTAGGGTTTAGGGTTGAGGGGTTCAGGGTTTAGGGTTTTAGGTTTAGGGTTTCGGGTAACTAGATTATTGTAGGTTGGATTTGGATCTTATTGCAGCCGTGTTCGCTGGCCTGAACGAGGCCGACAATGCTTCCACAGTCGGTTTTTGGTTTGGGGTTGTGTAGTTGCCATGGTGAAAGTCTGTTTAGCCCTGCGTGTCCTGGTCAACATGAGTATCTTCAGCCGAACTACGAACAACAGCATCTTCATGACCATCTCACGCCGTCACCATCACCACCGCCTCTGTCATCATCATCACGACCATCACCATGGTTATTATTAGAATCATCATCATCATCTTCATCATCATCATAAGCTGAGTTTTGTTCCGGGATGTTGCAGACGCCTTGGCGGCACCGGGAGTTTCAAACACATCCATAAGCTCAAAGCCTTTAGCCCCACTCATGCAGCTCCAACCCCCCCGAGCCGTGAGCACTTAATCCTCTTGGCAAAACCCCTTCCCTAGACCCTGACTCTGCAACGTAACTACGAAAGGCCTCCAAAACCTTTGGATTTGGGAATATTTATTTTGAAGTTTCTGCGTCTGAGTTGAAAACCCTAAAAAACGCTAAATCATAAGCCACGCATTAGAGAGCGCAGGGACGCCCTTGAGGCCTTAGAGCTTACGACTCCCACTGGTGGCTTTGCCCGAAGTTCTCCACATCCGGCGTCAACATCAGATCGGTTTAGGGGTTAATTGGTTCAAGGTTTAGGGCGTTTTGGGGGTTTTAGGGTTTGGGGGATCATGTCCCACATCCGTATTCCTAGACTGCAGTACCAGGTTCGTTCAGTGTCAAGGGCCTTCGTTCTAAGTTTTCGAAACGGGTACCAGGCGGGCTTTAGTGTTAAGGGTATGAGTGTCCACGTACATGTCCGGCAGACTTTGGCCCTAAACGTGGCTCCTAGGTTAGACTCTCAGGTAAAATCTTGAGGGTCCAAGTGTAAAGCACATGGGTACATGTACCCGGCCATCAGGCTTCATTACTTAGGACCTAGGACCTAGAGTAGGCCCTTACTCCCCTTTTTAGGGTTCAGGTTCCCTTTTAAGCCCCTTCAAACCAAAACCCAAAACCCTTAAACCCTAAACCCTAAAACCCTAAACCCTAAACCCAGCACCCTTGCTATGCCTAGGTCACTCTTGGGTCTAGATACTGTTGTTGGGGACCCAGGGGCTGGGTTTAAGGCTTTCGTACTTGGGGTCAACCAGGACGCCCCAAGACCCCTTTAATAGAGTCCTTACTTGGAAGGGCAGGGGACTTAGTAAGTAGGTTATAAGTAGGGTTATAATTGGGGTGACTCCATTTAGGGTACTTATAACTCTACTTCTAACCTACTTACTAAGTCCCCTGTGGCTCTTAGGGGGTTAATTAGGGTATATTAGAGGGGTAGTTGGGGGGCGTAGGTAGGATCTAAAGTCTGAGTCTAGGGTTCCGCTTTGGATCTAGAATCAGCAATCCTAACACGGCCCAAAGGCCTTGTTCTCAGACAGCCTTTAGGGTTTAGGGTTTACTTAACCTGACACATAATTGCTTACGCTTTGTTTCACTGCCTTTGCAGTAAGCCTGAAACTTGCCACTTTGGCAGTCCTCCCCAAATCCCAATGCTCAACTTGTTCTTTTCTTAGTCTTCTTTTTTCTAGACCACGACTACGAGCTACCAGCATCTGCTGAAAGCTGCGTCCTGAAAGCGATGTAGAGCTTCATCAACACTCCGCAAACCCTTCACAACGCCATTAAAAGATCCTGATAACCTCTAATACAGGGTTTTTCTCATTGCCTATAGTATGTTGGGGGCTCCTAATTATAATATAATCTAGACTCTATGCTTGTAGAACCCTATTGTAGATCCCTTACAGATCTACTATTTTAGGATACCATATTAATTAGGGTCCCCGGGTCCCGTATTTTTGGATCCTCCCAATCCTAAACCCCTAAACCCTAAACCCTAAACCCAAGCCCCACGAGCCCCTTTTAAGGCCCTCTTAGGGTCCCCTAATTTTCGGAAACTCCCATATGGCCGGCGGCCACCTGTGGTGGGTGCTTCCAAAGGAAGAGCCGCCGCGGAAAGTGCCAACGAGAGCAGAGCGAGGCGACTCTCAAGATGCTCCGTGCATTGAAATCCTGAAGCCTGGGTTCTTACTAAGGAGTTTAATTTAAATCACCATGATCATAGGGATCTGTAGTAAATCATCGGGTTCTTATCATCAGCCATAGAAGCCCTATAGAAGCGGATACCCTACCCCTTTTTGAGGGTACCTGTGCTCCTTAGTTAGGACCTGGTATATAGACAAGTAGGTAACCCCAGAAAGGGCTAGGGTATGAGCCTACAGGTACCTAGGACACAGAGTAGGCCCTTATTCCTTTGTTTAAGGTCCAGGTTCCCTTATGATTTTACAACCCGCTTTAAACCCCAAAGGGCACCCTTTTTATTCCTAGGTTTCTCTTAGGTCTAGATACCGAAGCCTGGGTTCTTTCTGAGGAATTGGATTCAAGTCACTATAATAATAGGGATCTGTCGTAAATAGTGGGGTTTCCTTACTATGGTAACTTAATAAATCCCTGAGGCTTGCAGTTTGGGCGTAGGCTGCCGAATTTAGCCTACCGACCCTGGTACGTTTCGCCGCTGCTTTGTCCTATTACTATAGCGACAGCGATGCTTCTGCTTGTGCAGCCAGCAGCAGCAGCAGCAGCAGCAGCAGCAGCAGCAGGAACAACAGCAACAACAACGACAGTAGCAACAGCAACAGCAACAACAACAACAACAACAGCAGCATCAACAACAACGAACACGACTTCTGCAACAACAACAACAACAACAACAACAACCACAACCACAACCACAACCACAACTACAACAACAGTAGCATTAACAACATTAACCACGAAAAAACAGCCATAACAACAACAACAACAACAACAACAACTTCAACAGTGACAGTGACAGCAACGACAACGACAGCAACAGCAACAGCAGCAACACCAACTGCAACGGAAACCGCCAAGGCGACGTCAACGGCAACCGCACCGGCAACTGCAGCAGCAACAGCGACGGCAACGGCAGCAACTGCTGCAGCAGCAACACCAGCAACAGCAACAACAACGAGAACAACAACAGCAGCAGCAACAACAACAACAAACACAGCAACAGCAGCAAGAGCAATAACGACGACAACAACAGCAACCACAGCAATATCAACGAGAACCACAACAACAACAACAACAACATCAGCAACAACCTCGACACCAGCAGCAACACCAACAAGAACAGCCACTGCGACGACAAATTCGACGATGACGACCAAGTATTAGGGCAGATCTAGGACTATTCCCCCGCCGATAGTGCTGCTACTCGTGGTCCCCCACTGCTACGGTTGATGGTATAAATCCTGCATTACCCATATTCAGGAATATACCATAATTCCCATAGTTTAGGGTCATTATGATAATGCAGGATTTATATCATCAACCGTACCGCCATGTGCCAGTCCTGAGTCCCTAGGCCCTGCACATCCCTGCACCTTACCCTAAGGGTCCTAAGCACCCGATTTTAGGGTTTAGGGTTCCTTTAAAGGGGTCTATAAGGGGCTATATACTATAAGGGCTACTATAAGGATTATAAAATATAGGGGCCTAATAAATAGGTACTCGGGTTTGGGATAATAGTTATGTAGGTTAGTCTTTTGGAGAGTATATGATAAGAAGGTACTTGCACCCTTGGGGTTATGTCCTCGGTCACACAGCCTGCAAGCCCTACCAATGGTCGTCATTGTAGGTCCTTTTGGGGCGCTACTTTATAAGATCCTAACTATGGGATTTGATGAGCCAAAAAAGGACAATTTGTTAAACCAGAACAGGAAAAGACAATGCAGACACAAAGTAAACCTTACAGTGGGGTCATAGCTAATCTCCGGTATGGCGGTTTTATGTTTGAAACAACGTTGAACTACCATATCGGGTTTTTCAACTGTTTCAACCTTAACAAAAGGTAGGCTACATTGTTTAAGGTAAACCATACACCGATTGCTTGGGTGCTGCCCTCACTCGGTTTCAGTTGAGTCATACTCATAATACAGATATATTCCGCCCTAAATAGTAGCCCTTATATAGAACTAAAACCGACATGCTAAACTCTATAAGCTCCATAAGCGCCCTAAACCCTAAACCCTAAACCCAACCCTAAACCCTAAACCCTAAACCCCTACACGCTAAATTCAACGCAGGTTCATCTCTCGCCTCGCAAGAGGGGCCTGCAGGGATGTCGGCAGGTAAGCTGCAGGTGCCCCTGCAGGTCCATGTTTAGGGGCTCCAAGAAGCACAGAAGTTGTGGGGTTGAAGGGATAAGGGTTGAGAGGGCTTAGGGCTTAGGATGAGGATCCCCCCTAATGATGCAAAGTGAGGACTATAGTCTTCGCGTGTGCTCTTGGGCCCTTGATGTTCAAAGGTGTCTGGGGCCTGTAAGGCCTGCCTAGACTGGTTGATATGAACCCTGCAAATGACGGTTTGTCGAGTTGTTTGGCAGACCACGGAATCACCTTTCAGAAAGTGCGAAATCCGGACCTAAATCCTGTTGTGTGGTGCAGGATTCATGATACCTTCCAAGATTAGAACGCGAACGCTCAGTTGCTTGCCTCTGCAGCCTCCTCCCAGATTTCGGCTCTTCCGTTCCCTTCGTTTGTAGAGAGTGCTTTTCCTAATGATTGAATATTTAATTAAGTTCTAATGTCTGATTTGCGGGGGCGGTCATTCGAGTAATCACCTTCATACACATGCCTGAACCAACCATTGGAATAGGGTTTGGGGGGATGTATAGTGCAGCTGTGAAAAGGAAGCCTAAGGGACAGCATTGTTAATTACCCAGCCTTCTGTAAAAGACCTGGAAGTCCAAGCCCTAACCCTGAACCTTCGCTGCAAACCCTCAATAACCTCGAATGCCTCCGAACCTTCAACCCTAAACCGCCAAACCCTCGACTCCTAAATCCTAAACCCGTGACCCCAAAACCCCGAATAAGCCGGGTAGGCTTTCTTTAGCAGTAACCCTGTACGTCAACGGGCTCGTTAAACATGCCTGTTAGTGTTATGACGCAACGTGCTCGTTTCACCCGATGCATAAAAAACCCTCTTGGGGGCTGAGATTGGCAATATGTCGTTTTCAACGATTCTAGTGTGAGGTTTCTGGAATTTACAAGTGGGTTTCTGCCGTTTTCAAGGAATCTAGTGTGAGATTTCTGGGATTACCAATTGGGTTTCATGGTTTTAATACCAGGAACAGGTCTTGATTATAATGGTTCCAATATGCAAAAAACCTGAATCCCAGACCCATAATTCCCTGAAAGATCCTGATCCCAGTGCTCCGAGATGCCGAGATTCGCAGCTTCAGACGCTCCGAAGCAGGGAAGATGATCAGATGCAAACGATAATTTGGAGGATTTCAACTTGCAAGGTCTAGGACCCAAGCTCGGAAACTCCTGAAATCGAAGGCCTTTTAGTTAGTTCCGGTCCCTGTTATAGAGACTTTTAAGCCGCAGAATTGGGGTTATAAGTCCTCTCATATGGGATTCTAATACCTACATACATATATTATAATTATAATATATATATGTATGTAGAAAATCCCATATGAGAGGACTTATAACCCCAATTCATTAATTATCCTAGAACTACCCATGAACCTCCAGGTCACCCCGGAAGCCGAGACACGCGACCCTAAAACGTGAACCCTAACTCGTACCCTAAACCTCAAACGATAGCACCGTCATATAGGGGTCTGACATTTTAAGGGGAGTTCTAGAGTGGTGTACGTAATGTAGTCGACAGCTGCCATGCTCCTTGCCGGCATGTGATATATCCCTGATTTATGCAAATATCGCCGGGCCGAAGCTCAGCTGCAAGTGGAGTTTAGAAAGAGGGGTGTGGCACTATGCGTGATGCTAGGCTCCATTCTGTCTACATGTTTCCCGAGGAAGCTTGGGTATAATTATCCATGGATGTGGTGTATGATCCTGGGATCTTCCGTGGGCCGAATCTGAGCAGCAATTGCGACTGGATAAATTTTAAAGGTGCCCTGATAAATATATTATTACAACCCATGTTGTTACCCATTTGCTTGCCCAGGGCCGTGGTGGTCCTATGAAACGAGCTTTGGCACGCCGAAGCTCGGTGGCAGCTGCATGTGCAGGGGAAGGGGCCGTATTATGTGGTCTGTTCGAATTTGTGAGAGTGCTAAGGACATGAGGAAAGAATATCAGATGCCTGGGTGGATGATCTTTTATCAGGTGGTTCTGGCGTGGTTAGATGCATGCAGCAGTCTTCGAATCTTTTGGTCTGCACTTGCGCTTGCATATGTGCTGCAATCTGGGTCAGGCAGCGTCGGTACCTTGCATGTCGCAACAGATCTAATACAGAGGTCAGTGGAAGTCTCGAAGCAAAATTAATAATCACATTCTGGGGCTTGAAGGTTCCAATGCCCTAATAATATGTATCCTGGGGCAAGTTTTGAAGTGCAGGGTCAGCCTAGCTAGATCGTGGCATGGGCGCCACAAAGCCGAACCCTCGAACGGTGCTCTTCCTGAAGGCCTGCTTGCATTAATTTTATTCCTGTTTCTCTCACACATGATCTCTCTGATTATCTCTCTTCTCTTTCTCACTGCATGCTGCGCACATGTCTTCCTATAATATTCTCACCGGGCAGGAACTCTACAAGAGCTTCCTGTCCGATGAAGACTTTGTGACGAAGCGGTTTGAGGCCATCTGCAGAGAGCAGAGCGTCGGGCCCAAGAAACTCGCTCGATGTCTGAAGCGTGGTGTTGCTGCTCTGCTTAAAATCATATGTGTACATGTAGGATTGTTGTTCTTTGTATATATATTAGGTGCTAGCTATAGCTGTCTTCCCAAAATTAAGGTGCCCGTGACGTTTAGCTTGGTTGACGTCAAAGGCCGCAGCATCACAGAGCATGATGCCACATGGCTGATTTATGCGGATCATAATCAGGGTGGCCGTTGGAACAATATATATGCATTTGTGCTTAGCTCAGGTGCAGGAGAATACCACCAACTACGAGTTTCTTTCCAACTACTTGGGCTTATTCCCGGTGATCCCGACCCAGAAGGAATCTCAGGCCATTCACGAATCAGTGGAGTGATGATCTATCATGGAATTATGCACTGCATGCAGGAAGCACTTTGCAGTGTGGCAGTGGACCATGGCATCGTTTCGAAGAACATTACGAAAGGGCAGCTCAAGGACTGGATATCCTTAAAAAAGAAACCCTAAAAAAGGCACCTAAACCAAAACCCCATAGGAACATTTGCAATGGTCCCTGAAGCACTGACTCAAACCCCCAACTCCTAAACCCCATATCCCTGGAGTATCCCTTAGGGAATCGAAACGTTCACCCCAAACCCCAGGCCCATATCCCTGGAGTATCCCTATAATTACGGAACCCTTCACCCAAAACCCCAGGAGCCCTGATAATAAAGCCTAGGCCAGGACCCCTAAACCAAATCTTCAACCCCAATCAGCTGTGAAGCACCACTCGAGCTCGCAGGATTGGGCGTCGATCGAAGGCGGCCTGCACCGGGCACTCGGGGCTTATGTGCACCGGCGGCTCGGAGCCAACTCCGGGGCAAGGCCGGGTTCAAGTTTGTAGCCTACATACAAAATAACCCTGTGTTGTCTGCTAGGGGTGGCCACGATCGTATGGCGCTTTTGAAACGAATCGTCAAGACGGTCCGAGGAATGGATCCAGAGGCTAGGAGTACTTCAATTCTTCATTCCAATATATGTTTCTTTCGTTGTGATCCTCAGGCTGATGGCAAGAAACTGCCGTATGGAATGGACACTGACGAAACGCAAGTGTTGGCAGGACTGTACGTGTAATCCCTGCAATCTATATTCTGCTTTAATTAAACTGTCTGCAGGAGCAGAAGATTCAGACGACGATGTGATTATTGTCGAGCCCCACAAGTGCATCCCTTGCATCCCAAGTGACATGGAGGATCTAATAACTGTGCAATTGAAATCAATAAATAATGGCTGGGCTTCTGCTGGAGATTTGTGCCGCAGGACGAACAAGGAAGTCTTGCAGATGAGACTCAATCTGAGCTGCGTGGACCAGTCGCGACCACAGCCTTTGCCATACGCAGGGTATGATCTTCTGAGTGGGGGTCGAAAATACAATAATTAAGGAGAATGAGACTTCGAATGCGGCCCCGGTGCTTCGCAAGGTATCTCTTCTGATTCTATGCTAGTGATGCAAGTTATGATCGAGAAATCTGTGGCAGGCTGCTCCGATTCGCAGCTCTCAGTTTTCGAGCTCTGAGTTTCTGGAAGAAGGAGATGTTGCCAGGCTGATATTAAATTCTTGTAGACATATATATAGATTCTAGACCTAGACCAAATCATCTACTTGAGGTTCCACGGCCATCGAGATCCCCAACACCGTCCCCACCAAGATCTTCGACGAAGAACAAAAGGAGGAAAGAGCACATGTCCTTGTCTGCTTCGAAGGCAAGCCAGCAGCGCCATTACGTGATAATAATAACATTATAATGTGTTTCGGTGGCCTTCAAACATGTCTGATTGCATAGGTCACTGTGGATTCGAGCTCACCGGCAATGTCGAAGAAGAATAAGCAAAAGAGTGAGGAAACACAGGAGGTGCAGGATTCTACTATGACTCTAATAATAATTAACAAAGAATATATATTGTGTTCCTTATCATAATGCTCGTTTCGCAGGTGCCTGGTCCAAGCAGCCCCACCGACAAGCTGAACTTTGGTGTGGACAAGGCAGCAAAATAAATTAATTGGAGAAATTTCTAGTTGTAACTGCCCTTGCTGAGGTCATGTTGCCAGGGCAGACGCCAGACAGGTGTCCCAAGCTCGAGGCTGCTTGCATGGATCATCATAACCAAACAATGCACATTTGTGATTTTCCATGTACTGGCAGGAGTTGGCTCTTTCCCCCGTAGCAGCAAAGACGGCCTCAACGAAGAAGATGAAGAACCAAAAGACTGAGGAAACACAGGAGTCCCCCGTAGCAGCAAAGACGGGCTCAACAAAGAAGAAGAAGAAGCAAAAGACTGAGGAAACACAGGAGTCCCCGGTAGCAGCAAAGACGGCCTCAACCGAGAAGAAGAAGAAGCAAAAGACTGAGGAAACACAGGAGGCCAGAAGCACAATTGCAAGTAGTCTGTTTACATGCCGGGGTTCCCATGATTGTATAACTTGCAGGTGCCACCTGCTATCGCAACAGCAACAAGCTCGTGGGATGACAGTAGCAAGGACCGCATGCATGTTCCCGTATACTCGTGTATACATGTATAGAGTTTCAAGCCTTATTAATGTGTGGACAGGATGCCCAGCCGCGGATGGAATTCCCAGATAGCCAGCCGATCTTTGATCCGTGGCCGGTGGTGGTAGAGGATGACAGTGTTCCCGATGGCAAATACGAGGTGCCTCTTTAGGCATTCTGATTGCTGATCTATTATAACCTAAAATATATATGGCAGGACGCTGGCGCTAGCACCCCGACCAAAGCGGCAGACAGGGAGCTGCCGATGGAAGCAGCAGCAGATGAGGATGATGCTTTTGAGGAGAACTACAAGGTGCATCTTTGTGAGCGCGAGAGACAGACAGAGAGAGACAGAGAGAGAAATAGAGAGAGAAATAGATTATACCAAATCATGTACAAGCTAATCAACCTGTTTGTCAGGACGATGGCAGGGTGCCGCTGACTTCGATACCGTGGCCAATCTGGCAGACGTTAGATCAAAGGCTGGCTGAAGCCGACAAACTGGTCGAGGAGCTGGAGAAGAAGACAGGGCCCTTAAGTGACAACGTCTTGCAGGTGGGTTGTACTGCTAAATCGTTCAATGTTTCTACTCTCTCTCTCTATATATATATATATATTATGCAATTCGAGGAGCAAAGAAAGCTTCGAAAAACCATACGTGAAGGCCCAGCAGAAGATGAAGCTGATGAGGACCGGGGCCCCGAATCCAAAGGCAAGCCCAAAGCTAAAGCGAAAGGAAAGGCAAAGGCAAAAAGCAAAGCAAAAGCAAAAGCAAAAGCAAAAGCAAAAGCAAAAGCAGAAGCAACAGCAGAGACCAACGCCGTGTTGGAAGATGACAGGGAAGCAGATGAGGTGTTGAGTGAGGCTTTGGAGCTAGAGAAAGAAGAAGAGCAGGTGAAGAATGATGTTCGTGAAGAAGCCGATGAAGATCAAAAGAAGAAGGCTAAGAAGGGCAAAGGAAAGAAAAAGAAAGGTAGAAAGAGCAAAGAATGTCATGATGAAGCAGAGTGTGAGGCAAAAGGCGAAGGAGAGCATGCTGCAGGAGGGTTTGAGGAAAAAGCCGAAGGAAAGGATGATGCAGCAGGGTTTGAGGAAGAAGCCCAAGGAAAGGATGATGCAGCAGGATGTGGGGGTGGTGCAGATCATGCCAAACGCCAGAAAGGTGTAAAGCGCCGCCTCGAGTTCGAGCACTGCAGCGAAGAGCCGTGGCCACAAGTGGAGGCCATTTGCAAATAATAATGGCTACCGGGATACGTATGTATGGTATTCATGATCATAATATGATCTGTATATATAATTTAAATAAATAAATAAATATATATATATATATACAATATATTGTATCTATATATTAATTATATGTACGTATATATACCACAAGTACGTGTATCTATGTGTTTTAAGAATTATAATAACTTATTCCCTAAACCCCAAAGCCCCAAAATTAAGTTCCGTCCAGGAGCAGCCGGCTTCCAGCTGCACGTGGGACGCAATGGATGCAGATGGCGAGCCACCTGCTGGTGTGGTTGTGAAGAAAAAAAGAAAGATGAAAAAGAAGGGTGGCAGGAAGTCCAAAAAAGTTGTGGGAAGCACCCCACCGAGAAAGAATGACAATGAGGCAGAAGATGAGCCCCAGCAGGACTGAAGAACCTGAACCCCTACTGTAATTGAAACCTCCCATAAACTCGAATTGCAAGAAGATCTAATTATAAATCGCTAGAATAGCTTGTCTTCTACAGGAGCCGGCTGGATCCCCTGTTGGGCTGCTGCGACCTCACAAGTCGACTGGATGGACCCCTCGGCTAGCCAAGTGTAAGAGAAAGTCCAAGCCAAAGTACGACGCCGACAACCCCATGCCCAAGTCAAGACAACAGATTGAGGCAGGGACCGCTACGCATGTGTACATGTTCTTATATAGATTCCTGTTGAACACAATCCTGCAAAACTTACGCATTATCACTGTGACAAGGCGAAGAAAGACTCGGTTCTCCACGACCTCCGACAGCTGCGGTTGTTGGACAACAGTATGCTGCTGCCGACTGACTTTTCGGACATTGCGTGGCTTGCCATTAATCATCTTTACTTAAAGGCTCATGGGACTTAGTAAGTAAGGTTATAAGTAGGTTATAATTAGGATAACCCCACTTAGGGGACTTATATATAACCCCAGTTATAACCTACATTACTAAGTCCCATGATCCTCTAAGTAAGTTGGGCTTCTGCTTCGGGTCGTGTTTCCTGTGTATTACAAATGTGGTTTGTATCCAAGGTCCTTTACGCTGAATCCCTCCCCGAAGGTGCAGGAGGAGAACAAGGATGGTGGTGCACGCTCCATCCAAACTTTGCAGTTGGGATGCACACTACGTACATTGTCACTACATGAGATCATAGATACATGTTTCCTACAAGTTTACAATGATGTTCAGCCAAGGCTCCAAGGTGGCTTTTATGTGAGCAAAGTTCCACCTGAACGTCTCCGAGCCATCAACAAATACACCTCCGATGCCAACCTCAAGGCCTGCTGCCTTTGTGACCATGGGGTTTTCTATTAGACAACATAAATAGGGGTTTTGAGGGGATCGGACACAGACTCAGGCCCTGAACCATCATCCGAAAATACCCCAATGATAAGCCCAAAGAAACAACAGATTTTTTTGCATCCCAGCGCCGGTGGTATATAGTCTGATATATCGACTAGCATACATTCAATGTCAGACTGCCTCGGGATATCGAGCCGGTCGATTGCGAGCTGGACCAGCAGAATAAGGACGGTTCATCACGAGCTCATACAAGCGGCGACACATCCGCACCAACATTCGGCCAACGAAATCACAGGCTCTGTAAGACACGACGATGCAAGGCGGCGGCATTGCTCTCTCCAGTTGTTGTACACGTTGTTCGAGATCGTGCACATGCCTAGATATAAGTGACCATGTGCTCGTGCTGGAACCCGCACCGTCCATACCATCACTGGAGCTTCCATCAGCAAGTGCAATTTCGAAATCCATGGCGGCCAGATGTGCCGAGGAATCCTACGTGTATTACTAATTTACTAATTATACCCGTACATATGAAAGTCGTGCTTCCTCCATACTTTCCAATCTAGAATCGAATTCTTATAAGATGTATTTGGATTGTTGCAGGCGAACAAGAACGAGGGTGTGAGCCTGGCTTGGAAGAAGGGCGATTTGGGGGATCTTCAACGAGTGTGCCCCGGCTGCTCTTCGAAGTCAGATCCATGCACTTATGAGATCCCCGATCAGATCCTGATATCCCGATTTCCAGGTACAGACTTGCGAAAAAAGTGGCTGGGTGGCTGAAGCCATACTGGCCTCTTCCGGCGCCCAAGACGTAGGCCACAGGACAGCAGCTACCACCCAGGTTCACAGCTACCTTGCAAAGCTGCTGTTGGTGTACAGCAGGGATTGAGCAGGCTACCATAGAGGGAGTAATAAGGTTTGCCTAGACCTATATATATACACATATATATATATATATATACACTGGTATGCGCTTAGGGTGTAAGTTGAGAACACTTGTGCCGCCTGTACACCCAATTCGGACTGGGACAGTCTTGTTGACTTTCAACGAGAGATGCAAAAAAATGAGATATCGTCTCGCACATGCATGTCTTGGTATGGGGCGAGGAATGAGTTTCAGCAGGTATACCTACTACGTATAGTGGAACCGTATGCCAGGTCTGCTCCGGCTTGTGATTGGAGATCGCTAGCTATGGGGTTAGACGAAATAGGAATTCCAAGCCAGCATAGTAACCAAGTCCCCCAACCCTATAATTATCCTATTAGTTATTTTAATGTCTCTATATATATATATATATAGAATATATATATAAAGATAGTTTCCATATAATAACGTACACCCTCACCCTGGACACCCTAAATAGATCCCACCAACAAAACCTGGCCGGATTTAAATCCATGGATCGCTTTCCGCAAAGCAGCCCATTGTCACTGTCGTCATCAGCGGCAGCACTCCTGGTCATGATGGGGGCTCACTCAGCATTGTAGCTCATCTGGACATATTCATGTCCCAATATTGCAATGCAACTACAATTCAAAAGCCCGAGACCTGCTAGAGCTACACAAGGATCCAAGTGGCGGACTACGTGGCCCAGAATTCTCCGCCAAACATGAGCTTTCGGGTCACGGCCTCGTGTTATAGTACATACGCTATATAATAAGCTAGTCTGCGACCCAGGACCTTATGCACTACGACATGTTTGCCGGGGCACGAAACATGCAAAGAGCATACTGTGCCTTGTTTGCAGCAGATCCTGTGTATGGCCGTCTTGCATTCTACGTGTTCATTCATGTTTGCGCATGCACTCAGGTCGGGACGGCATGAGGAGGCCTCTCATCTGCAATTGAATTGTCCCTATCTACCTTCTAAAGTAATACTAATACTAAAATTGCTCTAGCTCTCAATCGCGAGGAGGGTATGATTTGAAGCTAAGTGACTATATGGATATGACACTTCGCATCGACGATGATATCTGCACCACGCTCCTTGGATGGCAGTCGCAAGCAATAATGCAGTGTCATGATGCATAGAATATTAGAGCTAAGGGTTGGCTTTATATCAGCTGTTCGCTGCATCTTGAAGCTGAAGCCTCTGGCCTTGGCAACAATTGGATTGCCCTGTGGATCCTTTGTTTGGATTAATTCAGCAACATCAAAGAGATCAGCAGCACGTCCTTATGGCAATGAAGATCTGCCACATGTCGCCAAAGGCAACAAGTTGCTTGGATAGAAAGATGATCAAGTGAACTGGTGAACCATGGGCTTCATGTGAATTATGATCCCTGCTGTTATCTGAGGATTGCAGCACGGGTGTGCTTGTTGCTTCTTTTGCTCACGGCACGACGAGTTCTCTTCATGCTTGAACAACCGTTTTCTTCCAAGCTGGAGTTGCTGCCGTTTGTGCGTGATGTGTTCGACATGATCAGCGAGGTTATCCCTGTACACAGGGTGTTCTTGCCGAGCCCTCTGACAATGTTGTGTGATGCATGCTCACCCATGTACTTCATCACTCCTTGTACCATGATCAGTGCACTCTAAGTTGGATGGGCAACTATGGACACTTCAGCTGCAAGGGCTCCCTAGCCTACAGCAACCTGTCAATGCCTCATGTGAGTCCTGACCAGTCTAGCAAGCACACAATTGCATCATCATCCTCAACTTCCAAAATTCCCGACCAAGGCCCTTTATTGGACGTTTGGGCAAGAAGCTGTCCAATGCACGTCGAGAAAGGCTCCGTCTTTCCTCACATGGGGTGGTTCATCGAAGGGTCAGGCATGGCAGAGTAGCTGTGATGCTTGGCTTGGAATTCTAATATAAATGTATATGTCTAGTGTAGAGAACTGGGCCCTGACCCCAACTGCAACTCCTGTGCTGGCCCAGGACTGGTGACAGGCTATTGAAGAAAACGCAGGAGTACCCGCGCAAGTTCTGCAAGAAAATCTTGCGGTTGCATTTAAAATCCGTGGATTCTTGCTGTCTCCATATGGGAAGCCATCTTAGTTGAAATCTATTCTTTTTATAACGAACCCGTAATAATTCAATCCCAGGAGCTTGTAAACCCCAACCCAGTCGCGAAATCTGTGTATGTGCCAAGGAGCGGCATGGGAAGAAACTTCAGAAGAAAATGGACTCTGGCCCACGGCTTCTCTTGGGGAGGAGCCAGGCTGGGGAGTAGGATGTCATTAATAATCTAATTATACTTATATATTTATTAGGGTTATAATTATAGAGTAATATAAGGGATTCGAACTGGACTTCAGGTCAGGTTGGGGGTGATGGGGAAAGCCCAGGCTGTAGCTAGTTTTATAATAACTGACGATATTATATAATTGATATATGCCCTGGGTTTCAAACAGCGGGCTTGGGTTTCCTCATATTCGCTACAGCTATACATGCCAGGCTCTAGCTAGTTGATGAACTTGAGGGCTTCTCTTGGGGAGGAGCCAGGCTGGGGAGTAGGATGTCATTAATAATCTAATTCTACTTATAGTTAGGGTTATAATTATATAGATTATAATATAAGGGATTCGAACTGGACTTCAGGTCAGGTTGGGGGTGATGGGGAAAGCCCAGGCTGTAGCTAGTTTTATAATAACTGACGATATTATATAATTGATATATGCCCTGGGTTTCAAACAGCGGGCTTGGGTTTCCTCATATTCGCTACAGCTATACATGCCAGGCTCTAGCTAGTTGATGAACTTGAATATAAATATATTATAATATATTTATACTCAAGTTCATCAACTAGCTAGAGCCTGGCATGTATAGCTTATATATGGGATTGGAAATTATAATGTGTTCTTTGTTATAGGTCTTAGGGTTTCAGCTTGGCTTGGAGTATCGATACCTGGAGCTGGCATGGGCTTTCATTCAGAAAAAAGGTGGTTATTATTACACACGCCCGCCTTCTAATTATATTGATATAGGGAACCTAGGGTCTGGGGTTGGCTTCGAGTATCAGTTATTTCTAGATTTATTATCATAGATATATATCTAGATATACCCTAGGGGTAGGGTTTAGGGGTTGAATTCCAGTACGTGTCGATACCTAGAATTGGGTAGGCACAGTCTGGGTTTATATGGACTTTGGGGGCAAGCGGCTATTATATACCCTGGATAAGGATCAATACTAATCTGTGCAGGTGGCAGCGGCACCAGCCTGGGCTTCTGCAGATATGGATGAGATTCTGCAATTCCTCGGAGCAGAGCAGCTTCTGGGTCGATATCACCCGGTGGCTGAGGGCTTGTAGCTAGAGCCGTGTACAAGAGTGCAGGGTTCCGGCACTCATTATTGCAAATTGGAGGGGGCCTGGGTTACATATTTGGTTCCAATTTGGAGGGCCTGCACTCTTGAAATACACTGATGGGCTCCGTGTGCAGCTCCGTCCGTGGCTTCGGGGGCCTGGTTCCTAAACCCGCAATATGCTGTTGACTGCTAGGAACGATACTATTTTCATATAAATAGCAGAGTTTGGGCCAGGACCCGGGGAGCGTGACTTTAGCGTGACTCTAGCGTGACTCTAGCGTGATTCTTCCGTGACTGTGCTTAAGAGCAGTATTACAGGGAGCGTGACTCTAGCGTGACTCTAGCGTGACTCTAGCGTGACTCCAGTGTGACTCTTCAGTGTGTGAGCCTCATACATTCCCTGCTGCAGCATTTTCTTATCTAGCGAGTGAAGTTCTGGCTGGTTCCAAGATCACCAGGTTCTCAGCAGATGCCGCAGACACTCGACCCAACTACGTCATATATAATGTGTACATGTGCCCCTGCCTAGTGTCCCTTTGTAGATCCCCTTTGTGTTAACATGCCCAAGCCGGCTCTCAGTGTTGAACAAGCGCTGGCTGCTGTTGAAGAGTTAAGAAAGAGAGCTCTGAAAGGACAGCCCGACAAGTAATTCTGATTGTCTAACATGTACCAAGTTGAAGATTCGGAGCTTTGCATTGATGCTGTATTCTATTCTGTGATTTTGCCAGGAACTTCCTATGAGGAGGCAAATGCAAAGAAAGATGATGAACAAGCAAAAGAAGCCGAAGCAAACAGTGCAGTGAAGCAGGAGGTTAAAACACCAGCACGTGCAAAAGAGGATCCTGGAGTCTGCCCAGTGGCAGGCGACCAGGAGGCAAGGACACCGAACTCCAAGACAGCAGCAGCACGAGGTCGCAGCGAGGAGCCCCGCACCCCTAATAAGAGTGCAGGCAAGCTGGGCAGCAACAAAAAGGTCCGCTCAGCAAAGCGCCGAAGGGTGCGAGGCAAGACCCCGGATGAAAGCGCAGAGACAGCGAAGAGCAAAACTCCAGAAAAGCTTGCAGAAGCCGCCCCGCCAGAGCCGAGCAAGACACCCAAGAGCAAAACGCCGAGTCCAGAAAAGCCTGCAGAAGCCGCCGTGCCAGAGCCCAGCAAGACACCCAAGAGCAAGACGCCGAGTCCAGAAAAGCCTGCAGAAGCCGCCAGTGCAGAGCCAGCAAGCAAAACCCCGAAGAGCAAAACACCGACTCCACAAAAGGCCGCAGAAGCAGACCCCGCAGAGCCAAGCAAGACACCGAAGAGCAAGCTAAGGACAGCTACGCCAGAAAAGCAAGCAGAAGCCGCCAGTGCAGAGCGAACCAAGACACCCAAGAGCAAAACACCGACTCCACAAAAGGATGCAGGACCCGAGCCCGCAGACCGAAGCAAGACTCCCAAGAGACGCAAGAGCAAAGCATCGACTACACCGAAGAGCAAAACCCCGAGTCCAGAAAAGCCTGCAGAAGCCGCCAGTGCAGAGCCAAGCAAGACACCCAAGAGCAAAACACCGAGTCCAGCAAAGGCCGAAGATGGGACCAGCCAGACACCGCGATCCACGAGCAAAGCATCCAGGGCCAGTCCGAAGAGCCAGTGCAGTGGAAAGCGCCGCCACAGTAGCCCAACAAAGGGGATGTCACCTGCTTCCTCGACCTCTGCTTGGAAGGCCTGTTATCTTAGATTATTCTCGTTTGATTTCTCCTAGATCGATATATCAACCCGAATGCCCTGGAACCCTACGTATATACGACACACCCCTGCACCTAAAGCCCCAAGCCCTCATCCCGGAACCTAAAACCAACAATCATATACATTATATTATAATGATATTAGAATAAACCCCGAACCCCGCAGGATATATAATAATCCTTTTTTTTTAAGCCTGCAGCCCGCTAGTTGTCTTTTATCATCCCTCCTGAACCAAACCCATTAACCCCAGATGCCTGGCCAGGATGAGGATGAAGGAAGCATGCCGAAGTTCAGGAGGTCGTCCACTGTGCCTTGGATTTAGTATTCTAAGGGCTACTTAAGATTAACCATGGCCGTTGTTCACAGAGGGTGGATTCGGGTACGTACTATATACTATATATAACTACCAACTACTACTACTACTACTACTACTATACTACTACTACTACTACTACTACTACTACGACTACGACTACTACGTTAAGCCGAAAATCCTAAATCCTAAAACCAAAACCCCAAACTCTAAACCTTGCAACCAAAATCCCAAACTCTTAACCCAAAACCCAAAACCCCAAACTCTAGACCTTAAGCCCAAAGCCCTAAAACCAAACCCTGAAACCCTAAACCCAAAACCCCAGTGGACTCTCCGCCACCTCCCCCGCTACGTCGAAGTGGACGGGTCTTTCAGAGCCAGAGCGCATCTCTCGAAGCTTCAGCCTCGGCTTAGGGGAATTATAAAGGGCCTTTTCGGGTTTTAGGGTTATTTGAGGGATTCTTTAAGGGCTCCTGTAGGAGATCTATAGGGGGTTTAGGGTGCAGGGTTTTGGGTTAGGGCCTTTTAGGGTTTTAGGGGTTTAGGGGTTCGGGTTCCACCTTTATCGCAGCAAGGGCCTTCACAAGCACGATAGGAACTCCCAACATAAACCTCGGATATGCTAGAACCCTCAGCCTTTCGAATTCCCTCCAACCCTAAAAACCTATACCCCCAAACTCGAAGCGCTGAACCCTGAACTCTATACGCTACTACTATATAATATAATTATAATTACTATGACGACGACAACTGCTATGGCGACTTCATTCTTCATAGAATGAAGTCGCCATAGCAGTTGCCGTCGTCATAGTTATATTATTATAGCGGGTTATAAAAAAGGCTCCAAGCCGTGAAGGCGGTAACCCCAAAAGCTCCAAAAGCCCCAAGCAACGAAAGTTACATGATGTCAAGACCCTGTATACAAGCCCCCCCCCCCTCCCTTGCAGCCCTACGTAATAAGGCCCAATTGCAAGTGTCCGAAAGCCAGTCATAAAAAACATGACAGATCCCCCAATACTCGAAGTGCCAGAGACTCTATCCCAATAAATATACGGTAGCGTAAAGCTAGTCTATGGTAAATGATATAATAATAAATAATTTATCGAACCAAGTCCCATGAGGTGGCATCAGACCAGAGCTGGTACTCGTCTTCCTGGTCGGATGCATCCTGGGCCAGGCCATGGGATCAGGGTTGGAGTGAATGGGGTGGCCAGTGGTCCTACCCCTCATGGAATGGTACGTGGTCGGGCAATGATTGGTACGAGTGGAAGGAGGAAGATGGTGAGAAGGCTCCTGAGAACAAGGCAGGCAAGAGTGATGAGAAGGATCATGAGAAGAAGGCAAGCAAGAGTGATGAGAAGGCTCATGAGAAGGAGGCAAGCAAGAGTGAAAAGGCTGCAGGTGATCATGGTGACACAGCGAGTCGGGTGGATGCCATCCTACGCCGAGGACATACAGTGGATCAGTTGACAACTGAGGAGCTTCACCTGATCGTTGGCCACATCGACAAGCAAAAGAAGGCGGAAGGATCTGAAGATAAGAAGGAGGAGGTGGAGAATGATTCAGAGAAGCCCGAAGAAAGCAAGCCGGCAGCCGGTGAAACAAAGGAGGAACGAAGAAAGCGGCTCCATGCACGCAACATGCGGTATTACAGAAGCCTGGAGAGCTGCTCATCTTGCTACTTATAGCACTAACAAGTTTTTTTCTTGAAGTTCCAGGGCTTGTATGTTCTGATCGCCCAGGTATCAATTGCCCACCTGAGATTGCTCGTCTGGCACGAAAGGCAGTGGACGAGCCAGGGCAAAGAAGCTACATGTTCGAGTCTTGGTTGGCCTCAAACGAGGATTGGAAAAAAAGCTCTTTGCTGGTGACCCTTCGGCGCAAGGGCTCCAGTGCACGCAAAGGGCTGCGGAAGTGGATGCTGTATACCGAGATGATCACAAAGTGGGGGGCTGAAATCGCCCTGGCAATGAAGGAATCAAAGGAGAGTGACGAACACAGGAGGAAGAATGAAATTCGAGACCACCCCGATGCTTCACATCTCAAACAATATCTATGCTTATGGGAGGCCTCTGAGGAGGATTTGGACGAGGAAGCCTTTGAAACCGTCTTCTCGGTGGGAGTCGAGGACACAGACAGCTCGTCGTCGAACGAGACAACGAAAAAGAAGAAGAAGAAAAAGACGAAGAAAGCAAAGAAGGCCAAGAAGAGCAAGAAAGCCTCGAGCCCCAGCCCCAAAAAGAGAAGCCCGAAGAAACCCAAGGGAAAAGGCAAGGGAAAGGGTGCCAACAAGAGTGCCAAGGTGGGGAGTTGCTTGTGGCTGGGATTATATTATTTTTTACCTATTTCCTAGTTCATTACAAGCTATTATAATAGCTTGTAATGAACTAGGAAATAGGTAAAATCTTAGTCTAGGTGGTATATGGGTTCTTACTCTTTATAATCTGCTTTAAGACATAGCCTTCTGGGTCCCCTTATCTATATAATTATGATGTTCTGTTTTCATGCCAACATAGATATAACCCAGTATGCTTGAAATCGCAATCCACTTTACCCCCATCCCGACACAGGCTTTGACTGCCGAGGAGCAGGAAGTCCAGGAGACCAGAAGCAATGCCAACAAGGTGCGAGTTAATTGCAGGATTTGCTACGTGGTAATCTATGTGCCTTTTAACCTTTGCACTGTACTGTGGCACAGGCCCTGAAGAAAGCCAATGAGAGAATCAAAGCAGCTACAAAAGTGAAGGACACGAATGCGATCGATGGTGTGTGCCTGTGCTGAATAGTCCCGAATGAAGGCATGTGTCTATCCCACTCTCCACTCTGTCAGGGGACCTCATCTTCTGAAAGCGATGAAGGACGATGTGGAAGCCCAGGCCCATGGATAATCAAAAATTAAACCCCAGACCTCATGACCTTGCTGCAGCAATGTCTCAGGCCAATCTGGTGGGTGAAGCCCGCGCAGAGCTGCAGGCTGCAGTGGACCGAGATGAGGCCCAGTTGGGATTTTGATACATACCTTGGATGTCACTGCCACTTGTATTTGTGATCTATAGGCTGGAGCTTGGGATTTCGGCTTTTTCAATGGCCCTGGGATTAATCATAATTTATAATTATAACTGTTCTTTACGGGATCTTGCCGGGATAGTGCAAACAACTTTCAGTATTGGTCGTGTGTGGCCATGGGGACTTCAAGGGTATGGAGAAATGCAGGGGTAGGGTTTCAGGCTTTCTAGCCCAGACTACATTGCTATATCTTGATATTCACATGTATATTATGTATATATATATGTACATATATATTATATATATATATACATATGGGTTTCTTATATTCTTAGCCTCTGCTGCTGTTATATAAGCTTATATAGATAGAGGCTTCACTGCTGTATTATACACATATATATATATATATATATAATATGGATTTATGTGTTGGATCTTCTCGGGATCAGGGTTCAGGCCTTTATAGGGTACCACCCATATATTATTATTGTGTCCTTTGAAACAACACGACCCTCTGCTAACGTCATTATACCCATCCTGCCATATACCCGACTCGAAATCCCTAACCCTTTTTCTTTTGTCCCTTGCAATTGCCAGGCTGGCTTGATGGCGGATGCCACTAGCAAACTGAATGCTGCTGTGGCGAAGTATGATACCATCCAGAAGGATCTAGATTCTCGCGCCAAAGGCACCAAAGGTGGTAAAGAGCGCAAATCCAAGTAAGAGGCTCGCTCGTACCATCGCTAGATATGTTTTATAATAATACCTACTCTGTACTGCTGTGTGCATACTTTCCAAGTCGACTTGGATATCCTAGCAACATAGACCTGCAGGCCTTTGATCTGCACGCATCTTGTTGCCTCACTTGGGTGCTGACTTTTGCAAAGATGGGCCAGGGACAACCTTGGCCTACATATGTGCTTTTGCATGCACATGTGCCTGCAACAAACCTGGCTCTAGCACCTGATTCCATTCTCTAATAATGGTAGCCGAAGCCGCAAACGCACTCCTGGGTCCCCAAAACCCTAGCCTAATAAATGTAATCCGCTACAACCTATAAAAACCCTTATAAGCCCTAAAACCCTTATAAACCCCAAAACCCTACCGTAGGCTGATCATCAGAGTTCCAGTGGCTCTGCTAGCGCTTACCCTATATACGCTTATAATCCTAATAAATATAAACCTCTTAATTACTCGATCTGAAGCCCCCCCAAAAATAATCGAACTTTCGAGATGCAATTCCAACAGCCCGAATTTCCAAGACCCTATATGTAACGGTTATGGGGTTATTAGGGTTTATAGGTATTATAAGCCAAAGTCGCAAACCCCAAAAGCGCTAACAATTCCTATTCTTTATTATAATTATATATATATATATTATATATATATAATATTTATATATAATTCTAATAAAGAATAGGAATTGTTAGCACTTTTGGGGTTTGCGACTTTGGGCTTTGGGTTATAGAATATATCCCTTAATTTATAAACCCTTTAAATGCCAGGGCCCAGCCGTTTTGAGCATCATCTGGAGTCGAAGCCAGGGGCAGGGGGCGGCTGCAAATGCTGCACTTGTCGAGGTGGAAGCACACACGCCTTGGATGGAAAGAATTCCCATATACAGTGTATATACCTACACATAATGCATGCAAAGGCTGATTGGTGTGTGTGGGGGTGAGAGGCATTTTGCAGCCTAGCAGTGCAGTTGCTCCGTAGGCCCTGTTGGGTGCGCATGTGCATAGCATGGGGATCGTTCGCCCATGTTGAGAAAAAAACTCTGGCCTGCAAGCTAGTTCTGCAATCCCCATAGCGTGATAGGATAGCCTAGCCCGACCTGTCATGCCAGGGTCAGACGATGAGGATGATGGTGACGCTGCCAATGGGCTACTGCAGAACATCCTGGAACGGGTCTCCAACGGTGACACTTGTCAAAATTATAGTTGTTCAACTTCCATATATCAAGCCGACAAGCCCTCACCCTAAACCCTGAAAGGTAAATCCCGAAATCCTGTAGCCAAAGTGCTGCTTTATCACCACCAGCATCATTCGAGCCATCATCCGGGTCCTCAGGCGGAGACTGTGGGCTCTGCTATGAACAATGCCCGGGCGAGCTACGAGGAGAGGTTTACAATGTGTGCAAAATGGGCTAGCCAACTAGGATGAGATAATTAATCGAATTCTTATACAGACTTATAAGTGCTTATAATTATAAGCTATATATAGAGTTGTGGGTGTACATTGCAGGAATCTGGCCGGAGCTTCAAGGGCAAGGTTATGTCGAAACTCATGACATATCGGCCTGGCAATGATTCGCGGGATTTCTTCAAGAATGTCAATGTGCCTCTGGAATCCGGGACAGGATATCATTTTAGTGAGTTGCATATTTTATGATTATTATATTACTACAAGTGAGAGCTACCCCACAACCAGACAACGTTTAGAATCCTCCAATTCAAGATGTATCCCAGAGCCCAAGGAACCAACAGAAGTGCCAACGACGATCTACGAGGGCTTTGAGGGAGATCGCAAAGTGGTTCATACAACAGTTCCCGTGCTGGATCCACACGAGCTTTTGGACTTCCTATATACAGAGCTCAAACTGGAGTGCCCTATGTCTAAAGTTCGCGGGTTTTGGCAACACATGATTGCCAATAACTTCCCCTTCGCGCTTCACCATCCTCACAGAGCTGCTTTGGAGACGATGCAACCATTCAGCATTTATGGGGATGAGCTGACATTGGGGAAGGATCCCAAGGACAAGGTCACGGGGATATTCTTGCAACTGACTCTGTTTAAGCCGAAAGCTGCTAGACAGGGCATCTGGTTGCTATGTGCACTGCAGGATGCATGCTGTATCCACGACAATCTTGCGACTCTGACTCCTGTGTTAGAGCACATTGTCTGGAGCTGCAATCAGGCGTGCACTGGTTCATATCCAACCGTGTCGAGAACTGGCTCTGCTTTGACTGGACTGAAAGCAAAGAAGGCGGGCCAAAAGTTTTCGGGTGATACCCGGTGGGTGTGTGCCGAGCTAAAGGGTGACTGGAAGTGGCATGAGCGCACTTTGCGACTGCTGCGGACCCCGGTGTCCAAGAAGTGCTGCTTTCTGTGTAATGCCGAAGCATCCGATGCCCCACTTCGCTATTATGATGATGGTGATGGAGCAGCATGGAGGCATACACTGTTTGACACTGCAGACTTTCTTCGGCGGGCTATTCGGCCTGGACAAGTCAGAATCTTGGCTTTGATTTAGAAAACAGCCTGCTTTCGTCAATTCAAATCACAGCCCAAACCACACCAGTCTTGAAGGCCCTCTGACTCTGCTGACGGGCTTCGATGTATCCATGATCAAGTTTTGCAGCATGCATGTCTGCAACCTGGGATTGGTGCACACAGCAAGTGGCGGTGCATTGTGCCCAATTTGCATTCTACAAGTCTTCTGATTTTTTGTCGATTCACTGCACACTGCAGGGTTGCGATTATAATTCACAGTCATGATTCGATCAGACAAATCTAAGGGAAGCTTTGCTACGGGAGGGCCACTTCGGGCCTTACAATGACCCTGACGATCTGAAGGCATTGCTGGAAACAGCCTATGGCGAGTTTCAGGTTTGGCGCCGGGCCAACAAAATTGCTTGCTCCCAGCGATCTTTCGCGCCACGGCATTTGAAGAAGCGGGTGCATGGCTACTACCTGACGACCAAAGCTTATAATGCCCGCATCGTGATGTTGTGGCTGGCAAGCAAATTGCAAGACGTTGCCCGGCAAGCAGCTGTGAGCCAGAGCATTCGTGTGCATGCCACGGCACTGCAGCTCTGCTGATTTACCCAAACCCTCAAAAGGAATGTGGTTCGTGTTTAATTTCAATAGCTGAGCAATTCCCAAACCCTCAAAAGGAGTGAGGTTCTTGCTATGGATATAGTCTTATGAATCTAATTTTCAATAGTTGATATACGGTTTGGACACCACAAATAATTTAATCCGGGCAGCTGATCACGAGGACTGCCTTCTCCAACTGGTTCAGCGGCAATGAGAAGGCGAAGCGCTTCTTGCAGCTTCCATGGCACTGAGCAATATAATTCAGTTTGTTTTACAATCGTGCCGAAAGAGATATAATTATATTGCATAAATAAAAGAATTATAGCTATAGTTCTTATGCAATATAATTATATCTCTTTCGGCACAGTCCCTGACCTAGCTATAGACATGTGCTCATGAGGACCCCGGCCCAAAGCCAAGAAATTTATGCCAATGGAAAGCTCTTTCTCAGATGCCATCTGCAATTGACACGAATGTCGCATCGGCTCCTTCGCTGTTATTATTCTATATATTTGTTCTGTATAGGGAGTGTGAATTAGCTACTGACGACAATCTACAATTTCACTATATACATATATATATATATATATATATTAATATACAGTGAAATTGTAGATTATGTATAGTGAGTAATAGTGAAATTGTAGATTATCGTCAGTAGCTAATTCACACTCGCACGTACCCCGAAACAATCGGCTCAGGCTGCAAATCTTCTCTTGGATCTTGAAACCGAAGTTTCATGCAACTTGGCTTTATGAATAGTTGGGTGGCTGTACTACGATGCTGCTGCTATTGGGCTCTCATGCTCAGGCCATGCTCCATCTCCTGGAGCAAAGCAAATCATGGCGATTCCTAGCTGAAAGTCTTGAACACATTGTGGCTTTCTATTTGGGACTCGTACGGATATAGAACCGGAGATCCCATGCATATTTCTTTCGACCCCTGATCAGGTTACAACACACGTTATACACATTGCTTTGCTGGTGAAGATGCAATGGGCTGGCTCAAACGAATCTTGGGATTAATTTCATTCTCACTTGTACGTATTGCGTGAAAAGCAGGACTCCAGGGGGGATTTCGATTCCTTTTAATTTCATGCTCATGAGCATCAGATATCTGAGGGGTCAGTCTGCGTGCTCCTCGCAAGCCTGGTGCATTCAATCGCTGGGTTATGCGAATGGGAATCTTGAAGATTGTGGCGTCAAAGCGTCGTTTGACCAGGATGCTCGGCCACCAGTATGATCCTGCCTAATTCGATTCTGTCATGCTAAGCCGTATGATTAAGCCGGGATCTGCCAAGCCCTGAAACCCCAGCCCCAGCCCTGAAACCCCAGCCCCAGAATTGCATGTCCCAGACCAGCCCAGGCGCGAGCGCGATCGAGGATGGAATCGCTAAGCCGTGTGATCCAGCCGCACATTGGCAAAATAGGAATAATTCCTGTAATCCCTCGTAACATTTATTTCTATTCTTTGTAATTCCCAACCCCAGGCAAAAGAAAATCTGGACAACGATGGATCCGGAGTGATGAGCTGCCTGCTCTGGAGGACTGGCGATTCAATGGATGCATATATATGAATCCCGGCTTAGTTCCAAGTATGTTTCTAATTTGGGCTATTAAGCTGCAACTCCTAAATTGTATGTGTTTATAATAACACATATATCCCGAAGTACATCATGTGATCGATGTTTGTTTTAATTTTCATTCGAAGCGGTGCAGCTCTATCGAGACGCCTCATGTCATGGCCTCTGCCGATGCAAACTTTGGCAGAAGCTTCTTTTACATAGAGTCTTTAAGGCTCTTCGGTGTAGGTTGTTGCAATCATACATATTCCTAAAAAATTAATATAAAGGTTTCCTTGTAAGGGTTTCGAGCTTGGCCTTCCAAGACATTTTTCGAGCTCTTTGTAAAGGCTTTGGGGTGTAGGACTTTTTGTTATTACAAGGGTTTTTTTTTTGCGACTTTATGGCCTAGGGCTGCTACAGTTCTTTATAATAGGTTTCGGTGGTTATAACGCAGGGCTCGTTCCAGGGTTTCGGTTTCAGAAATTTTGGGAAATTATTCACTACATCCCGGATTCCAAATCCAGCCCAGGCTGTCGCTATGCTGCTGAGATTGGAATCTCACGATGGGTGTCCTGGCTGGATAATCTGTGTACTTGCGAACCCTCTCACAAAATCCAACATATATATATATATATATGATATGATGTATGAACTAGCTTAGGTGCTGTTGGCGCCGGGTGCTCCATGACTCTCGCAGTCGCGAGCATGAAAAATGAGGGATCCCAGCGTGCACCTATGTGGCCCCGATGCTGTTTCCTACCTTCTGAAAGCCACCCTAAGCCGAGAATTTCACCAAAAAAAAACTCCCCGGTGTCTTTCTTGTACTTGCAACCAGCCCCACTTGCAACCCTAGCAATTAGAAATCAGCAGCCCCAGTGCTGTTTCCACACCTTCCTCGAACCACCAATAGCAAGAAATCTAATGAAATTTAGGAAATAATTAGTTGGCCCAGTGCCGATCCTGTACTGCCTTCGAGCTTTATAATACTCTATCTCAACGAGTCTCAATGCAAAAATAGGCGAGCCCATTGCTGTTTCTTAAGGTTCCTTGACCCCTTTCTGAAGGATTTATTGGTGCTTCTTCAGGTTCCTTGACCCCTTTTTCAAGGATTCATAAGTGAAATCACTGCTGTTTCTGTTGCTTTTCGGAGCCCCCGCTGAAGCACCCTAAAAATAGGCTTTGACGCAACGTGCGTGCTTTTCGAGCAGGTTAGTAACCTGCTCAAAAGGCAAGCAGGAAAGACGAGTAGGGTAATATTAAAGGCTTTAATGTCTAAGTACCTCGACTGGGAGTAGAACTCATCATTAGTTTTGTTGCCTTGTTTCTAACCCTTGCTACTAAGTCCCATGAACCTTTTAAGGTTCTTTTTAGTGACCATAGATCTGAATTCCTGAACCGGTTTAGGGTTTTGGGATCGTGGCAATTATAGAAACCTTAAACCCCACACCCTAAATCCTTTATTCCGTTTAGGGGCTTAGAGTTTTAGGGCTACAGTAGAAGCCAAAAAGTTGGAAACCCCTTAACTTCAATCCTGAAAAGCAATGCAAAGGGAATCCCAGCACTATTTGGCCTTAATCCGGTTTCCAACTTTATGGGGTTTGCTGTAGGTGGGGGGGCCTTCTGCTCGTAGTAACATCCCCTCGTTGGCGGTTTAGGGTTTAGGGCTTATACTCGCAGGATTATGGGACCTTGATAGTACCTGTAGGCTGATACCCCACCCCTTTCTTAGGGCGCCTACTTTTTTAAGACAACAGATCCTAACCAAACTAGGTATCCGAAAAAGGGGTAGGGTATGAGCCTCTAGGTAGGGCAAGCAAGGTAACCATACTCTATTGTTGATCACTTTGCCTATAGCGCCAATTAGAGTAGTTTTAGCCTTACCTTCCAAGCAATGCAACGATATGCTACTGCTGCTTGCCCGAAAACCACTTTTCTGTCCATTTAGGCCCTTATATTGTTCTTGATTGAGTTCAGTGAGCAGTTGTTTCATCCTCGTCCGGGAAGAGCCGTCTCAGCAGAGCACGAGAAGATTGGGGCTTCTCAGAAAGTAAGGAAAGAAGGGTTTTTGCACAGCTTTTCGGCTGTAGGGCTTCAAATTCCAGTGCGGATACTGCATAAGAGTTTCAACCCTAAAGTCCGATAGTATATCCAGTTTACAACTATGCCGATGGGCCAAACCGTATACCCTAAACTAATGCGCTTTGCATTCCCTGCAGCCTGATCTCCGCATTCCGTGACAATTCCTCTGGGGGCTTGTGGGTCCACGACAGCGTTGCTCTTACTTGTTTCTTTGGGCTTAGCTTTACTGTTCGGGTTCCGGGTTTGGGGTTTCATAGGGTATCTTTTTGTCTTTGGGTTCTTTACAGCCTGGAGCTATCCTCGTCAAGTTAGATTGCCCGGGTCCTGAAGATATCTTAGGCAGTAGGCCCATGGCCTTGTGTTGAAGCTCAAACGTTCAGGGAGCAGGGTTTAGGGTTTGAGGTGTATACATGGCATTCCTAGAGCTGAAATGTCTACCATTTTGGGGTTCTAGGTTCATTATTGTAATTCTGTAAACAATTCACATGTATATAGGTTTTCTAGCGTTTAAAAGCAAAGCTAAGCGTGCCCGCCAATCAATTTCTATACAAAGAGTACTGTGCGTATTTTAGCATTGTGTTGAGCGAATGTTAGCTATAAGAAAGACATGGCTCCTTGCAGACTATTGGTGCTTGTATACTGTGTGTTAATTATTCTGGTTTGGATATACCAGCAATACAACCCGCCATGTATGCACACCTCGCACCTGAAGCACATGAGCTGTTTCATGGTTAGCGCGTCAAGATGTGTACTCAGTTTGCGTCGGAACATACTGCTTCGCGAAATAATATCATCGAGGGGTCAAATGGTGTCAGATCAAGCGATGCTTTGCACCCGTTGCGTTATAGGGTTGGGAGTCGTATGCAAGCCTCCACTTGCGCGCCTTTGAAGTTTTCAGGTGGTCTCGGAGAAGATTCGAAGGTTCGGCACCGTTGTCCACACAAGCAATTCTGACAGACCACTCCTAACCTCACTTGGTTTTTAGTAATATGACTTATGATAAACCGAGCGACCTTGCAGTGACTCTACGAAAGAAAGGTTATGCTTTGGTAGTCAATAGGCTGCCTAAACTCTAAAAATCATGCTCTGCGAAGCCCTGACTTCTCAGCACCTGGGCTCACATTGCCGTGATCGATGAGCACTGGTATGTTATTGACTGCAAAGGCCATCAAAGCGGATTGCAGACTTGCACTTGCGCAGTGCCGCTGAATGAACCATTGAACGTGGGCTATCGAGGAAATAAGGTTGATGATATACATCCTCCATTACCCATAATGAGGAATATACCATATGGTCCTTAAGGTAATGCAGGATTTATGTCATCAACCGTAGGGCAGTTCCTTAATTACCACGGCGCTTGACATGGTTCGATGCTGTTGTATCACTGTCGTGCATGAACCTGAATCCAGGCCCCAAAACCCACCCAAAGCCCTTATCAAATAAATCGAACACTGAACCCTGAACCTAAACTCTAACCCCTAGTTTGCCTTAACCTTTATGACTCATCGGCGCTATTCCCTTAACCCTATAAGCCCTCATACGTCAAACTTTCATGGCTCATCGGCTCGGCAATATTGCCACTTATCTCCTCAACGGGCGGGAGTGGCTGACTCCACGGCAGTGCCAGAAAAAATCTGTTGCGAAGGGCGACTTGGGGTTGAGTCTATGGCCTATGGGTTTGGGGTATTGTATTGCTTTTTTACATGTATTTCTGACGTATGTACGTGTATATATATATATATATATATATGATATGCAGTCTATGTTTGTATATGTATATATATATATATACACTTATGATCGATCGGACGATTGGTCAGTCGGTTGGTAGATAGATAGATGGGTAGCTAGAGTAAATAGGGTTTAGGGTTTCGGGTTTAGGGTTTAGAGACATGTATGCCTGGTCTTATCTAAGCCCCGACCCGAACATCCCGCACCCTATCCCTATCCCTCCAAGGACCTCATTGTTAGGGCCCTAGACCCCTTAAGGACCCCATAATCAGGTCCCTGGAGGCATAGGGTATAGCCAACAAAAGCCGGAACATGACTTGGAGCTATTCAGTTCAGGCTTCCCTTTTTAGTGTTTAGGGTTTAGGGGGCTGTGTAGGTTTTTCTTCTGAATTTCAGGGGTGTTCATGCTTGGGCCGCCCCCTTTTGTTTCGACACTCTCAAGAAAAGCCGGAAACCTACACTTTCAGCGTTATTGGCAGCTATATACAAGTATACATAACATGAAACATGAAAGCTCTGTATAAGGCGATTCGTACAGGTACGCTGATTAGATTGGTGGATAGTGTTTGCTCAAGCTTTGACTATCTTACTTATGGCCGCCGTTTCAACAATCAATCAAGGATGTCGGTTCGCTGGCTTCGCATGGATTTCTGGTTTGAGGTCAATGACTTACGGCTTTGGGCCTCAGAAAGTACACGGAAGACACAATGTTTCTGACTTGCGGCAATGCCTGTCTCGCGCTATTTGGAGCCCGGGCATCAGAGCTAATAGTATCTTCCATAGGCCTGTGCCGACAAATAGACCTGAGTACGTAGGCCCTGCACCCAAGCCTGAAACCTAAAGTCGACGAGCTCTTTATGGGGATGCCTTGAAGTAGGGTAGGGTCCTAATTACACTAAAGATCCTACTTGTCCGGGCTTCTTTGGTACCTCTCATCCCAGCAGGTGGCAAACTTGTTCATGCCCGGCGAGGTGGGGACAGCTTCGAGTGACTCTAAGCAAGGGGTCAGAACCTACTATGTTTTAGAGTTTGAGATCCAGGTAAACCCTGAAGTCCAAGGGTAAAAGGAGGGACCCTTAATAAGGACCCCTAGGTATATACCCTTAATATAGCTGTTATATACCCATTACAGGGCCCTTTATAGGGTAGGGGTCCCCATTAAGGGTCCCTCCTTTTCCAATTTGATGAAGCCTGAACCCTAAAGAGACTTGTTGGTCTCAGTGGAAGAGAGTCTGCGGCGATGCCACTGCCAAGCATGCATAGGTACTCGTAACATAGGGACCTTAACAATTACCCGTACTGTTTTGGGGGTTCCTTACAATGCTAGAGTATATCTGCTATAGTATAATATACCCCGAAATCCCAAAACTTTATTTTCATTATCAAGACCCCCATTACCGCCAGTTCCTGGGCGAAGACACTGCCGCCTTGAACAAAACGCCTAAACACCCCAAACCCTCGTTATCGAATCGTTATCGAACCTCAAACGAACTGTATAAAATACTGCAAGAGCCCAAAACCCAAGCCCTAAACCCTGTTTCCCAAAGGAATCCTTACAACAGCTATAAACCGCGATAAAGAACATACACACACACAAAACAACAAAAGACAACCTTAAACCCACCCTTAACCCTAAGCCCCAAAGCCTTGAGGGCCTCAGCCCTAACCTACACAAAAAGCAGGTGTATCTATCGGTGCATGTCGGCATGGGGCCCAGCAAGCTGTCCAAGGGAATCGAGCTGCCCCAGAGAGGTTTTCTTGGGTCATAGGGTCTTATGGGGTTCCTTAAGGTTTGAATAAAGGGTCTTTAGGGTACTTTAAGCTTAAGGGTTTTTATACGTAGGGTTTACGAAATCTGTAGCGTTCTATGATTCTGCTAGGATTTAATTAGGGTTCTATGATTTTGCAAGGGATTTGTAGGGTTTTGTTGTTTTGGGGTTTGGGGTTTAGGTGTTTGAGGCTTAGGTTTCATGGTTTTGTGATTTGTGTTTAGGGTTCGTCAGTGTGCTGGAATAGTAGACATGTAGACCTAACAAGAGTTCCTAAAGTAGTAGTTTCTGCAGCGTCACAGAAATTGCTCTATATGGGAACATGGATATTTAGTTAGGAAAGTACATTGCTTGGCCTGGGCCTGGTTTTACAGAGTTTTGAAGGGATTTAAAGGAATGAGCAGATGTTCAAAGGCTCCGGTAAGGGATGAGAACATACAACACCGTAAACCACCAGCCCTATAATCACTCGACTGCATGCTTCCCACAGCTGGACTCTGTAAACCTTTGCAGCGTAATCTCTCTAGGGGTATATAAGTATGAATGTATGATAATGTATGCATGTAAGAACATGTCTACGGCTTTGCGGTTGAAGTTTTCATATTGGCATGGCCATCTACGTGTATAGGTACTAAATCCAAAAACCAATAAGTCAATCAACAAACAGGCAACATGAGCAGATAGTACTGCATGTGGTCCTTTCGATACTTCTAAAGAAGTTTGTTGCAACTTGGCGGATAGCTTCACTCTTGGATATGCAGCTTTCTCAGTGTACGGTGTTTCGGTTCTGCTTCGTCTTGCAAGCTATGTATGATGGGCGCAGAGTTCTGCCCTGCGAGCAAACCCTTGACCTGCTCCCTGTCACAGCCCACCGCCGCACACATCGCAAGCTCCTGGACCCAAATGCTTAAAACATCACAGTGCCATAAGCCCGACATCCTTGAGGAGTTAGGCTTCTTAGGGCGTAAGGCTCGAAGCCGTCAAGCCTCCTCCGAGCTCTTTTCGATCAACTTATGCCCGGCAGAGGTGACTCGCAGGAGGCGTCAGCACACGCCGCAGCAGCCAACGGACTCGTCCGCTTCCAGGAAAGGCATATGCAGTTTTGGGATGGACCCTTCGATGGAAAGAGCGGGTTTCAGGCGGCTCAACGCAACCGATTCCATAATGTCGTGGATGGGTTTGTCCTTTTCCCATTTGTTTTTCGTGGCTTCGCATGGCTCGAGCCGCATCACCTCTCATGATAAAGACGAGCATCTGTACTTCGGTTAAAGAGTATACCATAATTCCCATAGTCTAGGTTCAATGAGGTAATGCAGGATTTCTATCATCCACCGTTGTGAACACCTGTCAGATGGGTGGTTGTCAAAATTATGGGCCCTTTTTGGGTACCCTAAAAAAATAGGTGCCGTACAAAAAAGGGTACCCAAAAAGGGACTCTAATTTTGACAACCACCCAGATGCAGTTCGGCCCGAAGCCCAAAACCGTCTCGAGTGTGGGGATGACTGTGCCGGCAGGGGGGACAGGCACCTGCCTGGGGTTTAGGGTTTAGGGCTTAGGGTTGAGGGTTGAGGATTTAGGGTTGAGGGTTTAGGGCTTAGGGCTTAAGGTTTCTGGTGGTGTTGCTGATCCACCTGCCGCTGCAACACTATCCGACTACTCTATGTCATTTGCTGACTTTCGCCCGCTAAGCTCAAACAGTGCTACCACAACCGCTCTCCTACTGCAGCGGCAGGGTGAACCGCAAGTCCCAAAACCGGAGAAAGTAGTAACGACACCTCAATGAATGATTATCTTAGAGGTTTCCTACGCCATTATGCCCAAAACCCTAAACCCAAGGCCCATTTAGAGGTTTCCTAGTGTTTCAAGCGCTACAAACCCTAAACCCAAGGGACAACACTTTAGGGGATCTCAAGAGCGGCCAGGACCGCCTGAGGTTTCGGCTTCGCGCGAAAGACAGCCGAAGCCCCACAGTTGTGTTTAACTGTTTAACCAGTATGAGTGTTCCTTTACCCTAGGGGTCAAAGGCGGGTACTTAGGTTTCGGATAGTATGTAGTGATTTAAGGTTTAGGATTTAGGGTTTAAGGTTTAGTGAGGGTAGTAGGTTACTATTTGCGAGAGTATGTGATTATTAGGTACTTGGATCCTTGGGGTTCAAGATGCTCTACAGGGTTCTACACGGGTACGAAAGGGTTCAGCGCTTGGGACTGAGGGTTCAACAGAGGGTTTTCCTGGGGATCCTGGATCTATCAGGGCTCCTTTACGGCTTTAAGGGCTCCTATAAGGGATCTATAGGGTTTGGGGTTTAGGGTTTGGGGTTTAATTACCTATGATCCAAAAACTTACTGTTTTGGGGCTCAGACCCTGTAATTAAGGGGGCCTTGACCCACTATTTTGTAGGACATGAGGGTTAAGGGTTTGGGGCACAACGGTATAAGGGTCTAGGGTGTCCTAGAGAGCGAGACTGTCGGGGTTTGGGGCTGAGGGCTTCGTATGACGATGCTGTTGCCAGCCGTTCGAGGCGGAAAGACCTATCTTTTTAGGGTTCCTTATTATGGTTTCTATATACAGTTCCTCAAAACCGTAGGTCTTTTCGGCTACAGGTAGGTATACCCTAAAGTAACCCTAAGCTTCCAGGGACCTGATTATTGGGCCCTTAAGGGGTCTAGGGCCCTAACTATAAGGTGCTTGGAAGCATTGGGTTATAGTAGGATTATATGGCCCCAAAAAGTTAAAGTTTACAGACTCAGCACCTAAGTAGTAACTCTAGAGTAGCCCTTTAAAAGGAGGCCTGGCATTTTCCTTAAACTTAGGGTACAATAATTCAAGGGCAGATGTTCTACTATCCCCTCGGGAGGACCGGGGGGCCCTCCTGAGGCCGACTCAGGAAAGCTTGCTGCTACATTAAAGGGAACCCCAGTCACCCGCTTGGGTCATAGGGATCCTTAGGGGTGTAGGGGGGAGGGGTGTAGGGGACTATATTTCCTTAAATAGGCCTTATTAGTCCTTATTATGGGCCTTAAGGCCCCCTACCCCCCCTCCCCCTACACCCCTAAGGATCCCTATGATTGGGGGTCATGGGACTTCGTAAGTACAGTTAGTAATTACCTTGATAGTTTCGGGTTATATGTAATTAAAGGGAACTCCAGAAAGTTGGAATGTTTCAGGGTAGGATACCCTCTAATTTACCATAGAGGGTTTAGGATAATCATATTCCAACTTTCTGGCTTTTACCTTAGGGGTTTAGGGTTTAAGGTTTAGGGATTACAGGGATTTTTAGAGTCTAGAGGGTTTAGGGTTGATGTGTGGGCGCGACCCCTTCCAAACCGGTGAAAGGTTTAGGGTTGATGGGGTTTAGGGTGACATATAAAGCAGCTGGTGCAGTCGCAGCGATTCCAAGGGGAAAAGGAGGGATATACCCCTAGGTATATACCCTTCATATAGCCATTATATACCGATGATATAGCCCACTGTCGGGTGGGGGTCCCCATTAAGGGTCCCTCCTTTTCCCCTTTGAGCGATGATCGCGGTGATCATGCCTGGTGGAGGGGATCGTCGTCATCCTTTTCACTGCGGGGTCGTCGGCCCACGGAGGTTTGTGCCACTCAGCTAAGGACTGTGCTTTTGCGGTCCTGGCGACGTGGGAGTTTCCCGCAAATGAGGGGTACCTTGTTTTGGGGTCCCTATAATAAGGATCCTCCTATTTAGGGTGCTATTTTAGGGTCCCCTATTTTGGGAAACCTTCAAGTACTTCTAGCTAGTCCTGGTCGGGCTCTTCGGGCTCTTCGCTGGATTCGGGCTGAAATTCAATGTCGTCGTCTCCTATAGTGGCAACATTACGAGGGGTTTGACCATAAGGGTCCAAGTGTGGTCATGTGGGTTCAGGGCATATGATACAGATAACGATCGAAGCACCCATAATCCCAAGATCGCGAATACGGGCACGTTCACGTCGCTGCTGACGAATATGCGTGCCACGAGATGCTTGTGTCGCTCTTGAAGTAGTACCGCTTGGGGTTAGGGTTCGGGGGTTCAGGGTTTAGGGCTCGGGGTTGTTTCAGCTTTTCCTTCTCCTTATCCCTGAACCCTAAACCCTAAAGCCCAACCCTAAAGCCTAAACCCTAAAGGCCCTAAAGCCTAACAGAATGAGAAAGCTTGCGAAGCCAGCCTGAGGTCCAGAACCGAAGAACATATCACCTAGAAACGGCTTCGAAATCGAAAAGAGCTCATTGCCAAAATCGTGTTTAGGGTTTAGGGTTTTTTTGCCTGATTCAGCACCCTGTGTTTGATTCGCCTGTTACATCCCCTGAGATCCCCTGATGCTGCAAGCACTAGGCGATGCTTGCGTCTTCCGGCTGCTGGCAGCTGGAGACCGCCTTCAGGCGTGTGGGCTTGGCGTGCTAGTCCTTGGTGTATTGCATTATTATTGTAGTTATTTACTGTGCGGCATGTTGTGAATGTCACGACTCGTCATGTTAGTTGTCATGGAATGACATAGCGCAACGTGCGTCGACATCTCCGCGCCATTCCTACGATGCCTGCACCTCTAGATACATCTTCCCTCCGGCACCCTGCACGCTTGATTCAATTGTGAACCAACCGTGAACCTGAAGACTCCATGTTCCTATGTAGTAATAAAGCGGCCTAAATATAAACCAATACTATTTGGGCGTGGGGTTCTTTGTTATATTTATGGCGCAATGGGCCCCAAAACCCTACTATGATTATTCAGGCCCCAATATCATATACCTATGTAGGCCTGAGAGGGGTTCCTCTCCAGGCATTTTAAGGCCCCAGTATACACTACAGGCACATGGAGCCTTAGGGGAACAAGCTCTTCCCCTCAGTAAATAAGTTTGGAGCTCCTACAATGCCTGACTGGGTCTGCTCCAGGCGCCCTTGGCCGAACTCCGGCTGACGTCGCAGGTCACGGGGTCTTGTTCATTTGTGCTGATTCTTGCCGTTATGCCGACAGCAAGGATCAGGCTATTTGGGGTGGATGTGCGATTGCAGGTGTTGTATGGAGGTTGCTCTATGTTGAAGGAGAGGTCGTTGGGAACACACGTCCCTAGCAACCACGAACCATTTCGGGGACAGGTGTTGTGAACAGGGTTGAAGGTTCAAGGTTCAGTCTTTACTGCTTATGGTTTAGGGTAGGGTTTAGATGGCGAGTCAATCAGTTCAATACGTTCCCCCATCTTACCATTCTGTCCTTCGCTTTGATTTTGAACAGCAGGATAAACCGGAAAAGCTTTTGAACAGGCACTACAGCGGTTATTTGTGACAGTAGGGCCTTGTCAACGAGCGTCAGAGGAGTCCACGTAGGCATCAAAGACTGGCCCGAACTAGACTCAGGCTCCCTTTCTTGAAGCTATTACACGTCTGTTTTCTCGTCGTGCGGGCGGTATTTCAGACAGGTGGCTCCGTGCTGGCTTAGTTCAGCAAGATAGCCCTCGAAACTTCGCGACAACTTCACCCGTGACTGCACACGGCTCAATGCCAGAGCTCAGGATCCGGTATTTAGGGCGCTTCCATGCAACTTTCATCTGTCTTGTTTTTTTGTTTGGGGGGGTACCTACTTGTCTAATAAGACAACAGATCCTAAACATGCAGCTAGTTGCCGCCGATAACGGAGTAAGGGAGTAAGGTAAGACCCTCGAGGTGGGTACATCTTAGGATCCTACTGTAGGATCCAGTTTTAAGGTTTAGGGTCTAGTGTTTAAGGCTTCATTGTCTTTACGTTAAGGAAGTACAGTGTAGGAGTTGCGGCAACGAGCCGTACATGAAGCACATGTTCTCCGCACAGATAAGAGATCTTTCAGTTCCCAAGCCCCAATGCAGCACCAGAATAGCTCATATTCTTGGACGTCTCACACCCGTAGTCGCACACATCCTGTTTCATGTTTGTCAAACCTTAACCTGAAACTTGAAACCCAAAGCTTGCACGCCTACAGACGTCGAACCCTGATGGCCCATGTACCTGAAAGGTACATAATTAGACCTCACAATACCTAATTCTACAGGAACTCTGTTAAGTTGGATTCTCATACCCTCAGCTCTAACCCCCCCCCTTATGCTGCCCTTAGAGCACCCTTTTAGACCCCTTAGATTAAAGGAACCCTTGCACCCTTGTAGACCATTTATTTGGTTAAAGGAACCCTGGCAACACATCCTTTTTGGGAGTGACAGGATGTGCTGCGCCGCGTACGGAGCAAACATGGCCAGACGCTGGTCGGCACGGGGGTCCTTTAAAGGGATCTATAGGGGTTCCTCTAAAGGGATCTATAGGGGTTCCTTTAAAGGGATCTATGGGGGTTCCTTTAAAGGGATCTATGGGGGTTCCTTTAAAGGGATCTATAGGGGTTCCTTTAAAGGGATCTATGGGGGTTCTTTTAAAGGGATCTATGGGGGTTCCTTTAAAGGGATCTATAAGGGTTCCTTTAAAGGGATCTATGGGGGTTCATTTAAAGGGATCTATAAGGGTATCATAGAAGGCCAAAAGGGGTTGTATCCTATGGGGGTTTAGTAGGGATTAGGGTTCCCATAATAGGGTTCATATTAAGGAATCCTTACCCCAAGAATCTTAACCCCTCCTTTTGGCTTCCCCTCATTTGTGCAGGGGCGTTTGGTTCAGGGAAGTCCTACAAAAATGCAGGTATGACGGGGTGGGAGTTACAGGGTTTAGGGTTATAGGGCATGAGTTAGCATACTTACAGGCAGTCCCCGCGACAGTCCTGGGGACAACTGCCAAGTACAAAGCCGCCATGCTTTTGTTTAATCAGGCTGTCAGAAACTGTTGCATTTTGTTGGGCTTATTCTAGAGTCTATGGTCGAGACTATAAATTCTACAGATTGATGACGGTTCAGGCAAAGGCGGTGGTCCCGCCGAAGCTGCTGTACGTCGTGCCAAAAAGGACATCCGGCATCTGGGTCCGTCCTCCGCCACCGAAGTTTATCCGGCAGCCGAAGGCCATACCGCCGAAGCCAACGGCGGTGAAGTCGATGAGCAATGGCGGTGCCGTGGACGTGGTGCCGCCCAAGGCTGCTGAGATGAATGCTGCCGTGGACGCGCCAGCATCCGCCGAGATGGTGGCTTTCTTTCGGAGCCTGGTGGACACGGACATGTGAATCAGCGTGCCCGCCGAGCAGAGGGTGTAGGTTTCATGGGTTGGGGTTATAGCGCATAGGGTTATCGAGTTTGAGGGCAGGGGTTATAAGGGTTGGGAGCTTTTAGGGTTTCGGACTTTGGGGTTGGGTTTTTAGGACTCTTTACGGGTCCATGTCCCTGCATTGTATATACTTTGGCCTTAACGGCCCTCCTCCGCCTCCTCCTTTTCCTCCCGTTCTCTCTCTCTCTCTCTCTCTCTCTCTCTCTCTCTCTCTCTCTCTCTCTCTCTCTCTCTCTCTCTCTCTCTCTCTCTCTCTCTCTCTCTCTCTCTCTCTCTCTCTCTCTCTCTCTCTCTCTCTCTCTCTCTCTCTCTCTCTCTCTCGCTCTCTCTCTCTCTCTCTCTCTCTCTCTCTCTCTCTCTCTCTCTCTCTCTCTCTCTCTCTCTCTCTCTCTCTCTCTCTCTCTCTCTCTCTCTCTCTCTCTCGCTCCCCCCCCCAATATACAGATTCATTTTTTAAAATAGATGTTAATTATATTTGTTCATTCATTTTATATACACGCGCATATCTACCTACATGTAGGACTGAACCAAAGGGTTTACAAATGAATGGTGAATAAACAAACCAATAAATACATACATATCAGGGTTTAGAGTTTGGAGGTTAAGGGTTTATGCGTATTGGACTAACTGGTCAAGGTAGGGCTTGGAGTAGTGCGGTCCTCATTCGGGCAAATGTAGCTGTAATCGCTCCTAGTCTAGGATGCCCAGTAGTACCCTTATTTCCTTTTTGTAGTCCTAGGTTCCTTATATAGTTACCCAATACCAGAAAGGGAGCCCTTTTTATTCCTAGGTTACTGAGCATCCTAGTAGTTGCACTAAATCAAGTGGCCCTGTTGAGTTCGAGCCCTGACCTTTTGAAAGAGAATCCGCGATTGCCTATTAGGGCCTAGAGTTTAGGGGTTTAGGGTTTAGGGGTATACAGGTTTCACAGGTACAGTCATGCTTCGCCTTGGCACTTCAGAAGACCGGAACAACGGTACAGGTCCTTTTGTTTGCAAGGTTTAAGGTTCAGGGTTTAATTAGGGCTTGAGCCTTCGTGATGACAAGGATCAACCCGAGCATCCTGAATCCAGCGTTCCTCTCCACAAAATGCGCGGGCAGCTGAGGCAGTATTTTAGCTTCCGCATGTCCATGGAGGAGCCGCTGCTTGGATGTTTTGCTTTTAGTCATCTTTACACGCCGTGCATACTGTTGGTATAGAACCCCCTCAGCCGCAATGTAACTACCCCTAATCAAGACCCCTTCCTTTCCACACGACTCATGCGAAGCTTTGAAGAAATCAAGCTGTGCTACACCCCACATCTTCAACCGCAAAGCTCCACACCGTTCAACCACTGAGCAACAAACCTGATAAGAGGGGTTGAAGGTTTACAGTTGAAAGTTGAACATGCAATCATCATGACCCAGCGCCCTCAAGTTTCATGTCGAGATTAGTAGCTGGACTTCACTCAATTGGCACAGGGACTTTCCCCTTTTTGTGCGCATACGGAAGACTTGTGCAGCCATTGCATTTGTCCAAAGTTGAGAACAGTCCTCACTCCGCCGAGAGCGAGGGATTTAAGGAGTTGGCCATCGAGATGTCCAAGAAGCCTAGGACCCAGAGTAGGCCCTTATTCCCTTTTTAAGGGTTCAGGTTCCCTTATAAGCCCCTTTAAACCAAAAACGGCACCCTTTTTATTCCTAGGTTACTCTTGGGTCTAGAAGCTACAGAGGGCCTACAGGTCCAAGATCTGCCTCACGGCTTACCCGAGTACGAAGGTCATGAGCGTGATCAACCTGCTGAGCTCCAAGGACGTCGAGGTCGAAGAGATCGTGAACATGATCAAGACGTTTGAGAAGGACTACGGCGTTCTGCGGACCACGAACCCCTTCTATGTCTCGGAGGACGTCTTCAAGAAGGTCACCCCAACCTAGAAGTCTTGCTCTAGGCCGAAGATCAGAGAGCCATCCAGTAGCTGATGGCCACCACAGAGAGCGGCATCTTCCGAGCCAAAATGAAGAGCTGCAAGACCGAAACGAAGGTAGTCCACAGCTTCCTGGAGTTGAGAGCCTTGAATTTCATGAGCATGTTCACCTTGATTTTGAACCGCAAGAAGTTGATGTAGGGTTTAGGATTTAGGGTTCCTCCACCAGGGTGTAGGGTTTAGGATTTCGGATTCCTCAAGCCCCTGAGTCTGTGTCCCTAGGGTGTAGGGTTTAATTTTGGGTTCCTCCACCCCAAAGCTGCCTCAAGACTTACCTCCAACTCCAAATGCATGCCCTACTTACAGGATCAGGGGACTTAGTAACTAGGGTTATAAATACTAGGGTTATAAATAAGGTAACTATATACTTATAATTGCTTATAACCCTAATTAGGGACTTATAACCTGACTTACTAAGTCCCCTGATCCTCTAGGTAAATCAGAAGCTTCACGCCCGAAGCCTTAAGCTTAGGGTTTAGGGAGTATCTGGTCCTCAGTGGCGTCGGAGGAGAAGGGCAAAGCCAGGCTTAAATGCACAAATTCAACCTGACTGAAATCGTACTTCTAGCTCCTGTTCTTGGGTTGTCCAGTCCCTAGAATGACGTAGTTTCTTGGATAATCTCTTTATGGTTGGAATATGTTACTTGTAGGATCTAGTAAGAAGCTAAGCCAGCCCCCAACATGGTAACTGATTTCAGGGTCTAGGTAGGATCCAATCATAAAAAAAGGTTCCCCGGCAACCCCCAAAAGGAGCTATACTAAAGGTATCGATTTTAGGTAATGTTTAATTTTCCTCTTGTTACTTAATCTAGGGCCCTTATAATGGATAATTTTTGGGGACTGTTGAAATCGACCCCTAGTTGGAGATCCCTTCTAAAGGGACTCTGATGGGCTCCTTTAAGGGACCAGATAGGGGTTCTCAGAAAGGTTCCGTTAAGGGTGCCTAGTATATCAGCGACAGTCGCGGGGCAAGCCTTGAGCATCATAGCCCCCATGCCCTATACATGTAGGGTTGAGGGTGTAGAAGACAAGTTTTATGGTTTAGGGTTGAGGACTTAGGGTTTATGGTTCAGTGTTGAACTATAATTTTAATTACCCCAGCATCACGAAACAACACATGCGCATGAGTCGGAAGCTATAGATATATAGTACATATTTTCTCTGGAGTACTTGGACGAGTTATACATTGTATCAGGGCCTTAACCCTGAACCCTTAGACCTCCACAACACTCCTCGAATCCTTCCCGGAAGCTGCCTTTCTATTAGAAGAAGGTGCCCAAATACCCGATTCTACTTGTAAAGGCCGCTATACAAAGTTATACGAATCCTTGTAGTACCCCTTAGGAAAAGCAGCTCTGTCACAGGACAGACAGTCTGCGGGCAGGCCCTCTGTGTTCCGGGCGTTTCTGGTGCCAAGTTGGGCTTCGGGGTTAGAGTCCCTCAGGCCCCTGTACCTGTATAGTATATACTTAGGCCTTGACGTACCTATACAGGGACCGCTTTAAGGCTTAAGTATCTGCTATCTAAGGTACGTTGAGCTATAGGGAGTCTGCAATGGGATTCCGTATATACTCTTAATACAGGCAACCTATATATGCCTTCTTGAATCCCAAAAACATCCCCAAAACCCTACAACTCCATAACCTTAAACCCTGAACCCTGAGCCCTCTAACGCTATAATCATAAAGCCGTCTAGCCGAGTCTAGCCTGTAACCCAGGATGTCCCTTATAGATATTCTCGATGTGCTAGATTACCCTTTTTGAAATAGTCAGTATACCTGAAATAATGGTAGCATCCCTGATTTTGTCAAAGGTTTATCCCGTATGGAAGGCTGCTATAGAAACCTTATAAATCCAATAGAACCCTATAGGAGCCCTATAGTTCCTACAGAACCCTACAATCCTATAGAACCTGCAGATACCCATCATTTCCTTTAGAACTCTTGCTGAAATTCTCTAGTTCCTGTTGGAACCTGATAGTCACCCTAATGACTCCTTATAGAAACCCTATGATTCCTAAAGAGCCTTATCGAAACCTTACATTCCTATAGGTCCCTATAGAGACAACATAATTTCTACAGAGCCCTTGATAAAAAATACTCTAGTTTGGGTACCCTTAAAAGTAACTCCTTATGGAACCCTATAGAAAGCCCATGATTCCTGAAGAGCCCTTGTTGAAAATCCTAATCCCTAAACACCTGAACCCTAAACCCCTAAACGCCTAAACCCTAAACCCCTATACCCCTAAACCCTATACCCTGAACCCTAAACCCCTAAACCCAATACCCTAAACCCTAAACCCCTAAACCCTAAACAACCCCTATACCCCTAAACCCGAAACCCCTAAACCCCTTACCCTACACCCCTAAACCCCCAAAGCCCTAAACCCGAAACCCCTAAAGCCCTATACCCTAAACCCCTAAACCCTATACCCCTATACCCTGCACCCCTAAACCCTCTCAACCCTAAACCCCCGAAGCCCTAAACCCGAAACCCCTAAAACCCTAAAACCCTACACCCCTAAACCCCCTCAACCCTAAACCCGAAACCCTAAACCCGAAACCCCTAAACCCCTATACCCTCCCTAAACCCCCTAAACCCGAAACCCCTAAACCCCTATACTGACCGAAACCCTAAACCCGAAACCCCTAAACCCCTATACTCCCTACACCCTAAACCCCCTCAACCCTAAACCCCGAAACCCTTAAACCCCTCAACCCTAAACCCCTATACTACCCAAAACCCTAAAACCCTACACCCCTAAACCCCCTCAACCCTAAACCCCGAAACCCTAAACCCGAAAACCCCTAAAACCTATACTCCCTACCCCCTAAACCCCCTCAACCCTAAACCCCGAAACCCTAAACCCCGAAACCCCTAAACCCCTATACTCCCTACACCCCTAAACCCCCTCAACCCTAAACCCCGAAACCCTTAAACCCCTCAACCCTAAACCCCTATACTCCCTACACCCCTAAAACCCCTAAAACCCTACACCCCTAAACCCCCTCAACCCTAAACCCCGAAACCCTAAACCCGAAACCCCTAAACCCCTATACTCCCTACACCCCTAAACCCCCTCAACCCTAAACCCCGAAACCCTAAACCCGAAACCCCTAAACCCCTATACTCCCTACACCCCTAAACCCCCTCAACCCTAAACCCCGAAACCCTTAAACCCCTCAACCCTAAACCCCTATACTCCCTACACCCCTAAAACCCCTAAAACCCTACACCCCTAAACCCCCTCAACCCTAAACCCCGAAACCCTTAAACCCCTCAACCCTAAACCCCTATACTCCCTACACCCCTAAAACCCCTAAAACCCTACACCCCTAAACCCCCTCAACCCTAAACCCCGAAACCCTAAACCCGAAACCCCTAAACCCCTATACTCCCTACACCCCTAAGCCCCTAAAACCCTAGAGACCTAAAAGGCTCTCCGGGCCCGGCCTGCAGTTGGCTTTGCGGATGCGCGAGCTGGAGCCTAGCAAGGCCCAAGCCCGAGACCTCTTAATGAAATGTTTAGGGTATCGTATAGGATTTAGGGTCTAGGGGGTTTTAGGGTTTAGGGTTTAGGGATTTTAGGGTTTCGGGTTTAATTAGGGGTTTGGGTTTAGGGTCTTAGGATTTAGGGTTTAGGGGTTTAGTGCGTACTGTTTCGGGTAGGTAACCTTTAAGCTTTTGGGTGAATCTTGTTTGGGCTAGGTTACTCAGCCCTTAAATCTTTAAAGGTTTTAGGGTCTAGGGAATTAAGGTATAGGGTAGGTAACCTGTAACCGTTTTGGGGCCATATATAGTAAACCCCTAAAAGTTGGAAACCGGATGAAGGCCAAATAGTGCTGGCATTCCCTATACATTACTCTTGAGGATTGGGGCTATTGGGTTTCAAACTTTTGGGCTTCTACTGTCCCTTATTGATAACCCCAATTGCTAAGACTCATGATCCTTTCAGTAGACCCTAAACCCTAGACCCTTAAAGGGAAGCCTAGTATAGATCCCTATAGTACCCTTAAGGTAAAAGCCAGAAAGTTGGAATATGATTATCCTATACCCCTTGATGGTAAATTATAGGGTATCCTACCCTGAAACCATATTCCAACTTTCTGGAGTTGCCTTTAAAAGGAGCCCCACTTTTTTGGGCTTCTACTGTAATCCTACTATAACTCGGCCCATGCCAGAGCTCCGAATTGTCCAAAATCCTTCAATAAAGGGATTTAGGGGTTTAGGGGTTAGGGTTTAGGGGTTTAGGGGATTTAGGGGGTAGGGGTTTTGAGGTTTTTGGGGTTTAGGGGTTTTAGGGGTTAAAGGGATTTAGGGGTTTAGAGGCTTTAGGGTTTAGGGGTTTTAGGGGTTTAGGGGTTTAGGGGATTTAGGGGTTTAGGGGATTTAGGGGCTTTAGGGTTTAGAAGGTAGGGTCTAGGGCTTAGGGCTTTGGACTTTCGGGGCTTAGGGTTTAGGACTTCGGGAACCTTTAGCCTTTTGGGGTAAACTTGTTTGGTCTAGGGTACTCAGCCCCTAATATTAAGGAAAATGACAGGGTTCCTTGTAATTGTAAAGGGTTTCCGTTAAGGGCTACTCTAAAGTTACTACTTAGGTGCTGAGTAGATAAACTTTAACCTTTTGGGGCCATCTAATCCTACTATAACCCAATGCTGCCAAGGACCTTATAGTTAGGGCCCTAGACCCCTTAAGGACCTAATAATAAGGTCCCTGGAAGCTTAGGGTAACTGAAGAGATTCAGCTTTTTTGGGCAAGGGTTCTCAGCCCGTAAGATGACTGAATGTACCTGGCTTCCTTCTGAAGGATTTCCGTTAAGGGTTACCAAGGAAGTTACTATAAGGGTTTGGGCTTAGGGCCGACAAGCCGCTAAATTAAGGGATGGACCTTAAGTCATGCTAGGGCTCCTACTATAAATAACTTAAGGTACATTCCTTAATTCAGGGGTATTGGGGTCTCTGGGCGCTCCGAACCCCGTAATAACGGTTTTCTGAGAATTCTATAAGAAGGGTCATAGGCTTTCTAGACGGGCTACTGAGGGACTTCGTGCGATTTCTAGCATAAGGGTTGTAGGATTTCTGAAATGAGGAATATACGGTTTTTAAATAATGTAGGGTTCCATAGGGTTTCCAGGATTTCCATAACGGTTATAGTATAGTGCGTCTATATTCGGGGTTACACAAGGTTTCTTTGAGGGTTGAATAAGCCTTCCACAGGACATCAAAGGATGTCTCAGGATGTATCATTTTTCGCTTATTGTTACAGGGTTGAAGGTCATATATGGTGCAGCGCTGCTAGGCCCCCCCTCCCCCCCCCACCCCATGGTATCCCGCCCCTCCCCCCCTGTGGTTCGCTGTGGTGTGGGTTCCCCCCTCCCCTCCCCCCTGTGGTTGCGGTCGGCTGTGCCCCCTTCCCTGGCTATTGCTGGTTGGGCGTCCGGCTGCTAAAGGTTTTGACCTTAGGATGTGATACAGTTCCACTGGACTCCGACCTGCCCTGAGCTCCAAAGCCAATGACAGAGATGAATATTTTGGTTATGATAATGACCAAGATTGTGGTCATGATCCCCACCTCCGGTCCCTTGCTCAAGAGTCCCGAATGAAAACCATTCAAATTCGTGCTCAAGCTTACTTTTAACGTAAAACAATGAGCATGCGGTGCCGAAGCCCAGAGCAACACAAGAGCAAAGGTACCACCAACAGCCACACTGGGGAATCATCATTCTCACCTGTATGTCGAAGGGGAGGGGAAGGGGAAGGGGCCCTGTGGTTCTACGGGTTCTGGGTTGCCCCTGGCGCTCCGCGGATGATGTGTGACTGTTTGTTGGGACGAGAGGCTTGGCCGGGGGGGGGGGGGGCATACCATGGGGGGGGGGGGGGGGGCCTGCGACGCGGCGACGCGGCACCATAAAAGGGGGCGTGGGGAGGTGCTGGGGTGGGTGGTTGCGGGGAAGGGGGGGGGGGTTGTAATGGGGTTTACCTATCAGCACCCTGATAGTCTTCAAAAGAGTGTATCTAGGGTAGAGCAAGTTTCGGTGGTGTAGAAGCCCTCAAAACTCAAGCCTTAAAGCAATAGACCCTAAACCCTAAGTGTATTTATGCCGTTGAGCCCGAGATGAGCCGGACATGTGGCAAAGAAGTGAGGCGGTTTCGATTGAATTGAAGGCTTCTTTAAGGGCTACAACAGCAGTTCCCAGAGTGAATACATTGTACATGCAAAAAGTTCAAGATACAAGTATGAAAAATAAGGCGAAAAACAAAAACAATATAAATATATATATATATATATATACATACATACATACGTATACATATACACAGACAGGGGTTTAGCATAACGAAAGGCAGAAGAAGGAGTGGCACTGTTCCTTCGATTTCGGCAGAAGAAAGCTGGTATAGAAACAGGACCCCCGAAGGGATTTAAGTTTAGAGAACTACCCACAAGATGTCACGAATGGTTTTTCCCGTGTAAAAATGCAGCCCTGTCTATACAGCCATGAAAGGCTGGTGCTATGCGGTCGAACTTGGGTGCGTCGCATCATGCGTAGCGCAGCCACCGAGTGACTGCTTCGCACCCAGTTTTTTGGTCAAGAGTTTGAGGTTCGTCTTCTGCTTCAGGTTTCTACAATATTCGGTTCATGGTTTCCAGGCATCCAAGTCATTAGCATTGTTTATGGTTTCGGGTGCCGGGTAATGTAGGAACCTGATTAAGAAACCTTGGGTGTGTAACCCCAAAATAGTAATCAGGTTCCTACACCCTAAACCCATAAGCCCTAAACCCTTAACCCCTAAACCCAATCTGTGGGTTCAAGGTTCGAGTTCGAGGTGGCGAGGAACTGTAGCAGGGAGCCCTCGCCCTGGGCCCCAAACCTTACTGGCATTCCCTAAGGCTCCATGTAACCATATAGTATGTACTTATGTCTTAAATTAGCTGTACAGGGACCCCTTTAAGGCTTAAGCATCTACTGTAAAGGTACATGGAGCCTTTGGGTGATGCAGGGTTTAGAGCTTCAGCGTTTGAGACTTTTGCGCTCTGCTGCCTGAGGGTTTTCAGCCTGTGACGTGTGCCGAAGGCCGTAAGCATTTTCACATAGTGCATAGCCGTGTCGGCGTGCTCAAAAGCAAGGGACAAATACTCTGCATAGTACGATCCACTGGTCTTATGTGTCGCCGTTTGAGCCTCAGGATACACCTATACAAAGACCAGAACACATAGGCGCACTACACCCTTATACTATGAAATCCAATACTGTAGTTCTGATCTTAAGCCCTTGGGGCATGCCTTTCATCCAGGAATAGCAAAATATCCCGGCTTCGCTTCCTAGATGTGTGAGTATATAGGTGATTTTGGTGTTTGGGTTTAGGGCAGTTTATGGCAGAGGGCTTCAGCAATTCAGGGTTTGGGGCTGGGCGGCTTAGGGTTCAGGGTAGTGATAGCAACGAGCATTGATATTGGACAAAGTTTGGTCGACGATGAACAAGAGGAGTAATAGGAAGAGGAGTGTCAGTTCGAACGGTGATAGCTGCAGTGGTACGAACATCATGACGATATTGAGGCTGATGATGGTGTTGCTGCAGATGATGCTCAATATGCTCATTGCTGGTAAGCATCTTTGCGTTGCCACAACAACTTAGGTTGGAGGACGCAGTCTGTGCAGAGCAGAGCTTGCGAACTGATCCTTGGATCTGGGTCGGCGCTGGATCGGCTGATATATATATATATATATATATATACAGGATTATTATATGAATTATTGTAATTAAGGGTTTAAGGTTTAGTAGATTCAGGCGACGTGCCCCGCAGTGGGACCGCAGACAGAGACATGGCGCTGCGAAGTGTCACAAAAGCGAAGATTGCATGCCATATGGGTGTTTGTCAAAATTAGGGTCCCTCTTTGGGCACCCTAAATGCCCTAAATATTAGGTGCCGTATTATATTAGGGACCCAAAAAGGGACCATAATTCTGAGAACCACCCATATGAACATCGGGAACAGCATGTCAGTCTCTTGCTGTGCGAAAATGCCGCTCAATGGCTGGGTGTAGCTGAAACGGAGCCCTGATGCACAACAATTAGGGGACAAAAAAGCACATAAGCATAAGCATTTTATAGGGATATCCCTACAAAATTTGGCTTCCTTATAAGGGGGTTTATATGGGATATCCCTATCCTAATTTTTGCTTATGTGCTTTTTTGGGGCTCTAAACAACCGTCATGCGGATGTTGAGTTGTTTTTTACGACTCCATGATGTGCGGACCTAGATTTCCGGTGATGTTTGAACCGTGAGATAGCATGTGGGTGTAATCTACATCATTCGTAGATGCAGGGGTTGCAGGATTTCGTGGTTTGAGAGGAGGATTTGGCCCAGAGCTCTAAAGTTGTGCCAATCCCAAACCCCATATTTTGTGGCGTCTTGGCGGCTTCTTGGTTGAGTTTCTGGCTTCGGAGTTGAGCTCGGCTCAAAAGACATATTTTCGGTGCTAGAGAGGGATGTGTTTGCAAGTTCTTTGTTTGTACTGGGTTTAGACTGCAGAGTCGTGTTCATGTCCGCAGGGTGTGGGCTGTTGAGGTTTGGAGTATAAGTTTCAGGGGGTCTTGCAGGCGAGGGATGTGTGTTCAACAGGTCTCGAGTCGCGAGTTTATGTAGAACACCCGGCCTGGTTCACCTTCACAAGCCTGATCGATAAAGTTATTTGGAGGTTCAGGGGACTTACTAACTAAGGTCATAACTACTTTACTTGGCGTCAGCATAACTACCCTTATTCATAAACCCTACCTTGACACCGAGTAACCTACTCTTTTAAGCACTCATGTAGGGAAATCATATTGAGGAACCCTGAAAAGGTAGGTTTCTTGGGATCCAGGTAGCTTCTAAGTCCCATGAACCTTTACTATAGTCTCCTTAGGACTTATTTTTCTTTGTGCTCATTTCAAACCCAAGAGAATATGAAAAATGACATGTTCATGTTATTATGGTTCTAGGGGGGTACAGCTTTAAGTGGATAGAGAGTTGGATCTGGCAAAGATTGCCGTCGGGAATTCGCATGACAAGGATCCTCGAGATCCTGATAATAATGGGGCGTTAGTAATTACCTATACTATGTTGGGGGCTCCTTATCCTAATTATAGTATAATGGGCCCCACAACCCAATTCTAATTATTGAGACCCCTACATTGTGTGACTTGTCGTGCGATAGTTGAACCAAGCCCTAGGGAGTATTGAGAGTTCGGAGTTTCAGAGTTCAATGCAGGGGGGGTTGTACTACCTACTGCATCGGGAAACTTCGCTCCAATTGTCGTGTAGCGCTTCCACTGCCTACCCTCAACCCGTATACATGAACTGGGGCTCAAGAGAAATATCGGACCCCGATCATAGACCCAAATTGAAGGATCCCTGCCATACGAATTGCCCGATACCCCTTGTACCGGATTCAAAGGCTCTACTTCTGGTTCACTTATTAGTAGAACTGTTGCTTGGGGCTCCTTGTCTGAATCCGTATTGTACCGTATTACCACTAGACCCGAAACTCTCAGCCAAAACCTTCTAAACTCCAAACTCCGTACCCAATTCCCTAAGCCCTTTCGAAGCTTGTAAATCCTCCAAACGAACCCTGATATGATGTGAAGCCCTCAACCGTTGTGTTCGGAGATCCCTAAACCACGAACACAGCCGCATGGAAATTTTGGCTTGCAGGATCTAACTGCGGCCAGGAGGCAACCCTTAATTCAAAATTATTCGAGGTCCTGAGCCTAAACCCTAAAGCACTAATTCAACTTATTTCCGAGGTCGTGAGCCCTTACAAAGCTGCGGAAGAGGCCCCCACCCAATGCACGAATGCCCCCACATGACAAAGCGTAAAGACGCTATATGAGTAGAGTATAATACACCCCCCAAGCCCTGTTATGGCTATATCCCAATGCTTCCAAGGACCTTATAGTTAGAGCCCTAGACCCCTTAAGGACCCAATTAGGGTAAGGCATCAATGCCACCTATATGCAATGGGTTCATTGAGGGTGTAGTCCACAAAGCATGGACGACGACCTACAGCGGCCGACTTTCTGCTTGTTGCCCGGCAGCATGATAGTTGAAGTGCGCATGGAGAGAACGGAGAGAACTGGGGCTTAGGATTTAGGAGCTTCCGAAAATTAGGGGTAGCTTATTTTGCGGTCCTTATCATATAGGGATCCTACCATTTAGGATGCCATATTGGGTTCCCGAAATTTTCGGAAACTCCCATTTAGGGAGCTTTGGATTTAGGGCTTGCAGGGTGAAGGGTCAGCGTGTAGGGCCTTGGGATTTGAGAGCGGTTTATTCCCTTAAACACCTTTTTGGAAGGGCAAATTTTGTCTGAGCCTTTAACTCTGCGCCCCTGGACTGAGATATTTGGACTGAGGGTCCAATAACGGTTCTGCAAGGGTTCTTCGATGCAGGAATGTCATTTGGGGGTCCTACAGGGTGCGGAGTTTTTGTAAAAGGATGATAATTTCAATCCGTTGACGGTATAAGGGCCATGTGCCCGTACTGTACATATATATATATATATATATATATATACATATATATATATATACATATGTATATATTTATGTACATATATATATATATATATATATATATATATATATATATATATATATATATATATATACATACATACATATATGTATGTATGTACATACTTTGGCCCGACAGTCTGTTCATGGGATCACCTTGCAGGCCGAGGTATAGACTATGCCGCATAGTGCCCTTAACCGCTCGTGTCTGACTCACTGACTAATTAGGTGGCCCATGATTGTACTGCAGTTATAGTAAGGAGCCTAAGTGTTTTTCATGGTCCAGGCCTGAGCAAAACATCCGAAACACACTAAAACCCGAACGCCAAACGGTGAACAAATGCGTAGAAGGTTTGTAAAGCCCTCAATACTCAAGCACATGAAGCAAGCTGCTGCTTCCTAAACCCCAGAAAGCCTTTCAACAGCACCCCTAAACCCTAAACCCTAATCCCAAAACCCTAATCCCACAAGCCTAATCAAACCGAAGCCCTTCTTTTACGTTTGAAGCCTTCAGCTGCAGAGGCTTAAATCAACCATTGAACGCCGTGAGGCCTTTGGGGTTTATAGGCTTTAGGGCTTATAGGGTTTAGGGTTTATAGGGCTTAGGGTTTAGGGTTTCAGTTTTTGCTTGTTCGTTCAACTCGCATGCCCCGTTCCATGCGCAGACCACCTGAAAGCACAGACCGAACTCCTCCGAGGCTTAGTGGTGAGACTATTCGCCGGAGCCTCAATCCAAGGGTAAAAGGAGGGACCCTTAATAAGGACCCCTAGGTATATACCCTTAAAAGAGCTATTATATACCCATTATATAGCCCATTATAGGGCAGGGGTCCCCATTAAGGGTCCCGCCTTTTCCCCTTTGACTCAAGGTTCTTAGGGTTTAGGCCTCTTGGGTATTTGGGCATAGGGCGTGCAGGTTTAGGGCTCGTGTGGTCTGGGTTTGGGGTTCTGAGGGTTTCAGCGAGTTGAAGGGTTTGAGGTTTTCCTCTAACGGCTTCCCTTTCGAGAGTTTTGACTTTAGCGTTTGGAGTCTGGGACTGAGGCTCTGGAGTTTTCGTGCGTGTTGGGCCTCAGCCTGTAGTTAATTGGGCTTATATCACGAAGCGACTTTTTCCGAGTCTTGCACCTGAAGCTTTGGCTTTTTGTATCCCGTCGTAAGATTCATGTAGGATTGCCTGAGGATAGAAGAGTCGTCAGGGTAGCACATTCGGCAAGAGTTGAGAGTTGAGGGTGCTGGAGTCTGGGTGGAATTCCTTGTTGGGTCCTGTTAGGTTCTATGCTTGGCTTGAAGCTTCGCGTTACCTATAGTTTAGAAGGGGCCCCCACCCTGTAATAGTGGTATAATAGCAATATAATAGCGCTCTAATATAATCCTTATAGTCACTACTACAGGGTGGGGGCCCGTTCTACCCTCAGGGCTTATACAGCTTCTAAACCCTAAACCCTAAACCGTACCTATAGTTTCTGTAGTGCAGGGGCTTATGCAGGTTTCCAGGGGCTTAAGGCTTTTGCTGCAGGGATTTAGAAGCTGAACAGCTTGGCGACAAGTGGGAGTTTCCGAAAATTAGGGGGTACCCTATTTTGGGGTCCTTACAATAAGGATCCTACCATTTAGGGTACTATATTGGGGTACCCCATTTTGGGGTCCTTATAATAAGGATCCCACCATTTAGGGTACTATCTTAGGGTCCCCGATTTTCGGAAACTCCCAAGTTGCCTGCTTTCCAGGGCTATGCCCTATAAGTCCTACAACCCACGCGCTTCACCCTGTGACAGCAAGGGTCGAGAAATAAGGCTCCAGAGTATAACCTATAGTCTCCTTAGGATTTTTTTATTTTTGTTCACATAAAACTCAAGAGACTCTTGAAAGTATTGTTTTTTTTAATTATGGTTCTAAAGGGGGTATAGTAACAACCCCTTGGAGCTTTGGGCCTGTCCTGTTAGGAGCTGCAAAAGTGTAGACCTTGCTTAAGTAGCCGCCCCTAGTTTGTGAGGATTGCGTTTGGGGTCCCATGATAAAGCTTACCGCCCTGAAGCAAGGGATCTTGCAGTATCTCCAAGGGTCCAAGTACCCAATGATCAGATACTCTCCAAAATCCGAACCCAGCTGCCAAGCCCCAAAGCTTCTGACAAGCCTGAGCCCCTAAATCCTCAAAACCGTAGATCCTGAATAATCCTAAGCCCCCAATGCTAAACCCGAAATATTAACACATGTTTTCCTGAAAACCCTCAACATCCACTGCAACGAAACCCTGGAGCAGCTCTGAAACTCGAACAAAGCCCCAAACCCTAAACTCCATGCAGGTTGCGACGCGACGAACCTCGTCACCGCTGCAGATGCCCGCGATGCCATGGCAAAGACCTCGGGAGTCCGAACGCTGGGGTAGGTAGTATTATTAGCGAGACCCCTTAAAGGGTACCCCTTCTGAACCCTACTTCTGGCTCTCTTAAAAGGGGCCTTATTGAGAGGGTCTATATCCCCAAGGGTCCCCCTAATCGCAGGGGGAGTTTCGGCAAGCTGTACGGGTTCAGGGGTTTTGTTGTTTAGAGCTCCTTGAAGGGATCTGTAACTAACGGCTCCCTCACATGGATCTATAGCGGTTTAGAGTTCCTTGAACGGGGATCTATATCGGTTCCCTTAAATGGATCTATAGCGGTTTCGGGGCTTCGGATTTAGAGTTGGTCAGAGGGGTTTAGGGGTAAGTGGGTATACCCAGAGGCACCAAAGTAGTTCCTTTTTGGGATTACCCTATAGGGTTCTATGTACGAACCCCAAAAGGGAACTACTTTTGGGCCTTTTTGGGTAGCGGTTTAGGGCTTAGGATATGCTCGACAGGTCGCACGTAGCAGAAGAACATGTCCACTATGGGCTATTAGACCCTAAAGATCCCTATTAGGACCCTATTAAGGGTAGATTAAGGTACCCTTAAGGTCTAATAGCCCATAGTGGTGTCCACCCTAAGACTAAGACAACGCAAGAAGGACTCACAGCAAGCCAGCCATGAAGCCGCGCCGAGCCATGAGTAAAGTTCTAAAGACTAAGCACATGAGCATGGTGGAGTCTTGGTAGCTAGTAACTTAATGGTTGCTTTTTGCATGACCGGTGGTTGCAGCCACAGTATCAAAGCTTCGCTTAAGGTCATTGACGCGAGATTTCAGAAAATCGCCTGAATGATACCCTAAACCCTAAACCCTAAACCCTAAACCAGAAACACTAAACCTGGAGCCCAATGGCCGAAACCGCCAAAGCATCAAAGCCTGAACCCTGGAACCCCGAAGCCCTAAACTAAACCTCAAACATGAACCTCGTACCTTCTAAACTAAGCCTCAAACCCCTAAGGCTCCATGTACCCATAATATAGTATATACTTAGGCCTTAAAGTACCTATATACGGACCCCTTTAAGGTCTAAGTGTCTACTATAAAGGTACATGGAGCCTTACCTGTATCCCCAAACCCTAGAAAATAGTAGGTTATGACCCCTTAATTAGAGAGTCTAACTCCAAAAACGGTAGGTTTTTGGATCCCCAGGTAGGCCCTCAAAGATGAACCCTAAACCCTCATGATACCCTTTATAGAAACCTTAAAGGAACCCTATTATGGGTCCATGGAGCCTTAGGCCCTCAAACATGACTCTCGTACGCTTTGCCCCCAGGCAGCAGCGCTGGAGCTGCCACCGGAGCGAATTTCTCTCGTCCTCGGCAAAACAGCGGCTCGGTCTTGTAGCTTACAGGGTTTAAGGTTTAGGGCTCGGATGGTTTTAGGCTAAACCCTTTAACTCGTGACTCTTAAGGTAGGGCTTAGGGTTGGGGATTTAGGATGTAGGGTAAGGACTCTATAGTTTATACGAGATGTAGCATAGTGTTTGTCCGGTTTTATCGGGTTTTCTGCGGTGTAAAACTCGAGGATGTTGTGGTTCAGGCCTTGCGGGTGTTGACTAGCCACTGATATTGGAGGAGCTAAGGAGCCAGGGTGATGATAATCCCTACTTAATAAGGAGCTAAACAGCGAAGGGAACCCCAACACCATAAGTTAGTTGATGCTTTAGGTTTTAGCCGGGGTGCTAGGCTCAGGGTTTTGAGGCTGGGGATTTAGAACGCTTTACCTGCAAAGGTTTGAGACGCTGAAAGGCTTGAAGGGTTTATAAGCTTAAGGGTGTAGGGCTTGTGAGGTTACGGTTCAGGATTCAATCAGGCTGTACGAGTTGTTTTAGCAGACATTGCTGGATACTGTTAGCATTTTTGTCTGGATATCGACACGTTTCCGGCTGACTTCTGGCGGTTTTGCACAGTTTCAATTTGTAGCCGGATCTGGAACCCTAACCCCTAAACCCCTAAGCCCTAAACCCTAGGTTTCCGATTTACATGTCCATGGGTTAGCGGCTTGGGCTTTTTGAATTCGTGGGATGAGGGTGGTTTGGTTCCCGCTCCGGATTGTAGACATCGGCCCCATACTTGGAGGATCCTGGGACTTAGTCATTGGTGTTACAATTAAGATAACTACAGTTACAATTCCTTACAGCCCCACTTAACGCACTTATAACCCTACTTACAATGTCCCATGATCCTCCAAGTACGAGCACAAAGCCCCCAGAGACTCTAATACCCCGTTATCAAGGAATATACCTTAAATTGTAGTAGGAATCCTCCTAATATGATTTAAGGCATATTCCTTAATTGAGGGATATTGGAGTCTCTGGGCCCGACAAGGCTTTGGCGGTTATGGGTTCTGGATGGTATTGGGTTTTGGTTAAGGTTTGAGGGTGGCGTTCGGTTTTTAGGCTACAGTTTTGTAGAGTTTGAAGTTTTGGCATGTAATTAGTTAAACCGTCTCAACGACAAACTTTGGCAGTTTGCCACGATGGTTTTGATCCTTCCACCGCCAATGTAACAAAAAAGAGCTCTACAATCTACAAGTCATGCTGCAAGGATGCTGTTCCACTGCAATGTTGCAGGTTTGAAAAAGGATGCCACCGGGAAGAGGAAACAGGAGGACTGGTTGTACATAAGTAGTTCAGTTTGCAGTTATCCCCAAGTATGCGTGAGCGCAAGCTTGCGGCAAAGATTACGTTTTTTTTGCAGCAGAGACTCAGGAGCACTTTTCGCATGCTCTTGGCTTAATTTGCCGTGCGGCCGTTGTGCAGGTGACCAAGAACCTATCGAGGTTGATTGCGATGTGTGGCAGATGCACAGCAAGTAGAAGCAACTAGTGACGGAGTGACAGAGCATGACGTAACTGCCGCGCCCGCAACAAGCAGCAAATACCACACATTGCACCGAAGCGTGACAACCTTGGGTTTGTTACAGGTTGTACGTTGATGCCTGGCAAGCTCCAATCAGATGGTCAGTTGAAGGTTTGTATTTTCGATTGTTTCCAGCGAGTTTATCGGGTTCTTGAAACGGGAAAGCTCTAGCTGAATTAGCAGCGACACCAACCCACTACCACAATAAGCATATCACCGGCAAAGGCTCAACAACAAGAACAGCTCAGCGTTGATACAACATATTACTGTTGTAACACGTTGTAGCCCATGCATGCAAAACCAGTACGGATACCAGGACAAAACCACAAAGAAATAAGTACAAGCATGCTGAAACTTCAAAAATGCATAGTACAGTTCCTCTGAAATCGTAAGCAACCATCGTGCTTAGGAGTTACCGTAGCAACAGACAGTAAGTTAACATGTTGGCAGCAGTGGCAGTAGAAGCAATGATATTGCAGCATTCATGTTATTCGTGGTAATCGTAGCATCAGCAGTAGTTTTCGTAATTTTGTAGTAATGGCAGCATTCGTAGTATCAGATGTAGCACGTAGCACCAGCAGTGTATTTAGTAATATGAGTAGTATATGTAGAACTCGTAGAAGTCGGAGTACTTTTTCAGGTATTAGTCGGATTAGGATTCTCAGTAGTATTAGCAGTAGTAGTACTGCGAATAATAGTAGTAGTAGTAGTAGTAGTGGTGGTGGTGGTGGTGGTGGTGGTGGTGGTGGTAGTAATGGTAGTCGTAGTATCAGTAGTATTGATGGTGTTAGTAGCATAAGTCGTATTAGTTAGTAGCATTCATGTGAACGGCCGTCGTCGTAGTAGCAGTAGCAGTAGCTGTAGCTGCAGTCGTAGCTGTAGTTGTTGTTGTTCGTATCTATGGCAGCAGCGGCAAGTACTGAAAGAAACGATAAAATTGTCGTCGTCATTGCGGCAATATCAGGACTGTAGCAACAGGAGACGGGGAAGTGTTATGGTCGTGGTGCTAACTTTCTACTTGTTGACTTCGCAAGTCAGAATCGGCAGCATGTGCTGCAATCTCGCGAAAGTCGAAGCATTAAGTCTGAACGCAGAACAAACCTGGTTTCAGGGTTAAAGGGTTGTTAAGCATCCGCCCGTATAGATCCCATATGGAGCCCTTAAAGAGCTCCCTTGCAAGATTCCTTGCAGAAGCCCTACAGGAACTTTTGAAAGAACCCTGACAGAAGCTTTGGAGGAACACGAAGATCACATCTCGGTCGTGAGGCCAAGCCTGGCACCTGCCCGGAAGTGGAGACCCTTGATGGTGCGGTTGCCTCAGGAATGAGCGGTGTATTGAAAGGTTTAAGCAAACATGTGCCTGCGTTTTTCCTTAAGTGCGGAACGCCGGATGTGGTTTGGTGGAACGATCAGTAGGCAATGTCACCAACCACTTTGGCTGCACCACCATCGGCTCCTCGTGGGGGTGGGCATCACGATACCAGGATGCTTTGGCCGACATGCAAGACGAGTTGCATACCGTCGGCGAAGCGGTGCACGTCATTGGAATGCGGCATCTGAGACCGTGTCATTGGGCTTCTACTGGATACCGACCGGTTGGTTGATTTTCGTGAAAGAAAACCGCCAAGTCTTCCTTTCGCGACGTGTTTAAGTCTTTCAGTCATCGGATGACCACCTGACCAGGGCCCATGGGCCGGCTTTTCAGAGCTCAGAGGCCCTGGAAGGACCATGCGACGGCGGCAGGGGATCCCGAGATCTTCGGTGCTTTTCCGGCCTTGCATCAGAGCGGGCGCCCAGCCCTTACCTGAGCAGGTTGGGGTTGCTAGGGGTCGGGTTTAGGGTTTAGGGTTCAGGGTTTAGGGTTTAGGGGTTTAGGGGTTTAGGGTTTAGGGTTTAGGGTGCTGTATGCTTCAATCTCCGAGGCTACTTTCAGGATCGTATTCGGGTGCAGCAGGGTTGTTTGAATGGCTGCTAGGAGGTTCCCGAAAGGGTTTCGGACTTTCTCTTTAGGGTTTGAAAGTTTTATAGGTTCTACGGGTTAGGGTTTTGGAGTGTTAGGGTTCATGCTTTGAGGCAAGATTCACCGATTCAGGTAAAACCACCCTCTTCTCCAAAGACCCCACAGCCGCTATCCCCGATCTGTAAATTCTGAAGCCTCTAAGAGTCTACCCCTAACCCCTAGAAGATCCCTTGGGAAAGGCCTTAAAGGAACCCTTAAAGGAACCACTATACCCTATAAGCCCTAGGCCAAGCAGTTCAAAACCTGCAGGTTCCCGTGCAGATTTGCCAGCACCCTGGGCCCTAAAAACCCATAAAAAATCTGAAGCCGGAATCCGCAAACACACCCCGAAACCTCGAAAGCCAAAACCTCATATCTAAAATCCGACGCTCTCTGATTCCCACTCCAATAATTACTCAGCCCTGAACATCGACCGGATAATACGGAGGTCGGAATCATTAGGCGATAGTATGTCTGATGGTGTCTACAAAGCTCTAAGTCCGAATAAAACCCTGGTATTCCAACCAAGGCCCCTGTCTGTTGGACCCTGATCTCTGAACCGCAACATAGGTTTATATAGGGTTTAGGAGTTTTGGGGTCAGAACCCGCTGTCTTGTGGGGTTTGGTACGGAAACCCTAAACTCCCCATGACACTCTTTAGAGAACGCTTCAAGGAAGCCTTGGAATATCCCTGAAAGCAACCCTTGAAGGAAATCCTAAACCCAATCTCCAAACTCTCAGGTTTGCTTGAAGGATCATGAGGCACTTCCAGAAGGCACGTTTAGGGGCTTTTAATTCTTCTAGGATGCCCAGTGGTACCCTTATTCCCGTTTTGCAGCTCTAGGTTCCTTATAAAGTTACCCCATACCAAAAAAGGGAGCCCTTTTTGATTCCTAGGTTACTAATTAGGCATCCTAGTCTTTGTTGCGCCGTAGGGTTTCAGGATAAGCAGGCGTCATTACCTGTCGTTTAGTCAAGAACAATCATGTTTGTGGTCTTAGGGAGAAACCCTGGTCCGTCGGTTCAGAGCTTTAAAGGATTGATATTTAGGGATTCTGCCGTTTCACGGTTCCTCAGCGTATATATATATATATATATATATATTATCAAATAAAATATTACCCTTGGCACATGCTGCCGAAATTGAAGATACCGGTACATGGCACATCAAACAACGGGTGGACCTGGAACACGGCCAACCTTCGAATATCCCTGAACCCTAAACCCTAAACCCTACATCTATCTAGTCGCAATTTACATCCCAAAACCTATTTAGGTCCCTGCGCGACCTACAGAGAGATCAGACTTAGGCCTTAAACTAGTTTCAAAGATAGGGGCCTAAATAAATACCTAGACTACCTTTAACGGGATTTTTAAGGGTGCCTTTAAGGGATCTAGAGGGTTTGGGGTTTTGGATAGGAGCCTAAGTAATTGCCAATTTAGGGGTTCCCTATTATAAGTGTAGCATGATGGGACCCAAAAGCCTGTTCTAATTCTTAAGGCCATATATTATACAGGTACCTGCAAGGCGTGAGGAGGTTCTGCGTAAGTACAGGGACTTTGGCGCAAGGTGCATATCACGAACCGCAATACAGGGAGAATTAGTGTAGTCTTCCCTGGCCCTCTCTAAATAGAAACGACTACAGTCTTCAACTCCACCAACTATCCAGGCTTTCATATTCGACCTACAATCTAAGGTTGAAACACATTTCCAACCCCATAAACTAAACACTTTACCCTAAAGTCTAATCCCGAGCCAACAGGATCCATGTACTGTACATGTACGCATCTGGTATATACCTGGGCCTAAAGCGGGGGTCCTCTGTGATGCCTTCTGGCCAAAGTTCACACTATCTGCGCACATGTGCCCAGGGTTAGTTTGGGGTGCCTGAACCTAGACAAACTCTAAACCCTTGAAGACCCTAAACCCTTCAAAACCCTAAACCATAAACCCTAACAGGAGCTCCAAGTGTATTATCTGACTGGTTCTTAGTAGGGAACAGGGGAATGATTATGGAGACTATTATTGGGGAGTATAAAGGGACTACCATAGGGATCCATTCCCCATTCCCTACTAAGCACCAGACAGAGTTCCAGAAAACATCGGACTTTAACATAGTCCTGATTCTCGGATCCTTACTAATGTACGCTAATGTAGGAACTCGATTAAGAAACCCTGGGCCTACAACCCCAAAATAGTAGGGTTCATGATGAGGAACCCTAATACAGGCCCAACGTTTCTTAATCAGGTTCCTACACTATCAGCACCCCCAAACCGCGACCCTACACTTAGTTTGTCTTCTGCCGGGGAGGCTTGCACGTTAAGACCCTTTTGGACATTATTCGTGCTTGTGTATTAATCCGTTTCCGACACACTTTAATCTCTGCATGTAGCCGCTGTAGCCCCTCCTCTTCCCCCCCCGGCTTGTACGCTTCTCCGCCGGACAAGATGTCGCTTACTGTGCAAGTTGGATTGATCAGTGGCAGGACAGCTACTGTGAAAGCCGACTTGGAGGAAGAAGTAGGAACCCTGAAACGACGCGCGGAGACGGCACTCGAAGTGGGGAAAGGGCAGCTGGTGAACTCTTCTGGAGGAGTTCTGGATGTACTTGCACCGATCAAGGCTGCCCGGCTTCAGGAGGGTGACTCGCTCATTTTGCATATAAGCAGAGTGCAAGTGCAAGCCACTCCAGACGCTTTTGCTGCCGTTCTGGGCGATGGATCGTTCATGACCTGGGGAGAGGCTGGGGCCCGTGACACTAGTGCTGTGCAGGATCAGCTGAAGAATGTGCAGCATGTCCAAGCCTCCGGTGGTGCATTTGCCGCCATTCTCGGCGATGGATCCTTGGTGTGCTGGGGTCACCCTGTCTTCGGTGGTGACAGCAGTGCTGTGCAAGGTCAGCTGAAGAATGTCCAGCAGATCCAAGCCTCTTTTGGCGCCTTTGCTGCCATTCTTGCCGATGGCTCTGTCGTGACCTGGGGCCATTCTGGGCATGGAGGTGATAGTAGTTCAGTGCAGAAACTGCTGAAGAATGTGCAACAGATCCAAGCCTCTTCCTATGCTTTTGCTGCTATTCTTGGCGATGGATCCGTCGTGACTTGGGGCCTTGCTCCAGCTGGTGACAGCAGCGCTGTGCAACATCAGCTGAAGAATGTGCAGCAGATCCAAGCCGCCGGTGGTGGTGGCGCATTTGCTGCCATTCTTGGCGACGGATCCGTCGTGACTTGGGGCGATGCTCGTTGCGGTAGTGACAGCAGTGCTGTGCAGGCTCAGCTGCTGAATGTGCAGCAGATCCAAGCCTGCACTGAGGCATTTGCTGCCGTCCTTGGCGATGGATCTGTCGTGACCTGGGGCACTCCTCGCTATGGTGGCGACAGTTGCGCGGTGCAACATCAGCTGAGGAATGTGCAGCAGATCCAAACCTCCGCTGGTGCATTTGCTGCCATGCTTGGCGATGGATCCGTCGTGACCTGGGGTGATGCTGAGTATGGTGGCGACAGCAGTGCTGTGCAGGATCAGCTGAAGAATGTGCGACACGTCCAAGCCAATCAGCGTGCTTTTGCTGCGATTCGCAGCGATGGGTCTGTCGTGACATGGGGTGATGATGCGTATGGTGGTGACAGCAGTGCTGTGCAACATCAGCTGACGAATGCGCAGCAGATCCAAGCCGCCCGTGGCGGCGCTTTTGCTGCCATTCTTGGCGACGGATCCGTCGTCACCTGGGGTGTTGCTTACCATGGTGGTGACAGCAGTGCTGTGCAGGATCAACTGTTAAATGTGCAGCATATTCAAGCCTCCACTGTTGCATTCGCTGCCATCCTTGTCGATGGAACTGTCGTCATGTGGGGGCTGGAAGGGGAAGAGGAGGATGAGGAGGGGGAGGAGGAGCAGGAGCAGGAGCAGAAGCAGGAGGATGAGGAGGAGGAGGAGGACGAGGAGAAGGAAGAGGACGACGAACTGTAGTCAGCCTTCAATGCAAGCCTTGGGAACCATTGGGAGTAGAGGCCTGTCCACGGCTTGCGGGTAAAGGCTTGGGGGTTCAGTTGGGGCCTTCTAGCCTGTGTTTTCAGTCTAGCCAGTAGGTACTGTTTAGGGTTTAGGGATTTTTAAGGTACTGTCTGCTTCATGTAAGTTCAGTATAATTACTGTAGGGGTCTGAGGGTACGATGGCCCAAAAAAGCTGTGTTTAGGGTTTGCCGCCGAAGTTGTAGGGTTATTTTTATAGTTACAGAGTTCAGCACGGCCCACGTGAGCAGAGAGGAGGTTGGACTACATGGGACCCTGAACCCCTAAACTCTGACTCTTCCAAACCCTCACTCCCAAAACCTCAACCCCTAAACCCTGAACCCCCAAACCCTGAACCCTCAGACCCCGGACCTGCCTGTTTGTCGGATACTCGTAGTAAACTCTTTGGGCAGAAGACAGGGGAAGCGCGGGATGGCTTAGGGTTAGCGGTTGAGGGTGTGGGGGTTTAGGCTTTACGGGCTTTCGGGGTTTAGGGTTTGGTGTTTTAGGGCTCAGGTTTTAGTGTCATTTGACTTGTGTTTGCCTTGGGTGTTAGGCTTTTATCTGATTTGAGGCATAAGTTTTTAGAGACATCGCGACTTAAGGGACACCTGGTGTATCGTGGCTACATACATCCGGATGTTGGGAGCTATTTTTTAATTTTGTCGAAGAAGGGGCATGTCTAGGAGAGACACGGTTCTTGTTGTCATAGTCGAGAGTATAGACTGTTAACCCTGAACTCTAAACCGAGCCCATATCAATTTCGATCGAGGGATGTCGAGAGCGGTCGGGTATAAAATCCTACTTGGAGGCCCTTGTGGAGTAGGGGTTTGGGCTTTGCCCCTGGAAGCGATCCTCTGTCCTGAAACCGTGGTAAGAACCGAGATGACACTGGAGCACCCCACCCTACAGCAGCAAGTAAAGCCGCTGCGATAAACCTAAACATTGCAAAGCCCTACCAAGACCTGTACAAAATCCTTTCAAACTTGCTCAGAGCCCGGTCATCGCCCGTGCAGGCAGAGGCTGCACTCCAGCTGTGATTCAGGCTCCATCGGTTGGGCATAACTTGTAATAATAGAAACTTGGGTGTCGAAGGATGTTTACGAGAATGTGTTTTGTGTCTGTCTGGTTTTTTTTGTAAAGAAGTGTGGCGTCCCTGGGTATGTAGCACATGGTTTTCGGCGCGAAAGCCGTTGTCGAAGACTGCTTTCCGCCATGGGTTGCAACAAATGTACAGTAGCATGTGTGTTGTTCGTCTTGGGTTTACGACTTTCGGGTTTCAGTGTTTAAGGCGAGCACAGCTGTGCAGGCGGGGAAACGCAAGCCCAAACAACCCCAGGATGCACCATAAGCTACCAGAACCTGAAGCAGCGTGAGTACTGGGACACTAGACTGCGTAGCTTGTGGCAGGTTAGGCACCCTATACCCTAAAGCCCAACAGCCGGATGTAGGTTTGGAGTTCCTTCCTCGGCATTCAGCTACTGGTCACAACTAGGGTTAGGAAGACCTCCTTGACGATGGAGGGGCTTGAATTCTGCTTTCGGGACTTGACACTTATGGTTTTAAGCTGTGCGTACTTTGATTGCCGCTGCAGGCTCGATGACGGGGTTAGCAGTTTTCCAACCGGCTTCAAATAGGGTAGCAAACAGCATGCTACAGCCTGCGAGCTCTAAACCCGAAGCCTTACTGACAAGGACCACAGGTCCTTTCGCTAGTCGGAGAACTGGCTTCTTGTTAATCAATAAGGAAGCCATATGATTTACTATAGATCCCCATTATGGCAACTTAAGACGAATCCCTCAACAAGAAGCCAGCAAAAGCCTACTCATAATCTGCTCAGCATCCCGATGCTATGCCCCCTACCTAGACCCCCCAACTACCCTTTATTATAGCCCCAAATTACTCCTGGTATACTGCAAGCAAGCCTCAGGCTTAGAGGCGTTCGAGATTCAGAGCCAGGGCACTTGGCTTCGATTCGGAGTTTTAGTGGCTGGTGTTTAGGGGTTTAGGGGTTTAGGGTTTAGGGGTTTAGGGTTTAGGGGTTTAGGTTGCGAGAAATAGATAATTAGGGGAAGGAAGTGAAACTGCCTTTGGGGTGCAGCGGCTTTGGAATGTATGCCACGGGTTACTTCCGGCCACGCAGCCAAGGACCCTAAACCAAACCCTAGCAGCATGAGCGCCAGGTTTGCATCCTTCCAGACCCATTGCGCGAGGAAACAGCGAGGTGCGCGCAGGAGTTTAGGGTCTGGGGTTTGGGGGATTTAGGGCTTAGGGTTTGGCCAAGCCACCACAAGTTTACCAGGATCCTAGGGTGTGGGGAAAATGGCAAGGGCACTTCTTCAGGACCATAACCTAGGCCCTACACCCGATCCCATCGTCATGATGTAGTGTAAGCAAGCGGGTAGTTGAAAGGTTGCTGCATACCCGGATCCCAAACCCTAAACCCTATTCCTGAAGCTCATGCAACTTTGAAAGACCCTGAAGGTCGCCACGTTTTTGGATGAGTAAGCTAACTTTGGTGTCTTGGAGTATCATCATAATTCTGAAGTTACTGTTGCTGCTCTTCTGCCTATGCTGGTTACACGGGGTCCCCATCCCACTGCACTGTAGTACTATAGTAGGCAGCCTTCGCAGCCGTCACACAAGTCAAGGATATTGTAACCAGGACTTGCAGGAGCAGTGGGTGTCATGCACACGCGGATGGACAGGCTAAAGGCCTTACATGTGTGGGGGATGATTGTCAGCTGCAGCTGTGTTAACTTCATCGCACTAAGTTTGTTTGACATGGTTTCTGCTGCTCGCCAGCGCCTTAGGAGCATGTGTCAGTGCAATGCAAAGGGGGTGCCGGGAGAAGTGCGCACGCACGCGCGCGCACACACACACACACCCGCACACACACACACACACACACACACACACACACACACACACACACACACACACACACACACACACACACACACACACACACACGCAGTTCCACAGGGACACTAGACATGCCTACGGCCTTTCATTCAGCATGATATAAAATTCATGGGTTCGCAGAACCTCCTTCAGCTACACTCGCCAGGATTCTCTTTACGAAGGAAGGTCCGGTGGTAACAGACCATGAGAAACGGCTCTCACTAGAGTTGAGGGAGGTTGCAGGCGGCTTCCTCACGTCTCAGCACGTCGTCATGTATGGAACAGCAATGTCAAGCTGGAGCTAGCTTCGTAAAGCTTAGGGTTTAGGGTCTTGTTGATGAAGCGGTAGAGGTAGATCGCAGGGAGAAAGTGCGCAAGCGAACCCATGAGCGGTTTCTTTGTCCATGCCGAACTTATTCATGCCTGGGCCCCTTGAAGCCGTAAGCCCTAGCCTAAAACTCAGAAGGTTAAGGGCTTATAGATTATAGGGTTAAGGGTTAAACACACCTTCTTCATGGAGGCCCCTAAACCATCCTAAACTTTGAAAGCCCGAAACAGTCGCTTCATGGAGGCTCCTGGGATACCCCAAACCCTTATGGAGGCTCCTGGGAAACCCTAAACTAGGTAGGGCTTTGGGACATTTTATATTTTCCCTTATTGGGCTTAAGAGGATCTTATTTACTAATATTTTTCAGAGGCCTTTGAAGCCCCACCTAGTAAACCCGCAACCCTAAACCCCACAGATCCTCTTCCTGGAGGCTCCTGGGGTGTCCTCCATCAGAAATGGAGCTCTTGAAAGAGGCTGATCTTCAGGACTGGTCCAGCTTAGCTTTGCTTAGCATTTAATATAGGGACCTGAAAAAATACCAATACTATTTTGGGGGTTCTTTATGAGCCCCAAAACCCTAGTCTAATTATTAAGGCCCCTATAGTAGGCTTAGCGTTGTTCAGCGTGAGAGGCGAGTGGTTTTTGTATGAGACCCTCAGTTTCAACGCCCCTCATATCATGTTGCAATCAAGCACCGAAATGCCCCTAAACTCTAGACTTAAACTCTAAATCCTAAACCCTCAAACCCCCCTATACCTCCCGAACCCTCAAACGGAAGACTTTGGGAAGCCCCAGAGGACAGTGGCCTGGACCTCCTGCCGGACTCTTTCGGCGAGCAGCTACCGAGGCTCTTGAACCCAAGGAGAAGCCCCGGAAATCTTCATGGTTTGGGATTAGGGTTTCCTTGAAGGTCAAAGTTCAAAATGTACCAGTAGGGGAAGGGTAATCAAAAGCAAAAAGGAACTTGGTGGTTTCTGTCCCTGGACTTCAGTCATCCAAGTACTTGGCTACTGGATGTTTCAATATCCTCGTAGTAGAGTAGGTACTTTCCTTTTTGAGGTACTATAACCCCTCTATGATCCCAATATACTCCTAAAGGTTAACCGTGTTTTTGGGTGGTTGTCGAAATTATGGTCCTTTATTGGGTACCCTAAATAATAGGTGCCGTAGTATGATAGGGACCCCAAAAGGGACCACAATTTTGACAACCGCCCATATAGAATATAGAACCCTATTATAGATCCCTTATAGAACCCTTTAAGGATCCCTTTAAAGGAACCCCCTAAGGACCCAAAGGTTAAGCGTGTATATGTCTACTACGTACCAGGGCCTTCTGGGTGTAGAGATCGGTGTTCGGGGATCATCGACTAGGTTCTTGCTAAAGCTGCTACGGTTCCATGGAGTTGCGTGGTAGTAATATATATATGTATGTACGTAGGTAGGTAGGCAGGCAGGTAAACCGCATGTATGTATGTATGTATGTATGTATGTATGTATGTATACATATGTCTCTTATATACATACATGTGTTGGTCTCAACGTGTCAAAGATGTTCCTATTTGGCATGGGTCAGGCGATATTCTATATGAGTTCATGAGCCTTCAAGCCTGGAGTTAAGTTATTGGTGTTTACCAGAGAGCCCAAACCCTTACTTAAGTCTGGAGGAATATACTTTGAGTCATAGTAAGGATCCACCTGTAATTCAAAGGTATGCTGATCAAACTTTCATACGCTCTGATGTAGTATTGCAGGTTGTTTTGTGTAAAGAGATGTACGTTAAATCACACTCCAAATCCCCAAAAACACGCGCCGTTTTCTTCTTCGATCGCAGGCTGCGAAAGCTGCGCCTGTCAGGCTCCATATTGCCGGCTTAAGCCAGGGTTTGGGGTGCAGGGTTTAGGGTTCACCGTCGCAATGTTAGGAGTAGTATAGTAATAGTAGAAATCAGTCTATCAGTAGCAGCAGTAGGAGTAGCTGTACGAGTAGGAGTAGGGTTAGGAGAAGGGGTAGGAGTAGGGGTTGGTGGAGGAGTAGCAGCAGCAGTAGAAGTCGAAAGCGAAGTAGAAGTGGAAGTTCAAGTAGAAGCAGAGGTAGAAGTAGAAGTACCAATGGAAGTAGAAGTAGAAGCAGAAGTAGAAGAATCAAATAGAGTAGAAATAGTAGTAGTAGTAGTAGTAGTAGTAGTAGTAGTAGTAGTAGTAGTAGTAGTAGTAGTAGTAGTAGTAGTAGTAGTAGTAGTAGTAGTAGTAGTAGTAGTTAGTAGTAGTAGTAGTCAGTAGTAGTAGTAGTAGTAGTAGTAGTAGTAGTACTTAGTAGTAGTAGTCGTAGTAGTAGTAGTAGTAGTAGTAGTAGTAGTAGTAGTAGTAGTAGTAGTAGTAGTAGTAGTAGTAGTAGTAGTAGTAGTAGTAGTAGTAGTAGTAGTAGTAGTAGTAGTAGTAGTAATTAGTAGTAGTAGTAGTAGTAGTAGTAGTAGTAGTAGTAGTAGTAGTAGTAGTAGTAGTAGTAGTAGTAGTAGTAGTAGTAGTAGTAGTAGTAGTAGCAGTAGCAGTAGCAGTAGCAGTAGCAGTAGTGGTAGTGGTAGTGGTAGCAGTAGTAGTAGCAGTAGTAGTAGTAGTAGTAGTCGTAGTGTAGCAGTAGTAGTAGTAGTAGTAGTAGCAGCAGCAGCAGTAGTAGTACTAGTATTGCAGGATTTGGGGTTCAGGGCTTGCTAAACCTTGAGCTCGTCAAAGCCCTTAGCCGAAAACCTTAAATACATCGAAACCAAAAAACCATGAAGCTAAAGCCCTAAACCCAGTTGCCCCTAAGCTTAGCTCGAAATCCGGGATAAGCATGAAGCATCTTGCGGAGTTGTTTACTACAGGGTCTTTGTAGGGTCTGCTTATACAGTAAAGTGCTCTCGACTTCAGGGCTCAGGTACATAGTGTTCAGGTATGCTGCAGGCTGCCCGCGGTGATGCCGATGATTGCGCTGACGTTCCTGTTGATGGTACTGGTCAGGATTTAGGAATTTTAGTGCTGTGACTGCATGGCTATGAGGGCTGGCCTGAGAAGGGCCGATGGTGACGATCTACGTGATGAGCAAGGTCATTGTTCCAAGGCATGTTGGAGAGCTGCTGGTTGTCGTCGTCCTCGTGCAGCCTGTAGTCGTAGTGAGAGCTCGAGTAAGTAGCAGTGAGAGTAGGAGCATGCGCCTGTGACTACGTCTGAAGCTGAGTGTGGCAGTGCACGAGACAGTGACGGCTTCGGAGGGCCTGTGCCACAAGCGGCTTGGATCGTAAGCCGTAAGCTTCGTTGCTGTCATAGTTTAGTAGTTAGCATGGGGTTCTTGTTTCGGATGTCGGGTCTACTAGGGCTTTTCCTCGAAACTTTGCAGGAAACAAGCTGCGCCTGCTGCCGCGAACTCTTGGTGCCACTGCTGCATGTTGACAAAATCCAGATGTTGGCATCTCTTCAGGTTTTTTTGGCTGCAGGGTTTGAGGGCATCATCAGGGTTTAGGGCGGTAGGATTTAAGGGGGGATTAATTAAAGTCCAGGCTTCAGCTTGGGGATTCGTGGCGTAGTGCTGAAGCTGAACCCCTAAGGGTCCAAAGGACCCCATAACTCGGTACTTAGGTTTCGGATAGTAGTTATGTAGGTTACTATTCTTGGCGTTCTTCTGGTTGGCTCTTAGGACTTTAACTTTTTGGGTTTCTATATGAACTATGACAAGGAGGCTAAAAGTTTAACTTTTAGGAGGGTTCAGAAGTCAGCCAAGTATTTGGGAGCGTATATGATTATCAGGGACTTAGACCCTTAGGGGCACCTACATGTACCAGGACGCAAGGCCCGGGATCACAAATGCTGTTATTCTTACCTTTGGCTAGTAGGGAATGGAAGACTGGTAGTAATGCTGTTGATGATATAAATCCTGCATTACCTTAAGGACCCTAAACTATGGGAAATATGGTATATTCCTTATTATGGGTCATGCAGGATTTATATCATCAACCCTAGGCCTGGCTGGCCTTCCCCTGCCTTCTGAGGATTTTGAGAATTGAGGGTCTTGTTCTGGGTTCCTTGTAGTGATGATCCTTATGTTTAGGCTATGCTCTGAAGTCGCACTGATTCTCAAGCCTGACGCACCCTAAACCGTAACGCCCGAAACCCTAAACCCTAAATCCAAATTTGCATTCTACGCCTGCAACTCTGGGGCCAAGAAGCTAAGCCCGGAATCCCAAACCAAAAAGAGACCTTTTACTACCTGAATCCTACTGGAGCCTGAGTAAAAGTTAGTGATAGAATGAAACAATAGTTCATCTTGTCACGGAGCAGAAATCAGTAATATGTCTTTTACGTATATGCGTATGCTCACGTTACATACATGTGTCTGTATGTATGTTTATAAAACATATTTCTTATACACATATATATATATATAGATGTATATACTCTTATGTATATATGTATAATGTTGATGTGTGCGTTTATCTGTACAGATATACAGATGTATATGTAGATCTTAGATGTAGATCCCGCCAGTAAACCCTAAACCCCCAAACCCATAAACCCCCAAACCTAAACCCCTAAACCCTAGAGCCCGAACCCCGAAACCTTAAACCCTAAACCCCTAAACCCTAGAGCCCGAACCCCTAATCCCTAAAACCCTAAACCCTTGAGCCCGAACCCTCGACTGCAGTCCCCAACCTCAGGGCATCTGCCAAAGTTGCAGACTCTCCAGGCCGAGGCGGGACATAGATAGGGAGCCTGTAAAGGAGCCCTTAAAGGTACTCTTAGAGGCAGCCTTAAAGGTACCCCTAAAGGTACCCGTAAAGGTACCCTTAAAGGAACCCTGAAAGGAGCCCTTAAAGAAACAAGGAAAGGAACCCTTAAACGTACCCTTAAGGGTATCCTTAGAGAGACGAGGCTTTTTTATAAGAGTTTCTTCAGGAGTCGATAAGGGTTGTGATGAGGGTTCTTGACGGCCTCTGTATTGTTTAAAGCTTCTTTGGCCGTTCTTCCGGGCTTCTTAAAGGGTGGTTGACGGTTTCTTTAAGGGTGCTATAAGGGCTTCACAAATCGGTGCTATATAAGGGTTCTACACCTAGGTGCTGGGATTCAGCACGTTTGTGCTTTATCTGTTTCTGACCGGGTCTTAACCTTAGACGAGGCTATCCAACCAAAGGTGTTACATTCCACTTGGAAGTTCTTGGGACCTAGTAAGTACAGTTATAAGTACCTCAACTGGGGTTATAACCAATTATAAGTATAGTTACCTTGTTTATGACCATAGTTAAAACGTCCCATGAACCTCCAAGTAGGGTCGGGCCAGGACCCCAAAGGGTCCCTTTCATAGAGCCCTTATGACTCTTAACAGTGGGTATTTGGGGTATATTAGAGGGCACTTGGAAGGTCCAGGTACCCCAGGGTTTGGTTTAGCAGGCTCCTTTTAAGGGTTACTTTACTAGCAGGCAAAGCAGGGTTTTGTGTTTCGGGTTTAGGGATTCTTGTTTCGGGGTTTCACTAAGCTGTTTCAAGTTGGGGCTTGTTTGAAGAGTATGGGTGTTTGGGCCAACTGCTTCATGCATATCATTCAAGGGCACTAAACTAGGTACCCTGCAAAAGTGGTAAGGTATGACCTTCTAAAGATGGCGTAGGGAGCCGACAGGAAGGTTTGCTACAGTCTTTAGAGACGGGCTGCGAAAATGGAGACGCCCCACAGGGCCGATCGAAAGGCACTGCGGGGCATGCAAGAGGCCTGAGAGAACACGAGGCGGTACTTAAGTGGGAGAAGGGCGCCCAGCGCATTGCCGGCGAAGTGTGGGTGGTCGGCTGGTGCGGCGCCCCGTGCCCGGGAGTCGACGGCCGGCCGTGCGTCGACTGCGGCGGCCGCTGCCTCCGGCCTGTGATACGGCGGACCTCGAGGCGCACCGTGGTCACCTCTGCGACCACTGCCGGCGGATGACGAACGAAGGCGGCAGCTCTGCGGTAGGAGGACCCTGACTGGTTAATCTACAATTATCGAACCTTTTCGCGGGTGTCCTTGTTGTCTTCGTTGCGCAGGTTGATCTGGTTTCAGGGTTACGGCTTGAGCACATGGTTAGTGCTTGAGGACGTAGGGTCTACACTTCAAACCCAGAACCCTGAGCTCTTAGCCGTTCTGCGGTGCTTTAACTCCCTTGAACCCTAAACTCCTCAACTCCCAGCGTTTTAATGGAGCCATAAGCTCAACAGTGGGTATTTAGGGTATGATCAAGGGCAGTTGGTGGGTGCCGGTCTAAACCCTAAACCCTACACGAAGGACGGTTCAAGTTCTACATATTTCCGGGGCCGGGGTCGCCAATCCTAAGTGCCGATGTTGACGTGTGCAAAGAGTAGCCGCTACCTCAAAACTTGAAGCCTACTTTGCTGCAGGGCCCTTCATATTTTGTAATGTATAGGGTTTCGATTAAAAACCTACAAACAAGTAGGTTATGGTATCCCAAAACCCTGTTTCCCACATCCCCAACCTCCAGCCCTAGATAGTGAGCCATATAGACCTTGACCCTCATCATTTTTGCCTCAGACCGGTAAGGTTGATCCCTATAAAAAAAATAAATGCAACGCCCTCTGTTATGATTCGGTTCCCCCTACCCTAGGGCTCTAAGTCCATGGATCCTTAGGGTCTCAGTCCTCTACTTACCCCCCAGTCGCCGGGTCGAAGGGAAACGACCTGCTTCGCCTGCCAACGAACTTCGGCATGCTGAGGCTGGCTTCTTAGGGTTGTTGGGTATGCCCGGACCCCAAATAACCTACCAAGCTAAACAGGCTGGTTTTATGGTGTCCAGGTAGTGCCAGTTTTAGGTTCAGGGTTTTGGTCCTTGGCTTTGGGGCGATGTAGGGCCTGAAAAGGGGACATCTGTATGGCCACGTGGTCCCGCAGATTTGGGGTTTCGGGTGTTCAATGGATCAGGGTTTTCGCCGTGGAGCTTTAGGGTTCGGAGGTTGGAGCTTAGGGTTCATTGATCCGGGGCGTGCACGAATATATCAGCACTGTTAAACTCCAAACCCTAGGTTCTTGAACCATAAGCCAAGCAAAAAGCTTTCATCCTTTCAGCGTTGGGTTGTCGGCGATGGTTGTGGTGTTTTGAAGCTCCAGACCTTCCAAAGTCCTTTGTTTAATGGGAAATATAACTCAAGCATTTTGGGAATCCTACTGTAGTTTACGACATATTCCTTAACTCGCTTCTAGAATCCTTATGTATATATATATATAGATAGATAGATAGATAGATAGAGAGAGAGAGAGAGAGAGAGAGAGAGAGAGAGAGAGAGAGAGAGAGAGATTCCTTTAAGCAACCCTGGAAGGAACCCTGGGGGGTATATTCCATCATTCTGGGATGTCGGAAGGTTCTGAGCTGGTATCACCCCGTCTTCGATCTCAGTCTGCGGAACCATACGCCTGAGCCTGACACCCCGAATATTTGGGAGTTTCCGAGAATTAGGGGTACCTTTAAAGGGATCCATAAAGGGTTCCTTAAAGGGATCTACAAGGGTTCTCTAAAGGCTTTAGGATTTGGGAATTTCCGAAAATAAGGGGTACCTTATTTTGGGGTCCTTATAATAAGGATCCTACCATTTAGGGTACTATATGAGGGTCCCCTTTTTTCGGAATTCCCATTTACCAACAGAAACACGCCGAACCCCACTACGGTTGATGATGTAAACCCTGCCTTACCTCAAGGACCCCATGACTATGGGAATGGTGGTATAATTGTCTTCCTCATGATGGTTTATGCAGGATCTACCTGTGACCCCAAGCCCTACAAAATAGTAGGTCATGTCCCTTGCTGAGCCGAAACGCCAGAACCCTTAAGCGGTAGGTCCCTAAGGGCCCATGTACCCATATAGAGATACATGGGCCCCAAAGTACCTATACAGGGACTACATTAAAGCCAATGTATATACTATATGAGTACATGGACCCTTAGGGGGTTTCTGGATCCCCAGGTAGACTCCTAAATCCGAGACAGCCATCCAAAAATTCGAAGCCCCAGGTCCCGAAGCACTTGGGTTTTGTGATCCCGAGTCGCCCCAAGTAAACCCCCACAGCTGATCTTTCCACCGGTATACATTTTAAAAAAAAACAAGCCCCTCTAGCAGCAGCAAGGAACCTTGAAACCCTCTTCAAACGAAAGCTACGAGGTTCTTTGCTGCTTTTCCCGAGTACAGACCCTAATCCCTAAACGCCTAAACCCCTATAACACCTTTCGACCCTGAATCTGTTTCTTCTACAGTAGAAGCCAGAAAGTGGGAATATCATATCGTAACCCCTTTAAGGTAAATTATAGGGGATCCTACCATTAATCCATATTCCAACTTTCTGGAGTTCCCGGTAAAGGAGCCTGAAGCGCTTCGCAGGAGCCTCCAGGAACTCCAGCTGGAAGAGAATAATCTCGAGGAGCGGCTCAGGGTTCCCCTTAATTAAGTATACCCTTAAGGGTTCCTTAAAGGGCTCCTTAAAGGGATCCTCAAAGGGATCTTTAAGGGTTCTCTAAGGGAATTAGGGATTATTCCTTGAACTAGCTAGTAGCAATGGCGCGCAGCATGTCGCCACTGGTGGTGGTGACACTGGGAATGCATCCAACCCCTATGCGAGGCGCAAGGCCTCATACGCAAAGGGTCTTATGTACTGTTATGGGGACTACTTCCCCAAATCATAATGGCAATTCCTAATATAGAAACCCTACATTGTAGTATATCGGTACTTTGGACCCTTAGGGATAGCGAACAGGGTCTGGAGCCAGCGCTTCTACTCCATAACTTGGCCGTTCATTCTCGCTCAAGGTTTTCTTCCCGAGCGAAAGGCTCGAAGTAATGCGTCGGTGCTTTGGAAGGCATCCTGCACAGTTGTGCTGGAGTTGGAGAGCTTCGTCGCGGCAAACCCAACGAACGGATCCGCCGCTGCCCTGCTAGGAGACATAGGAAGCAACACCTGGCAGATCACCAGAGAGATCATTGTTCTGGGTACCCAAACGACTTGGAACCTGGAGGACAGTGAGATCGGAACCACTGCCTGGGCCCTGTTTGCCAGCCCTGCGGCAACCAAGGACCTCCTGGAAAGTGCCTTCAACTTTGTGAAGGACTCGGGCGAAAGGCAGTCTCGACTTGGCAAGATGTCTCCTGGGACTCGATACGGTTATTTTGCCATGAATTCGCATGCCCAGCAGTCTGGGGCGCAGCAGTCCAATGTGGACCGCAGTGACTTCGTCAGGTTATCAAGGCTTCCGGCCGCGATCCAGGATGTCCTCAGACTGAAACCATTCACCCCATCAGCAACGCCGATGAGTAGGATCCCTAATATGGTTCAAGGAGTACTTATTCCTCAATTAAGGGATATTGGAGGCTCAGGGTTCCGTTTCATATCATGGGTGTAGGGCAGGGGCTTATGAGTAGGGGCTTATAACGGTATCTATGTAATTATGTAATGGTTCACGGATGTCTTTGGTAAGCTAGACTTAAGGTTATAAACCCTAAACCCTAAACCCTAAACCCTTAAACCCTAAACCCTAAACCCTAATATAGCGGTTCAGGCTGGACGTTGAGGGTTGAGGCACGTTTTGTTGTTGTTCGTGCCTTTGGAGCCCTGAGGTTCGGCTGTATTGTTGGGTTCGGGAGCCAGGAATTAGAGTTTAGGGTTTAGGGTTCGGGGTTCAGGGTTCAGGGTTCAGGGTTTAGGGTTGAGTTGAGGGTGTTCGATTGATGATTTTTTGAGATTTGTTGAGGAGAGGGGGTCGGGTTGTAACAGATCTGGGTCTGTTTTTCTTGTTGAGCTTCGGGGCTCCACAGCATGGCCCGAAATTTGCGCACAAATTGCAGAGACTCATCTTCGAAGTGCTTCGGGGAGGCTAGCAACACTTAGGCTTATGGCTTATGCTATGCAGTATGTCCGAAGCCCGAAGCCTGGCATACTACAGCTAGTCTTGCTTGTAGTTTCATGGGTCGGCAACCGTAAACCCTGAAACCCTGAAGCCCATGGTAATGTGTTCAATTTTCAGCCGAACTCAATTGGGTCTAGCCTCCTGGCTTCTGTCAGTCTGTGCCTCTGCAGACTCGCTTTGCCTGCCTCTAGAAGAGGAGTTCAAAAAGCAAAACCTAAAGCCCTAAACCCTGAGCCCCAAATCCTAAACCCTAGCCCTTGAATCATAGGGATCCTTAGGGGTGTAGGGGGAGGGGGGGTAGGGGGCCTTAAGGCCCATAATAAGGACCATAATAAGGATCCCTATGATTGAAGGTGCTGCCAGCAAGCTTTGGCGATCTGGAATCGCTGCAGCGTTGGGTTCTCAAGGGCCTGAAGGTTTGACGTTCAGTTCACCCGGAGACTCCAATATCCCTTAATTGAGGAATATTCCTTAAATTATAGTAGGATCCTCAATATGACTCAAGGCATATTCCTGAATCGAAGGATATTGGAGTCTCTGGGCAGGGATTAGAGGGCATCCAGGATTGAGGGATTTAGCTGTTAGCCCCTCGGGTTTAGATGAAGGGTTTAGGGCCTACCTCAACCCACCGAAACCTTCCTGTTTCTAGGTTCTCCATAAACCCCCAATATAGAGTTCATAGGGACTGTACAAAAGTGTAGGTATTGGCAGGTTACGGTACTGGAGACAGTTTGCAGGTTTGGGGCTTTCGATGAAGGGTTTGGGGTTCCAAGGTAAGGTTCACTGCGCAAGGACTTAAGGGTTGTGGGCTTCGGGATGGCGGGTGCAGTTACACGCTATATACCGGGACCCTAAGAAACTTACCAGTTTAGGGTTCCTTAATATGATTTCCTTGTAAACAGTCCTTGAAAAGGTAGGTTACTCAGGGTTAAGGTAGGCTTTATAGAGGTTTCAACGAGCCGTCATTGTCGATGGATCCGTCGTGACCTGGAGTAGCGCTGCCCATGGTGGCGACAGTAGCGCAGTCCAGGAGCAGTTGAGTCTTTCTTCCTAAGCCCCTAGCTCGTTACTGCTTGCTGCTTGCCCTTGGCGATAGTTCTGTCGTGACCTGGGATGAATTCGGCATGTAGACTTGCTTACCCGAACAGCTTGCACAAGTACTACAAAGTTGTCGAAATCCCTACTACCTCTCAACTCTTTACTTCAGAGGTTGCAGATTGTCCTTGTCGCACCGTCGGCTGTGAGGTCTGTCTCTGGACTGCAACCACTTGCCTGCCTCTCAGATTGAGAGCCTCGTGATTCGGAAAGTAGTCTTTTTTGGGTTGGTTCCTGACAGTTTGGGAGTTAGGGTATCACGAGAAGAGAAAACAACACAGTTAAAGAGCTTCCCTGGTGTTCAGGTTTGTGGGGGGGGGGGGGGGTATCCTAAACCTGACACGCACGCGACGCACGAACGCACGAGCCCGCAGTTTAGGATGCCGGTCTCACAAACCATAAACTCTAAACTCCCCAAATCCTCCCTAAACCCTAAACCGTCCTAGCCTAGCCTGGTAGGATTGCACTTGTGATCATGGTCAGACCTGTCCAAGGGAAACTCCCAATGTTGCGGTCGTACGGTTGATGATGTAAACATTACCTTAGGGACCCTAAACTATGGGAATTGTGGCATATTCTTTAGTACGGGTAATGCAGGGTTTGTATTATATCATCAACCGTAAGACCGCAAAAATCAGGTCTCCTACACGGACAGAACCGGGTGATGGCGATCAAACTTTAACCTTTAACTGTTAGCGGGTTGGGCGGGGGGGAGCGCAGGCTAAAGACCCTGCATGAGCCCGATTATAAACCCTCAATTAGTACATGACTCCCAAGAGTTGAAGCCACAGTCATTTACTTGCGCACCCATAAGCTGCAGCTTGTGACAGCAAATGCTGGTTGGCTGATTAGCATTGATCTACGCAGTCCACATGGTACCTTTCTTTACCGTCACTATTACCGAACTTTTGCTGCAGGCAATAGACAGAAGCCACAAACTCCGTTCGAAGGCTAAAGCTCCTGTGCACGTGCAGTGGCAGGAGTGCGAGACGTAACTACCCGGAACCTTTGTGCTTTACAGCTTAATTAATGTGTTAGTTGCACCTATAAGGGTTTTTCCGGGTACCAAAAGGGTTCTGTAAGCGTTCGTGTTTAAGGGTCCGTGTACCGAAAATTGGGCCTGAGGGTTTGAGAGACGGACTTAAACGTTGGGGCCTAGGGAGGGGTTGAATATGGGTTGGCAGTGCTGTGTTGTAGTGCTTCTAGCTTTTAGAAAACGCTACAATTCGCAGGGAAAGGCAGGCAAGTATCCCGACCAGCCGGCCGGCCAGAAGCCACAAGCCCCCAAACCCAAAAGTCTTAAAGCCATTCTACAGTCACAGTCCTTAACAGCTCTACGCCCAAACACTTTGGACAACACCTTGCAAGAACCCCGAAAACTCCCTATACAACAACAGTGTAAAACCCATGTTTGTGGTGCAGCCCCGCCCTTGATGCGGACCTTAACCCTCCGAAACCTTAGACCCTAACCCTCAAGTAATGTTGGCCCCCAACTCTAAACCCTAAACCCTAGCCCTTTTAATCACCCTAAACCCTAAACCCAAGGCCCCTGACTGACCTACAAGTTTCTTCGGACCTCAACCCCAAACCAAAACCCTAGCCCTTTTAATCACCCTAAACCCTAAACCCAAGGCCTCTGACTGACCTACAAGTTTCTTCGGACCTCAACCCCAAACCTAAACCCTAGCCCTTTTAATCACCCTAAACCCTAAACCCAAGGCCCCTGACTTACCTACAAGTTTCTTCGGACCTCAACCCCAAACCTAAACCCTAGCCCTTTTAATCACTCTAAACCCTAAACCCAAGGCCCCTGACTGACCTACAAGTTTCTTCGGACCTCAACCCCAAACCTAAACCCTAGCCCTTTTAATCACTCTAAACCCTAAACCCAAGGCCCCTGACTGACCTACAAGTTTCTTCGGACCTCAACCCCAAACCTAAACCCTAGCCCTTCTAATCACCCTGAGTCCGAAACCCTACGCCTCTGACCCTTACCCTCAAGGAACCCCACCCTTGTAAAAAGTTAACTTTAGGCCTCTAACCCTTACCTCAAGGAATCCTAGCTGCTAGCCTTTAAAAAACCCCTGAGCCCTCGGCCTCTAACCCTTACCCTAAGGGTCCATGTGCCCAAATAGCATATACTTTGACCCTAAAGTACATATATAGGGACTACTTTAAGGCCAAAGTATATGCTATTTGGGTACATGGATCCTTAGGGTTACCTCCAGGAACCCGAGCCCTCAACCAGGCGAGAGCTCCCCGAGTCCTTTGGTGAGCTCCGGTCTTTGCAGAAGTTGCTCGGACACTGTTTCATGAGCCTAAGTTGGGTACTGCCCCCATACAGTAACAGTCTACTATTAAGGTCCTATTATATCTAGATTATGAATAGTATTCAACTATTACTGAGTTTCATGAGCCTAAGTCAAACATATCAGGGTCTAGGGCTCTATCCTAGGCAAGTCGTTCACAAGCGTGAGACAACCCTCAGGCCTTAGGATTGAGAGCTAAGCCGTCCCGAACTATAGGCAGCAATGTGCAATGATGCATGCAATAACAATCATAGCACCAATACAGTTTAAAGAAGCAAGAGCAAAATCACACCTTTCCTAAGCCGAATGCCGTACTACCCTAAGCCCTCAATGGCTCAACCCCAAACCGCTGAATACCATCAGCCCTAAACCCTGTACCCTACACCTTAAACCTTCAACCCTAAACTCCTCAACACCGTAAAGCCTACTTGTAGTCTCCATTGTAGTTCCTTTTGGGGGTTACCTCATAAGATCCTTAATATATAACTGGTTCAACCAAAAAAAGGAACTACAATGGAGACTATAGGAACTATACCCTAAACCCTAACGATCCCTTATAGGAGCCCTTATAGATCCCTTTAAAGGGACTGTGAAAGCCTAGATCCCCATCAGACCCTCGGCCCCGAACCCTACAGCACCCTTCACGGAACCTCAGAAGGAACCCCTAAAACAACGTAGCCTTAACAAAACTCGCTAATGCCCTAATCCCTAAAAGGGAACCTTTGGAATCCCACTTGGAGGTTCATGGGACTTAGTAACTCCGGTATCTAAAGGTTATAAATACCGAAACTATACGTATACCTAACTACAACCCCAGTTCAGGTGCTTATAGGTGTACTTACCCAGAGACTGCGAGATCCCTTAATTAAGGAATATACCTTGAATCATGTTCGGGATCCTACTATAATTCAAGCCATACTTATTACTTAATTAAGGTGTGGGATAATTGCCAATACTATCTTAGGGGCTCCTTCTAAAAATGAAAGAAAATTGGGCCCAACACCCTATTCTAGTTATTAAGACTAAGTCCTAAACCCTGTAGATCCTTTAAAGGAGCCCTCTAGATCCCTTAAAGGAAGTGGGTGCTTTGTTAAACCCTATAGATCCCTTAAAGAAGCCCTCTAGATCCCTTAGAGGAAACGGGTGCTATATCCCATGAACCTCCCAGTCGGGTTCCTTCAAGGCTTGAGTAATACTGCAGAGGCTGCGCCTGGTGAAGAACGAACTCGAGGCCCTGCCGCGGAGTTTCGGCCGACTCCAGAGCCTCAAGGACCCGGCGTTTTTGTTTGTGGTGTCAGGCGATATGTATATATATATATATATATATATATATATACATATACTTTTCTAAATATGTATGCACACATCTCTATTTTTGTGTGCATTTATTTGTGCATTAACTTTTTTGTGTACTTATAATCATATGTATATATATATATATATATATATACACATACATATAGACACACACACACATGCATACATACATACATACATACATTCATACATACATGCGAACACACATGTATATAATTATATACATATCTCATACACGGTTTATATTTATCTGCGGTGCGTTTTTATAGAAATCTAACATTGTTCTACAGCGAAATTTGTGTATCCTGTTACTGGGGTTGTTTTTGTTTGAAGGTCAATTTGATGTAGGGTCACAGGTAGGCTTCTGAAGATCTTGATGCATAATTACACAGGTTTTTTTAAAAGTTCTTTCGTGTTCGAAGAACCTTCAGGTTGTTACTGCTGAACTCACCCTAGGCCCTAAACCCCAAACCCCAACCCTTTAGTTTAACGGTGCCATAAGTACACGCAGGTGGCGCGTCTAAAACCTTGGACAATCCTACAAGGCCCTAATATAACTCCCGAACCTTTGGCCTTAGTTACGGGTTTAGGGTTTTGGGTTTATGGGTTTAGGTTGTGGTTGAACTTGAGAAGCCACATTAGTCTTTTACTAAAAACCGTATAGGGCTCTTGTAAAGCTTTTACAAAAACAATCCGTGACATTTGCAGAAAGTCAAAGGACTCGTGGCTCAAGGTCCTATAGGGTTTAGCGTTTTGTGTTTAGGCACCCTACCTATAGTCTCCATTGTAGTTCCTTTTCTGGGTTAACCAAAAACTTTATTATAGGATCCTCACCATACAGTTTGTTAACCCAAAATAAGGGACTACATTGGAGAGTATAGGTAAACCCTAAAGCCTACTAACTACTAAACCCTATACCCTAAACCTTAAACCCTAAACCCTAAACCTTAGACCCTAAACCCTATACCCCTAAACCTTAAACCTTATACCCTGAACCCTATACCCTAAACCCTAAACCTGGGACCCGAAACCCTGAACAAGGACTTGTGGCTCAGCAGCAACAGCATTGCAGAGCTGCCGGAACAGTTTGGAAGTCGGGACCTCGGAGGAGTTTGAGGGGTTGGGGGTTTCGGGTTTGGGGTTTGGGGTTCAGGGTTTGGGGTTTAGGGTTTGGGGTTTAGGGTTTAGGGGTTTGGGGTTTAGGGTTTAAAGCAGGTAGGTGTAGGGTATTTAAGCTCTTCTGATTCTTCTGGCCTTGAAACGGTCTTATTCGTCTCCTGCAGGGCTTTGCAAGGGCGCTTCTGGGAGTCGATAAGAGGCAAAGCAGTCTTGCAATAGGATCCCCATGGACAACAGCCGGCAAAGGGGGTTTCGGTGTTGGGGTTGAGATCCAGGATGTTGGGTTGAGGAGGATGACTGGGGATTCGGGGCCTTTGTGGAATCTTCGTGTGTTTAACTCCAGAAAGTGTTATTGTCGGGCATGTAACCCAAATCTTGGCAGGGTTTGCTTACGTGCCGATACCGAAAGCTTCGAAACCCTAAGCACTGTCACTGCAGCTACCAGTTCAAGCGTACGCAGTCTCTTGCAGTGCTTGTGGTTGCATCTACCAGCCTGAGCCTCTAAAGCTCTTACTAAAACTGTCGGTTTACTGGGCTTAGAGGTTAGAGCATCAGTGTATGTACCAGGTATTTCCAAGTCTGGTGGAACCTGTTCCGTGCCTCGGTTCTTGCTTGAAGCAGACAAGCAAGAAATGGTTGCATCTGTATCTGCGTATAGTGACGGCTAGCATAGACACTACTTAGTACTATTTAAATTTGGAGTATTGCGTCGTGGTTACTATTTAGGAGTGTTGCTACTGTTATTGATACTTGTTGTTGTTGTTGCCATTGCATCCGTTGATGCTATTGCGATTAATCCTACTACTTCTTACTGCTGCTTTTATTCTGGTCAGTCTTGTTCACACACTTATGCCCTGCTACATGACAAGGCTACTGTGAGGAGCCAAGCTTGCGGCTTCAAGTTAGACTTCTCCAAGGTTGTATTGTTTGGGGCTACAGGTAAATCTCATCTTTTCTAGAGCTTAAGCTCTTCCGCGAACTCCCGCTCGTGAAGGAGAGACATCAATGCCTGGCCCGATTCAGCAAAGCACCCAAAATCCACAGACAGAACTCAGCATTAAGGTTTAGGACGTGTGCGGTTGATGCCCAGTCCGCATCATGGGTTACCAGTACATGTTGCGGGCTACTGCAAGTTTGTCATCCGTTTCTTAGGCTTGTGTATGTGTGTGAATACATCATATACATATATATGTACACATACATAGCTATGCTTCTACTGCAGAGGATCTACGTAAGTGTTACTGTATGTTTTGGCAATATGGCTAAATGTTCAAGGGGGTAATCGCGAGTAGTGTCCTCCTTACCAACCCCCAAAACCCCTGTACCTTAACTCATTAATTCTAAGCCCATCAAACCTTCACCAGGCTCTTTATTCAAGGGTACCCGGGGAGTGCTTGTAAACCCAAACCATAACCCTAAGGGTCCATTTATATACCCAAATATCACATACTTTGGCCCCAAAGCATCTATACATGGACTACTTCTTAAGGCCAATGTATATACTGTTTGAACCCACAGCCCAATCGCCGAATCCTAAATCCGAGTTTGTAGAAGTTCTTTGATTTCTTAAGGAGCCCTTAACGGAACCTTAGCTGCGGCCCCAAACCCTACACAATAGTAGATTATGATCCCTTGATTCGAGGGTAGAAGCCTTAAAACGGTAGGTTTGGGATCCACAGGTAAGCCACTAAACCCTAAAACCCGTAACTCCATGAATCCCTTCATAGGAGCCCCTTAAAGGAGCCCTTAAAGGAAGCTTAAATCCTGGACCTCCAGCCCCTGCGGACCGGAACAGGTCTCCGAGCCCTGCAGCAGCATCTTGGCGTTATTCTGGTTGGCTCTTAGGACTTTTATGGTTCAGGGTTTACTGCTTAGGGGTTTAGGATTTAGGGGTTTAGGGGTTTAGGGTTTAGGCTATATGAACTATATAATAATAATGAGGCTTAACAATTAAGTTTTAGGAGAGGTTCAGAAGTCAGCCAAGGCATCCCAGCCAGCATCGACTTCTGAGCTGTTGTGTTTACCGATTTGTGGCGGTGGCGTAGACGGGAACTATGGGGTTGTTGAAAAGTTCATTTTAGGGGATTCCTAGAGGTACCTTTGAAGGAGCCCTTAAGGTCTTCCTAGAGATCCCTTTAATTGATCCCTGAAGATTCCTTAAACTCCTTAAATTAAGGAGCAAACCCCTAAGGGTTCCTTAAAAAGATGCATAATTGAGGAATGTAACCTGGATTACAGTAGGACCCCTGATATACTTACGGCATAGTCCTTAATTAAGGGCTATTGGAGTCTCTTAGATCCTAAACCCTAAACCCTATAGATCCCTTCTGGGATCCCTTAAAGGGGCCCTCATAGATCCCTTTGAAGGGATGTGACTTACCAACTCCTCTAGGAATCCTACTTGGAGGACCATGGGACTTAGTAAGTAAGGTTATAAGTACCTTTATTGGGGTTATAAGTAATTATATTATAAGCATTGTTACCTTAATTATAACCCTAGTCACTAAGTCCCGTGAACCTCTAAGTAGACCCTAAACCCTAAACCCTATAGATCCCTTTAAGGAACCCCTATAGATCCCTTTTAAAAAGGGACCCTTAAAGGACCCCTAGTCACTAAGTCCCATGAACCTCTATAAGTAAGCCCTTACCATCCCTTACCCTAACCCCTTAAGAGGAACCTTATGATGGAACCCTATAGTACCCTTTAAAGGAGCCCCTTACAACCCTAGTCACTAAGTCCCATGATCCTTCAAGTAGGGTTTCGGGTTTAAGGTTAATCATAAGGGTTGTAGGGTTCCTTTAAAGGGATCTGTAAGGGTTCCTTTAAAGGGATCTATACTGTAGGGTGTAGGGTTTCGAGTTTACCAAGTCCCGTGAACCTCTAAGTACGCGCTCCCAAAAACCTTTCTCCCGAGGCTCCGGTTGGGACGCAACGCGCTGCGGCGCTTGCCCGAGTGCCTGGGCGGAAGAGCTTTAGGGTTATAGGGTTTAGGGTTTTAGGGTTTAGGTTTTGGGCTTTTAGGTTTTGGGCTTTTAGGGTTTAGGGTTTTAGGGTTTAGGGGTTTAGGGTTTAGTTTTTGGGCTTTTAGGGTTTAGGGTTCCTTGAAGGGCTTTCGAAGGGCCTTATTGGGATTACTGCTAACTGCTAAAGGTTCTGTCTCAAGGGTATTACATACAATAGAAGCCAGAAAGTTGGAGCATCATTATCCTCATGCCCTTAAGGTAAAGTATAGGGAATCCTAACGCTAATCACCCTTAACCCATGTTCCAACTTTCTGGGATCCACTGTAAGGTTCTGCGGGGCTCCAGTTGCCTGTGCTACATAGATCTAAGGACTCGGCTACTAGGGCTTTTGGGCCCAAAGACCATACTATATCAGGCTTTTGGGCTACGTATTTTGATGCCGCCTGCACTCAAGGTTGCAGCCATGGCAACCAACTTGGTGCACGGGGCAAAGGTGGTAAACCTTAAATCCCGGGGGCCCAGGAAGGACACGAAGACGGGTGCGGCGCCCGTGAGAGCCGATCTAAACATTTTGTTCACCGGGTCCCTCGACCGCTACTGGGTGAATGGCACGAACAATCGCCGGTTCAAGCCGCAGGCAGCCGACATCAGGGGCGTCCGTATCCACGGGATTTCCTTCAGCGACTTCTTCAGGAGGCTCATGGACTCGATCAGGGGGAACCTGCCCAACTACCTCTCTCTCTCCGGAAACTCGCTCACCTGCCCAAGGTGATTAGTAACCCCAATCCCTAAACCCTATTTAGGCAACTGGAGCTCTTGGGGTTTATAACCCAGACCCATTGGGAGGATCAAGAAAAAATCCCCCGATTTGGAAGCCTCGTCTACTAGAGGGTGCTCCACAGGAGCCCTTTAAGTGCTTGCCTCCCAGACGTTTGTTGGGGGCTGTCAGCTTGTTGTCAAGGCTGCTTTCGGCTTTGAGGGCTCTTAAGGGCTCCTTTCTTTAATTGAGATTTATTTTTAGGTTTTGTTTGTTTCAGAGCCGTCTCGAAGGTGTGTGCAGTTGTTTGTTTTTTGGAGTTTCGGCATAAGCTGATAGGGGCCCCGGGTTTGGGGGTTTGAGCGAATGAGTCCACCTCGGCAAGAACTAGTAGTATATGTAACGAAGAACGAGACGTGATGATTTGCTATGCAAGCATATGGGGCTGTCCTATTCGGTGGACATGATGACTACGCACTAGCTACTGCGACACCTGTGATTTAAGATCAGTTGCCTTAAATTAAGGGTTAAGGGCGTACTTACAGCTCCAGTCCCACATAAGTCGCTTCAACCATGGTTTGAAGGCTTACCTGGGGATCCAAAAACCTACCGTTTTAAGGGTCAGACCCTCTAATTAAGGGGTCATAACCTACTATTTTGTGGGGTTTGGGGATACAGGTAGGCTATAGGAATTCAATCATCAGTTTAAGCCGAGACGACAGCTTCTGCGAAGGGTCACCTCCAGACCCTCACCCCCAAGCCTAAAGGCTTGAAAGCCATCAAAATAGACGTTCAAGACATCCCACTAAACGTCATGAATGCCCTGTGAAGCCTTATGTGAAAACTTCAAAAAACCGTCAAACACAAGATCGGGTTATACCTACGTTTTATACACTGAATCCTAAACCCCAAACCCTAAGCCCTAAACCCTAAAACCGACCCTCACTATTTCAGGTATATTCCTTAGTTAAGGGGTATTGGGCTCTCTGGGGAAGGTAGACCCTAAACCCCTATAGATCCCGTATAGAACCTTTTAAAAAAGGAGCCTCCCCAAACCCTTCAAGCTCCGCTTTCAGGAGCTTTGGTGCCCTAGCAGCGCTTCGAATCCTAGCTTTGGAGGCCTGGTTTCCAAAATCCAAAACCCTAAACCCTACCTTAACCCTGAAGGACCTATATACCTTTTTAAGGACTTATATATGGAAATCATAATAAGGAACCCTCCAAAATCCAAAACCCTAAAGGGTTTCTACCTAGAGTCTCCATTGTAGTTCCTTTCTTTGGTTTAACCAGCTATATAGTAAGGATCTTATAAGGTAACCCCCAAAAGGAACTACAATGGAAACTATAGGTAGGGTGTTGGGCTTGGGGTTTTGGAGGTTCAGGGGACTTTAGGGATCCTTAAGGGTCCTCTAACTCACTGGGGTTCAGGGGTTCCTGTCAAGGGTATTCTATGTTTAGGGATTCATGTAGGGACCTGGTTTAGAAACCGTGGTTCTTATAACCCCAAAGTAGTAGGATTCGTGTAAGGAACTGTAGTAAAGGCCCAAGGTTTCTTAGTCAGGTTCCTAGATTTAGGATCGAATCTGGAGGGACCCCCCTTTGAGAAGGGTTTAGGGTTTAGGGTTTGTAAGGGTTTAGGAGGCTCAAACCCTACATTACCCAAAGGCTCATGGGACTTAGGAGCTTCAGGGGCTCCCGTTTGGGTTTAGGGTTCCCAAAGGGGAAAAGGAGGGACCCTAAATAGGCACCCCTACCCTACAATGGGCTATATAATGGGTATATAATGGCGAAATTAAGGGCATGTTACCTGGGGGTCCTTATTAAGGGTCCCTCCTGTTCCCCTTGCATAAACGGGTAATCATAAGGACCCCTAGGGCGGTAGGGTGGGAGGCTTGCCCATAATAATATAGAGGCCTGCTTGCGCACAAATTTATTCAGAGACACAAATACTCTGTACAAGAAGATGTTGTAGGCATGCAACGCTGGACGTGAGCATCTTGAGCCCAGTTTCTGGCGACACCCATGATTGTACTGCAGAGGATGACACCCCTCGCAAAGCATCCAAGATGCTGCCGCGATCAACGATGTTGCCCAACCTCGATGCGCTGTTCTTTGCAAATAAGAGGCCCTTGGGAAGTTTAAGAAAGTTTTATGCAGAAGTCCCTTTGGTTGCTGCTAAGCAAAACAAACAGTTGGACGCAGCTGGAAAGCTTTCTGCAGCTCTGGACAATGCCAGCCGCTTTGGCTGGGGGATGGGTTTAGGGTTAATTTAGGGGTTTAGGGTTTAGGGATGAGTGCCACGGCTTACAAGTTCCGGAGTTGCTTCAAGCCGCTGCACTGGGCAAGGTGTCCCCAGGCAGCACATAATTCGTGGTGGGGGATTTTCCCACAGGGTCCTATGTACTGTTATGGGGGATACTTCCCTAAGTCATAATACTAATTCCTAATATTGAAACCCTACATTCTACTATATCGATACATAGGACCCTTTGGGTTTGGCGACTGGAAAGAGTCCGTTGCGTCTTGCGGGTTAAGGATCTTACGGCTAGTGCTTTAGTGCTTCTTCTGTAAAAAACGAGTCTTTGCTGCAATAGTAGGTAGACATACTGAGTGAGTCTATACTGAGTGTAAGCAAGCATCAATATGCTTTCAATAGCGCGGTGTGCTACAGTAAGTCTTGGAGTTAGCGGCAATGGTTGTGGGGTTTACGCGGCCCGGCCTCATACAACAACACCTCCGGGGTCTTCTTACCTGTAAGCCAAAGATGGTTTACATCGTTGGAGGGCGTAGAGTTTAGGACTATAGGCCTTAGACCTACATTGGGTAATTTGTTCTTCAGAATAGGATCCCACGTAGGGTCCTTTTTTAAGAAGTGTGCCGTACTACTTTGGAAACCCGAAACGGTACCTACATTTCGAGCATTACCTATACTCTGTATGCTCGGAAGCCCCGAGCTTTAGGTGACCCTTCAAGCCTATACACCCTACTTGTGTAACCCTGAAATCCTGAACCCTTAAACCATATACTACACTCTAAGCCGGAAATCATAAACATACATTCTAAAACGTATATACACACTGCTCCTAACTCTCAACTGTAAACAGCCTAAACCCCAAATGCTAAACCTCCATACCTAAACCCGACAAATCCGGAGCCCTAATTTCGGAGGAGAATCTGCTGGACGAGCTACCGGACAGCTTCGAGAACCTGAGCTCGCTGCAGGTGTACCTGTCTGGTATAGGGGCTTGAATACTTGATCAGAATAGGGCTTTGGGGGATATACTTTAGAACCTAAGCCCTACACCCTCTGCCTATACCCCCAAGCCTATACCCAATAATATGATTTGGTATGTGGGCTATTTGGGGGTAACGACACGGTGCTTCTAGACCAGAACGACGCACGCACGTTTGGGATGCTGTGTGAACAGTGGGGTTTGTCGAAGTACTTGGGCCTGCAGGCAGGATGTAATTAGTGCCTTTTCTAGGACCCAGAGTAAGCCCGTATTCCCGTTTTTGGGGTTCAGGTTCCCTTATGACACCCTTTAGACCAACAAGGGCACCCTTTTTATTCCGAGGTTACTCTTAGGCCTAGCTTCGGTTTCGGGTTCAAGGAAGACCCTTGGCGATGTGGCCCTTTGAAGGCGACCTTGCAGTATTGCGAGCCGGATTCCGAAAGTTACCCAAAAGAGTTCAGCTGTAGACCAAATGGGAGTTTCCGAAAACAGGGGACCCTAATTTGGGATCCTTATAATCAGGATCCTACTATTTAGGGTACTATATTAGGGTCCCCTACTTCCGGAAACTCCCCAAATATCCTTCGCTTCCATCCCCCAGCCCGAAAGCATCGCAAAACTGCGGATGTCAAACCTGAAAGCACAAACCTCCAATCCGTGAGCCAATCCCCACACCCTAGACCCTAGACCCTAATCTTAGATCCCCAGTACCTAACCTTGAAACTTTTTTAGTTCTTATAGTTTAGCAGGACTCGGGAAGTTTAAGCTTTTGATTCTGTGGCGGGCTCATTGGGGTAGTACGAATATCCTTTAATTCCCTGATAGAACCCTTATAGGTCCCTTAAAGGAACCCTTTAAGGTACATTTCTCTGGCTTATTAAGCCCTACGGTCTCAGTTCAAGCCTCAGACTTCGACTCTAAGCTTTTACGTAGACTGTGATCCTGTGCCAAAAGTACTGATGCGTTGCAGCGACCTGTCAGTTTTCTACTGAAGGTAGCGCGCAACCCATCCACGTGCCCTCACACTCTTCTGACGAGTTTGAGCGTGTTTCCGGAACAAGCATTACAAGCATTACAAGCATTATGCAAGCAGCAACCCACTTGTCGGGGGTCTAAAGTCGTCCCTACTTTAGGGTTCTTCGGAGTCTTAGCCCTAAACCCGGTAACCCTGAACCCCTAAACCCTAGACCCCCTACGCACCTAAATTTTAAACCCCTAAACCGCCCTAAACCCACATACCTTAAATTAAACCCTGTAAAACCCTAAGCCCTAAACCCATGAACCCCTAAACCCATAAACTCCCAAACCCCTAAACCCATAAACCCATAAACCCCCTATACATCCCTTTAAAGGAACCCTTATTAACCCCTAAACCCTCAGATTTATGCCAGGTCTTGAATCTGGATGGCCACAGCCCTGGTGAGTAGGAGAGCAGAGGAAGCGCCGAAGTCTGAGGGGTGTTCGGGTCCCCTTAAAAGTCGCTATAATATAGGGGCCTTAGCAATTAGAATAGGATTTCGTCGGTTCCTTGTTGCAACTTTCGTGTAATCTATCCCAAAACCCTATTCTTTTTTCCAACCCGTACATTAAGTGTTCCTTGAAGCGTGCTTTAGGCTTTAAGGCTCATGGGTTTAAGGTTTTAGGGTTCAGGATGTAGGGTTTCGGAGTTTGGATCCAGGGTATGGGGCTTTAGGGTTCAGGGTTGTAAGGGCTCAGGCTTGTGGAGTTTAGGGTGTTCGGTTTCAGGTTTTACGGTTGTGTTTTAGGTGAGGGTCTTAAGGTTCAGGGTTTTATTCAGCAGGACCCTACACTCTAGCAGTTAAGTATAACGAGTTTGAGCTGCATCAAGCTTAGCAGTAGTTTATGTGTGTTGAAAGCTTATTGCCAATGGTAGCCGAGGTAGGCTTGGAGCTCTCGTGCACTGGTTTGGATGTCTAAGTCTACGAGATCTTAGTTGTGATTTTCCACAGGAAATTCAGCGATTTAGTGGGATAAAGCCGCTGAAACGACCCTTTGGACATGTACCTACCTGTATCGCCAAACCCTACAAAATAGGAGGTTACGATCCGTTAATTAATCAGAGGTTTGTGGATCCCCAGGCACTGTTTAGGATCATATAACTTTGTTGAAAAGGTACGTTGGATGCTCTAGGGACGCCCTAACCCGGCCGACTCAGACGCTCTCCACTGCAGCCCGCACCGGCTGGGGTCTAGGGTTTAGGGTAGACTGCCACAACAGTACGGAGACGCACCGTCAGCTTGCCACAGATCTGAACTTGGACCTTCGCTTCACGATGCCGGCTCCACTGGCTGCCGCATTGCAGACCGTGGCAGCCACCCGGCTGACTCATCAGCTGGACAGCATGCATGAGCTCTCGCCAGCGAGCTCGGTGCTCGTGGGTAGCGCTGGCTCCGCGCAACAGCTGACTTCTGACCGAAAAGCTGGAGAACACCGGGGCTTTACTGGAAGGAGTGGAAGGCAGGTCTCTATGAAGAGGTTGCGCAAAGAGGATCCAGCTCGAACGTGAGCCTCCCGATAGAATTAGAAGGTTCACCTTCGGAAACCCTAAACCCTAAACGGCCCTAAACCCCTAAATCCTAACCCTAAGCACTTAAACCTGGGACCTGGGCAAGATGAGAGGCTCTGTGCTTCGCGTTCCTAGTAGTCGAGTAGGTAGCCTTCAGCTTTTTTTGGGTAGTATAGTCCTTACATAATCCCTATCCCTAAGGCTCCATGTACCCACATAGTAGATACTTAGGCCTTAAAGTACCTATATAGGGACCCCTTTAAGGCCTACGTAACTACTATAAAGGTACATGGAGCCTTTGGGTATATCAAAGGTTAACCTTTAGTTCCCCATGATACCCGACAAGTAGGTGTTCTATTCGGTTAGCCGAAACCCTGGGCATCAAAATAGCCCAAAAGCCATATATAATATGGTCTTTGGGCCCAAAGGCCTTAATATATGAGTCCTTAGATGCCTAGGGAAAGGAGCTAGGGGTTCCATGTGCCTTCGCGGGATGTGGAATCGGTTCCATGCAGGATCTATACGGGTTTAGGGTTTGTTTATAGATCATGGGACTCCGTAGCTCGGGATATACATACTGTATGTGTGTATGTGTGTGTACATATATATATATATACATCTGTATACATACACACACTTGCAACTACTTTCAGAAAGATATGAACCCAGTAGGCTGCAGGGCTTCCGAATCACGGCCTGAAACGAAGATTGTTTTGTCGATCGGGCGCGTAGTGTCAAGGCTAAATCCCGGAGCGAAGCAGAGACCACAGTTTGTAGGGCACGGCCAAGCCATAAGCAATTGTGTGCTAGTAAGGAACGCCCAAAAATTTGTATTGAAACCAGTAAGGCCACTGTATTATCGCACCTTTATAGTATTCCTTATAGCCCCTTTCGACCCCTTGAGCTTACGTTCTGATGGTGCAGCCTCGCATATTTAGACCTTTTTAGGCCCTGGGTTCGTGTAGGTACCGCTTATGGTTTAGGGTTTAGGGCTTATGATTTAGGGTTTGCCCAGGCGCATCAATCTACTAACATAAGCGATAGAGCGCGAAACCGTAAACTCCGCATCAAAGCCACAGCCCTTCGCCATAACCTGAAGCCATCGAATCCTGAGCCTTACTTGAAAGATCATGGGACTTATTAGTAACGAGGGTTATAAACAAGGTAACCATACTTATAAATACTTCTGACCCCAATTAAGATACTTATAACCTTACTTACCAAGTCCCATGATCCTCCAAGTAGACCCTAAACCCCAAGCCCTATAGATCCCTTTAAGGCACCCTGTAGATCCCTTTAAGGAGCGTTTTAAGCTACTAAGTCCCATGATCCTCCAAGTAAAGGCCGAAACCTTTCAATGCCGAGGCTTCGGGTGTTCAAAGGGTTTACGGTTTTTAGGGTTCTGGGTCCGTTTAAACCCTATAAACCGTAAACCCCCAATCCCTAAACCGATCCTTTTAAACCCTAAACCCTATACCGGTCCGCTTAAGCCCTAAACCCTGTACACCCTAAACCCTGGAAGCCCTAAACCGTCCGCTTAAACTCTAAACCCTGACTGCAACGCCGAGGCAACTGTCTCCGTGAGGTGCCAAGTTCTCTTTGCCGCGCTGGCTTTCATTGCTTGGCAGAGTTGCAACAGCCTACACAAGGTTTAGGGGCCTAGGGGTTTAGGGTTTAGGGTAGGTTCTGAGCCCTTAGTTACGACCCCAAACCCGCACAACTTTCGCTATGGATCCCCTAACCCTCAAGATAGTACTTTTTCGCAGCCTCAGGTAAGACTAAGGTTTTAGGGTTTACCGTTTAGGGCTCCGAGAGCCTCCAATATCCCTTTATTGAGGAATATACTTTAAATTATGGTAGGATCTTCAGTTTCATGTAAGGAATATTCCTGAATTCAGGGATATTGACGGATATTGGAGTCAAACCCTCAACCCTATAGATCCATTATAGGAGCCCTTATAGATCCCTTAAACGTAAAGGAGGCCTTATAGATCCCTTTAAAGGGATGTGACTTGCCAAATCCTCCAACTTGCAAACGAACGTCGCCTGCATAGTCCGAGGATTTAGATCTCGGGTTTAGGGTTTCGGGCTTAAGGTTAATCATAAGGTTGTAGGGTTCCTTTAAAGGGATCTAGACGGGCTCCTTTCAAGGGATCTGTAGGGTGTAGGGTTTTGGGTTTAAGGTTAATTGTCAGGTTTTAGGGTTCCTTGAAAAGGCTTCTATATGGGCTATCATATGGGGTCTGTTGGGTTTTGGGGTTTAGGGTTGAGGTTTAAGGTTTATGGGGTTCGGTGTGTGGGGTCTGGGGTTTAGGGCTTCCCGGCTTTAGGATGTAGCCTTCGGAGCTAAGGTCGATGGTTTAGGGTTTAGGGTTTAGGGCCGTTTAGGGTTTAGGGTGTAGGGTTTAGGGTGTAGGGATGTCTTCGGAAGGAGCAGATCCCGCCATTTCTGGGGGATCGTTTTGTGGTTACAGGTTGAGGCTGACGCTTGGAGGATGAGGCTGCAGGATTCTCGCGTTACGCTTTCGGTTCTACTTGTAGCCCATGCTTTAGAAGCTGCCCCCACCCTGTAATAGTGGTATAATAGGAATATGATAGGGCTCTAAAATAATCCTATACAATCCTTAAGGTCACTATTACAGGGTGGGGGCAGCTTCTAACCCATACTGTACTCCCAAAGGCTCCCTGTAGGTTTATAGTAGATACTTAAGCCTTAAAGGGGTCCCTATGTAGGTATTCGAAGGCCTAAGTATATACTGTATGGGTACCATGGAGCCTTAAACCCTAAACCCTATAGAACCCTTCAAAGGAACCCTTTAAAGGAACCCTTAAAGGAGCCTTTACAGGAACCCTTAAAGGAACCCTAGTATGGGTGCGTGCAGCCTTAGGGACTTGTACCTTCAACTACCATAGCCTACTTTCCCGCGGTAGATTTTTTATAAATCCGAATGCAGAGCTTTTAGGGAGCCTACAAAAAGTAGGTTTGGGTAGGTTAAGGCACCGTAATGTACCCTGGAACCATCCAGAAGCCTTTTTCTATTTTTGTTTAGGCCAAGGCCGTTCAGGGTTTAGAGTTGGGTGGGTGCCAAAAGGGCCCTTGCAAACCCTCTGGAAAATCTACATTAACCTCACTCAGTCGGTGAACCATGTGTAAATTCAGCAAAGCCTCAAGTAGCACAAGGTCCCCTAAACCCGAAACGCACCCCAAACCCTTAGACCCTAGACCCAGAACCCTGAAACTTGGTACCCCGCATTTTCGGAATATGGCAGGCCTACCGAGCCTGGAAAAGCTTTGGATTGGCTGCAATGCCATTGGCCTAACTTCAGTCTTCCCAAAGACTCCAAAATCCCTTGATTTAGGAATGCATAAGGGTTCCTTTAAGGGTCTCTATAGGGGTTAGGGTTTAGGGGATTCTAATATCCCTTATACCCTAAAATAAAAGTAGGGTCCCTACTATGACTTAGGGAATATTCCTTAATTAGGGGATATTGGAGTCTCTGGGTATATGGAGGTTAGGGTTTAGGGCCTAAAGGATGCTTGGGGCCTACGGTTTAAATAGGGTTTAGGGATTTAGGGTTTAGGGTTTTAGGGTTTATGGTTTAGTGTTGGAGTTTTCGGATTGGCTCTTGCAGGGCTTAACAGCCCTAAGAAGCAAGACAAAGCTCTCAACAACCCTGCAAAGTCAAATGTGAAACTCAATGTTTATGTTTGGGGTTTGAGGTGTTCTTGCCTTACTACGTGTCCATGTAACCGCAACATAGACTTCTTAGCCTCGAAGGGAGGTTGTAAACGGTGTATGCAGAACTTCACAATTTTTTAACAGGTTTTCAGGTTTTGATAATGTAAAGGCCAGCCGCTAGAAGGTTGTACTCGTACTACCGCTCACGGCCAAGAGGTCATACAGTTGTGTCCGGCAGTTGTACTACAGACAGCAGATGGCAGGATAATTTTTTATGTACCCAGGGTGTGATTTCAATCTGAAATCCAGGGGTTTGCCAGATGTGGTTTGAATGTGAAATTAATGTGGCCATTTTTAGGGTTCTATCATGCAGTACGACCAACAGTATGTCAGGTGCAGTATTCTCTGCAGGATCCCATTGCAGATCTGCGAAAGCTTGGCCCAGGACGCTTAGATTTATGCCGCGGGTCGTTGGGAGCTTGAGCTCCAGAGTTAGGGCGGATGCGCATCGATCTGTTACTATGTAGTGACAAGTACAGCAGGCTAGCAGACGTTGAACCATGGAAGTCAGCCATGGGTGGCTGGCTCTAGCCGCGTCGCATGCGATCGGGCATGACTGCTCACAAGAGAGGGACCCCCCTGGGACCCTCCCTGGAAATCACATCGAAATCACATCGAAATCACATCCAAATCACATCGAAATCACATCCAAATCACATCCAGAATCACATCGAAATCACATCCAGATCACATCCAAATCGCATCGGATATGAATCCAATGTGATTTCAATGTCAATCCGATGTAATTCTGATGTGAATTCGCCGTCCCCGCCTAGGCCCACCCCCCCCCCTCCCTCAGGGGGGGGGGGTCGGCCCCCACAGCCGCGGGCCCCCCTTCAGCGCTCCCCCCCCCCCCTACCCCCTCGCCGGCCCACCCCCCCATCGAAAGGTCTCCCCTCACGCCTAGATACGGGGCTACAAGGCTCCAGAATGCAGCGCAGCTGAACGGATTGCTGGCCTAGCCGTCACTTTGTGAATATCCTGAGGCCTGCATAACCCCAAAAAACCCCACTTGGCACTGTAATCCAAACCCATCACCGCTGTGCCGATTTGCAGCTAATCTTCTCTGATGCCCTGTTCCAAGACCATAAGTCAGTCATATTATAATCACATTAAAATCACAAACGTCATTCACACTATAATCACACTAGAACCACATCCGAATCATATAAAAAATTATTCCAGGAATGCGGCCTCTAGTAGGGAAGTGCCTGTGTCAATCATACAGGTTGAACAGAGTTTAAAGCCTGAGCCCTAGGCCCAAGGTTTTAGAAATAGGAATTTTGCGGGATTCGGGGGCTAGAGTGCACTGTGTAGGGTTCGGGATGGGTTTTACAGGATAGGTTTTTGGGTTGAAGGTTCAGGGTTTAGAGAGTTCAGGCTCTAGTGTTAGTTTTGCATGGATTGTTCAGGCAAGTAGCACGACAAGGATGTCCAAGCCTGCTAATGTAAGCACACAAAGCATCTTTCGGTTTCTACTTGGTCCCATAGTTGGTGTCCTGGCTTTGGGACTGTTCTGTGGAGCTCCTCGGTGAGTTGATTCTTTTGGCAACTCAGACTGAGTGGAGGCAATGATATATTGAGCTCAGCAATTGACCTCCAGCACAATGACTCCCAGGTGTGGCATGCATCTGGTGACGGTTCGGATGGTATATTGCAGAGCGACTTGTTTGCCAAGACTGCTGACCTTGGGAGGGTAATTGGGCCTGCAGCTCCAGATCCTGAAGCTGCGGTGCAAGCAGCTGCAGGCACGTCGGAGCATTCCCAGAGGGTCCAAGTACCCAAATAGTAGGTTTTTAAGTCTCAAAATCCATACTCTGAATGGTTTTTGGACCTTGAAACCCTACTATTTGGGCACTTGGACCCTTAGAGATTCATTCCCTTGAAGTGGCAAGAATCCTCATCCCAGCAGCCGAACGCCAGGCCCGCCTGGTGCTTATGGACCGGTACATCTCCGATGCCAAAAAACCCAAAGGCTCCATTTATAGTAGATACTTAGGCATTAAAGGGGCCCCCATATAGGTACTTTAAGGCCTAAGTATATACTATATGGGTACATGGAGCCCTAGGGAAATCGTTGTCCACCGGGGCAGCTTCGGACCAGCATCCCCAGCCGCCCGGCGTCACAGTGGACATGGCATCACCAGCATCACCAGCATCGTTGAGCCGTCCGTGTGTGTGTGTGTGTGTGTGTGTGTGTGTGTGTGTGTGTGTGTGTGTGTTTGTGTGTGTGTGTGTGTGTGTTTGTTCTGTCGCTTCCCCCTGCATTCATTCTATGATACTTATGACCAGGTTCGTGAGTGTGTGATGCAGGCTTAGCCCCCAGTTCCTCGTTTTTACTTCTGATTCGAATAGCACCCGACTATATGTAGATATCCGTGTGCCGGACGCTTTAGGCCAAAGGCAAAGGTTTGTTCGCCATCCCTTCCCAGGCCGTGCGCAAACTCCCGGACGCGGCCCTCCACAAGCTCGGGGGACTAAAGGATCGCCTCATGCCTCTTAATTAACGAGTCTACCTCACATTGTAGTAGGGTCCCTAGAGTGGTTTAAGGTATATTCCTTAATTAAGGAATATGGGGTCGACTCATGCTTGCATAGTTCACCAGGTTTTGCGTGAATTGTATACGATTTTACGGTCGCAGAAAGTGTTTGTAGCATTCTATGAGGGTTCGAGAAGGACTGTGTATGGGTTCTACAACGGTTCTACATTCTATACAACCTCTAGGGTCAGGTATCTATAACGGCTCCAAAAGGGTTCTACGAGGATTCTAAACGGGTTCCATGAGGGCTCTACGTTGTAAGGGTTGGCGATTCCGGTATGGGGTCCACGATCCAGGTGCTTCGGTTCTGAACCAGTGCTCTGAACCCTAAGCCAACGAAGAAGCAGGCAACGAACTTGACAAGTTGGGAGCTGTGAACTGGCTGTGCACCCTAAATGCATTCGGCAACACAGCTCGTTGAACCGTGCAAGACCCACATGAGTTTCAGGGTTGGAGACTGAGAACTATCGCAGCATTAAAGTGTTTCGTCATTTTCAGGACATGACACACTGTATGCTGAACTGTTGGTGATGTTCAGGGCCGGCAAAAGTTGAGTTTCAGAGGGTCTGGTGAAAGGGTGTCTTCTTGTTGATGCAAGCTTAAATAGATTTCCAGGTGTCTTCATCTTCGAATAGTCGTTTGTCTACAGAGATGTTACTACTTAAAGCCTTCAGTTCTTAACCCGGATTCGGCGGCTGCTCTGAACGAGGGATCGCGTATGGCGGCACGACGAATCCTTTATGTAGGTATGTCTGGATCTCGCGTGCATCTACACGAGACGAGGTAACAGCAAATACCTGCACTAGCAGCTTAAAGCCCTTCAAAACCACTAGCACTGCTGCCCCGACCCTCACCAAACCGTTATGAACCCTAAGCCTTGAGCAAACACCTAAACACCAAGAATCGGCCTAATCCCCAAACTGCGTCCAGGAGCGACTGCCGTATACCCGTAAATCCCAGCCCCCCACTAGCCCCAAACTCGGGGTAGGAAATCAGCCCTGAAACCTATGAACCGTTAACTTATCAGCCTTACAAGCCCCAAAACCACCTTCAATCGTAAACGCTTGGCCCCAGACCGTGACAAAAAGCAGGCCCGAAGCCATATTATGTAAACCCCTAGGCGCTAAACGTGTCTATTTAAATCTTAAACCTAAAACCCTAAACCCCAAATCCTAAACCCCGCTTTTCTGGAAGGAGCTGAGTTTGAAATGCAACAGCCTGCAGTGGCTGCCCGACAGTCGGGTCCTGACAAGGGTTCTCAGTTCGGGGTGGAGGGTTTGAGGTTGCTCAGGGTCCGACACTTCAGAAGTTTGATTCTTTTGGATTTACGGTTCTGATGTTCGAGGTTTGAGCTCAAGATACCTCTGTACTATCCACCTTTATAGCAAGCTGGATAACGTTTGGAGGAACACTTTGGCACCCTCTGAAACCCTGAGACTGTGCCACCTGTGCTTTCTGATGCTCTCGAAGCACTTCACGGAGCCTTCTAAACAACGCTGCAGGCCTTGTGCAAAGCCCCGTTAGGGTTCAGGGTCTGGGGGTTAGGATTTTGGGCTGAAGTGTAAAGCCTAGACTCTCTACCGGCTTTAACTCCAAAATCCCTTAACTAAGTAATACACCTTATACTAACGTACCCTCAGAGGAACAGTTGAACCCTTAACCCCCAAACCCTAGAACCCTGAGGTCTAACCTTAGTGCGACCAGTAGCATTGTAACACCCTCCGAGAGACCCATGATATAGGGGCTTTAATACAGTGAAAACCCTGTATAAGAACCCCGTTCGGTGAGAGTAGGGTACCCTAAGGTTCTTAATTTCCATTACATGTGATTTTGCCGTTCGAGCAGCTAGGGTAGGCTCAGGTTCTTAACCACGTTCTTATCCGGTACCTTGACCAATGGACCAAGGGCTCTCAGGAAATTTACTTTTGGATTCTAAATTTCCTGGTGGGGGCGGTGGGCCATGGGGGTCTGGAAAATTTAGTTTTCAATTCTAAATTTCCACAGCTCGTCGAAAGGACTCGGGGCGGAGGGCACTGCCAGGGGCCCTCCAGAAAATTTATTTTTGGATTCTAAATTTCCTGGTGGGGGGCGGTGGGCCATGGGGGTCTGGAAAATTTAGTTTTCAATTCGCAGCCCTCCAGAAAATTTACTTTTGGATTCTAAATTTCCTGGTGCCGGGGGTGTGGCTTGGGACAAGGATCACAGGGCCAGGAGGAGGCTGGTGCGGAAAGTCTATTTTTGAATTCTAAATTTCCACGGTTTGGTGGCAAGGGGCTCTATTTCGGTGGAATACGAGCTGCGGGCAAGGAGCCCGCAGCGGCATGACACCACTGGGGATTGAAACCACGGCTTTCCGCATAGGGGCCTGCGCGGAACCATTGCGCTAGGGGGTGCTGTCCTCGGCTCGGTCAGTGTCCTTCCTTTGTGGGCGAGGGGTTTTTGGGGGTCGGGAGGAAGAGCTGGAAATTTACTTTTGGATTCTAAATTTCCTGACGCCGTCGGTGTGGGTCGAAGCCTTGGGCCTGGAACCACAGGGCCAGTGGAAAATTTAGATTTCAATTCTAAATTTTCAGTGCATGACACCAATGGGGTTCGAAACAAGATCTCTTGTCTCTAGAACTCATGCACAACCACTGCGCTGTGGCATGCCTGCTGTTGCCCAGCCATCATACGTTGATTATGTTCGGGCAGAGGGCTTCTTGATGTGGAGGGTTCGGAAATTTAGTTTTCGATTCTAAATTTCCTTGGTGAGGGAAAGCACTCAAAAAATTAAGAACCTGACCCAAAAAACTAGGGTACCCTAAGGTTCTTAACACTGAGGCAACTTGAATCTGGTGAATTCCGCCTTGGGTAGGGGCTCAGGTTCTTAAACAGTGGGTTCTTATACAGTATTTTCACTGTAATTGCAACCACGATTTTGGGGGTTCCTTATAATTATAAATATAGCATAATGGCCCCTAAACCCTATTCTAATTGTTAAATTTTAGGGCTTTCAGGGTTTGGGGTTTACGGGTTTAGGGTTGAGAGCTTTTAGGGTTTGGGGTCTAGGGGTTTAGGGTTTAGGGGTTTAGGGTTTACGGCTCTGCAATCAAAAGGCATCAGAAGCACTGACACAGGGACCTAAATAATTAGACTAGGGTTTGGTGGTATGATATACTAGAATTTTCAAACCTCCTACATTGCACAACCTCGAACTGCTAGACTTTGTGAATCCCCTTTGAAGCCAGAAAGCATTGAGGTCTCGGCATACTCGGTACTTTGGAAGTTCTGTACCTGCAGGACGCAGACACCCATGGAACTTAATTCCACCCTAGATCCCCTAATAAACCCTAAACCCCTAAGCCCTAAACCCTAAACCCCTAAATCCTAGATCCCCAAGTAGTCCCCCAGATCAAGGATGACCCCTTGAACAAAAGAGGCTTTATACCGTCATGGAAGAAATCATCCCCGACCCTAAATCTTAAACCCTAAACCCCTAAACCCCTATAAACCCTAAAGCCTAAACCCTAAACCCTAAACCCTAAACCCTAAACCCCTAAACCCCCATAAACCCTAAAGCCTTCGCCCTTAAACTCCCAGCCCCTTGGCCCCTAAACCCTCAATTGAGAGCTGCTGGGCTGGTTTAGGGGTTTAGGGTTTAGGGTTTAGGGCTTAGGGGTTTAGGGTTTAGGGGTTTAGGGGTTTAGGGTTTAGGGTTTAGGGGTTTAGGGTTTAGGGGTTTAGGGGTTTAGGGTTTAGGGGTTTAGGGTTTAGGGTTTAGGGGTTTAGGGTTTAGGGTTTAGGTGAAGCTTGGTTTCTGGCCTGGGTTGCTGGCTCATGGTTCTAGGATGGAGGTTTAGAGAGTTCCTCTAAGGGTACCCTACTATAAGGTACATTCCTTAACTAAGGGATATTGGAGTTTCTGGGGACCGTAGGATCTATAGGTTTGAGGGTACTATCGGGAATCATAGGTTTTAGAGTTTCCGGGTTCCTCTATTAAAGGTATATATTATAAGGGTACTGTACCTTTACGGGTACAACAAAGGTACTATTCGGTGTTCGGCTTTAGGGTTTAAGAGTTCCTTCCCTTGATATTACAGTCAGGGCACTTTCGGGTTAAGGCAGTTTTTATTGTTTTTGGTAGCTCTTGGGGTCCAGTATTCCTCACTTCCTGCTGCTTCTATTGCCAGAGTCCAGGCGCCACCGCGACACCTTCAACCTCTCAACCCTAAACCCGGTTTGAGCAGAATTTCGGTAGTGTAAACTGTAAACGACAGAGTTCTAGGCTTTTTTTGGCCGAGAAGAGGTCACAGGCGTTTTGGGTGTAGGGCTTTCCTGCAAAGGAACCTCTAACTCTAAAGCCTAAACCCTGAAACCCTTATTAAACCCTTAAACCCCAGTGTAGAAGCGCAAATAGTTACCATTCTGATTGTTGGGGTTCCTTACTGCAGTTATACTAGAAAGGAGCCCAAAACCTACTCCAATTATTAAGGCCCCTATGCTAAGCCCTTATAGTAGCCCCTTGAAAGGAACCCTGTTCTAATTATTAAGCTCCCTGTAGTAGCTAGAACAGAAGGCTTCGGAAGGTGCAGACTTTGAAGCGACTGACAGGAGAACCTACTATCTCATATAAGGGATCCTACCATATTTTAAGGTATATTCCTCAATTTAGGGATATTGGAGACCCCTAAACCCTAAACCCTACCAATCCCTCATAGATCCCTTAACGGAACCCTAGGTGGATCCCTTTGGGGAGTCTGGGTGGCAGGAGAACCTCCTCGAGGGCCTTCCAAGCACCCTGGTGGCTCTGAAGAAGCTGCGCATGCTGTGGTTGGAGGCCTGGTGCGCTACAAGGGAGCTTCTGAAAATTGGTGGTACCTTAGTTTGGGGTCCTTATAATAGGGATCCTACTTTTTAGGGTATTACATGAGGGTCTTTATACCCTAAGGTGCTCTACCCCGCCCCCCCCGTATCAGAACCCTCAGGCCCGAAACCCTACACCTAGGATGCCCAGTAGTACCCTTATTCCCTTTTTGTAGTCCTAGGTTCCTTATAAAGTTACCCAATACCAAAAAGAGAGGCCTTATTATTCTTAGGTTACTGGGTATCCTGTCTACTCGTGGATCCAAAAACCTACCGTTTTAAGGGTCAGACCCTCTAATTAAGGGGTCATAACCTACTATTTTGCAGGGTTGGGGATACAGGTATACCCTAAGGCTCCATGTACCCAAAAAGTAGATGATACTTAGGCCTGAAAGGGGTCCCTATATAGGCACTTTAAGGCCTAAGTATATACTATATATGGGTACATGGAGCCTTAGGGATAATAAGGGTTTAGGGGTTCCTTTGAAGGGATCTATAAGGTTTCAGTGCTTTTGGAGTCTAGGCTTTGGGGTTTTAGCTGGAGGCTCGGTGCTCTAAATGTCCAAGGGTCCATAGGATCAAATAATTGGGTGTTTGGGTTTACTTGGAAGGGCAGGGGGCTTAGTAAGTAGGTTATAAGTAGGTTTATAATTGGGGTAACTCCATTTAGGGTACTTATAACTCTACTTATAACCTACTTACTAAGTCCCCTGCCCTTCCAAGTAGGATAGTAGAAATGTTTAGGATGTAGGGTTAAGTTAGGAGCGTCTACCAGCACCCCCCCGAGTACCCATTAAGAGAGCCCTTGTGGTCCTTCATACTGGGCTAATAGCGTCTAATAGAGGGTAGTTGGGGGGTGCTCTAAGGGTTCAGGCTTTAGGGTTTTGGGTTGTGCGAAGGTTTTTATAGGGTGTGCGATGCTGTGACTCCAGGCTCGTATAGTTGTTTTTTGAGATTGAGGCTTTCAGGACGTTGTAGAGTTTGTGGCAAGGGTTTTGACAAGGACGTCATACAGTAGAAGCCAGAAAGTTGGAATATCAATATCGTAACCCCTTTAAGGTAAATTATAGGGGATCCTACCATTAATCCATATTCCAACTTTCTGGAGTTCCCTATAGTGTTCTTTCAAAAAGAGATGGCTTAAACATGGTTGATAGGTTTTTGCTGTTGTGACTGAAGCCGTGGGTGTAGGCAGGAGTTGAACAATTAGCTACGGGGCTGCACAAGGGATGTGGAGGATAGAGGCTAGAGGCGACTGTGTTCGGTGTATAGTATAGTTTTAGGGCTTTGCTCGAGAGCTTTCCGATTAATGTTGTCAAAGGTTGAGGTGGTTTCCCGGATACTAAGAAGTTCGAGCTTATGGGCTTTGCCGTACCCTAAACCCTAAACCATGTTAAACTCTAATGTAGGAACCTGATTAAGAAGCCTCGGGCCTTTACTAGGGCTCCTTACATGGGCAGTTGTCAAAATTATGGTCCCTTTTTGGGTACCCTAAATATTAGGTGCCGTATTTGTTTAAGGACCCATACAGGGACCCTAATTTTGACAACCGCCCACATGAATCCTACTAATGTGGGGTTAGAGACCCAGGGTTTCCTAATCTAGGTAGTATTATTTGGGAGACCCCTTAAAGGGTACCCCTTCTGAACCCTACCTCTGGCTCTCTTGAAAGGGACCTTATTGAGAGGGTCTTTATCCCCAAGGGTCCCCCTAATCCTAACTCCCATAATCAGGTTCCTAGATTAGCGAGGTTCAGATCTGAAGCCCGCGACCCTCCGTGCGACCATGCTTGCATGACTACTGTAATTGCCTATACTACCTTTAAGGGGATCCTTATGGATTCCTTTAAGGGATCTATAGGGCTTAGGGTTTAGGATAGGGGCCTTCAGATTTACCTATACTATTTTGGGAGTTCCTTCGCATAGTGAAAGTATAATGGGCCCCCAAACCCCATTCTAATTATCAAAGGCCCATGCACATGGTTCAGGATGTAGGCAGGATGTAGGACGCACATGAAGCATTGTTTCTATACAGATTCACCCAACCCCTGGTACATTAGCGTCTCGGGTGTAGGGTTTATGTACGGCGTGTAAGGTTTTCCTGTGACCTAGGAGCTAAGAAGGATCACTTCTTTTACGCCGACCCTGGGGGAGCCTGTATCTTATCCTTAATGCCCAAAAGCAAGGCTTACCAAAGGGGTCGGAATAATTGGTACTCGTATCCCGCTTTCATAGCCCCTGCGCGTTTACAGTATAAGACACCGCCAACTTTATTCTAAAGGATCAGGATCTACGGCAAAACGATTTTTGATCCTCAACTACTGTTGATGATATAAATCCTGCATTACCCATAATAAGGAATATACCATTATTCCCATAGTTTAGGGCCCTTAAGGTAATGCAGGATTTGTATCATCAACCGTATCAATCGTTAGAGTCAGTTTTGGGCCGGGGAGTATACTCTACTCAAACAAACTAAAGGGAACTCCAGAAAGTTGGGAGATGGTTTCAGGGTAGGATACCCTATAATTTACCATAGAAGGGTTTAGGATAATCATATTCCAACTTTCTGGTTTTTACTGTATGGGGCTTGAACCTCGGAAGCTGCAAAGCACAGACATGGACCCACCCACACCTACAGTAAACCAAGAACCAGGGACCCTCCTGGTACTTGGAAGGGCAGGGGACTTAGTAAGTAGGGTTATAATTGGGGGTAACTCCATTTAGGGTACTTATAACTCTACTTATAACCTACTTACTAAGTCCCCTGCCCTTCCAAGTATACCCTCAGCCAGGAGTGTATGGTCGCAAGTAGTGGGCATCTACCGTCTGGTAGAGAGTAGATGGAGGCTTGGAACATGCGTAAAACAGAGTTTCTGCTGGACATCCAGATTTATGTTTTGACCTTCCCCTAATATAATCCTCCTAGTCACTATTACAGGGTGGGGGCCCCTTCTAACACATCCCTAAAAGTTCGTGCGGCCAGACAGCGAAGAATTTAGAAGCCTCAAGTTGTTCCTCAGAGTCCCTGGTTAATTATAAGTCTATCAGGCCGCAAACCCTTCTTATTCCAGTTGTTAAGGGTCATCCCAATGCGCTGTTCTAATTAATTACTGCTGATGGACAAAATCCCGCATGACACTAAGGACTCTAAACTATAGGAACTTTGGTATTTTCCTGAACAATGAGTAATGCAGGATTTTTGTCCATCAGCCGTATGAAGGCCCTCGTGTTAGGCACGTCAGCCTGTGCAGGGATCGGATAGGACTGGCCCGACATTTGACTTGCTTTTGTCAAAGCAGAAAGCGAGAAACCCGTAATGGGGACCCCTACCCTATAATGGGCTATATAATGGGTATATAATATCTATTAAGGGTATATACCTAGCGGTCCTTATTAAGGGTCCCTCCTTTTACCCTTGGATAGTAGGGAATGGAGGAATGGGGTACAATTATAACTACTATTACTACCATTCTTCCAGTCCCTACCAACCAAAGGTAAGTTGAACGTTGTGCAGGACAATAAACTTCTTTGCCTTCCAGACAGCTGCTGCCCAGCTGGATTCGTGGTTCGAGGTTTTAGGTTAAGTAGAGAGTAACGGTTTGAGGCTTTTTGGATACTTTGACGCTGGAGGGTTGTATCTACAGGTTCAGGGTACTCGGGGCTAAAGCAGAATGGGGTGTGGGGTTACATGACGAAAACAGGCTAAATAAGAATCCTCCGAGCAGTCTTACTTATTCAGGCATTGCATACTGTATAGTAAATCCCAGAAAGTTGGAACATGGACTGAGGATGATTGGTGCTGGGATCCCCTCTGCTTTATCGGCATGGGGATAATGGTTTTCCAACTTTCTGCCATGTACTGGATATAGGGGGTCGTAAGTTAAGTTAAAAGAACGGGGTCTATGGGCGATCCATCATGGACCTATACGAGTTTCGCAAAGAGTTGTTGCTTATGACGGGGGGCTGAATATTCGGGTGTTACTATTCCGCTGGTTTTGTTGATATATAGTTATACCATAGTGTAACACCAAAGCCCTATTCTGGCTGTTAAGGCCTTAAACTAAGCCCCGCACAACATCCCTTGTAGAGCCATTAAAAGGAAGTCGTTAAACAAACCTTGCATCAAGGCCAGTGTATGTTGGTGTTTCGAAGGTGTAGGGATTTGTCTTTACAGTCAAGGACCGTGAGGTTAAAACTCAGGTAGTGTAAGAGTCCCAATGGCTAGCTGCCCACGCCTTGGTGCGCTTTCTCAGTAAAGCTGAACTGTTGTACTGCCTTGTTCGTAGGCCTTTGGCAAATGCAAATCCGAAGGCCCCATTGACCCATATAATACATAATTAGTAGGCTTTGGGGTTTAGGGTTTAGCGTCTCACGTTTACGGATCAGACCATCTCAATCTGGGCCAAAAGTCGTCCTTGATTACAGTATAGTCGAACTTCCCCGAGCTTGCTATGCCCTAAACGCCCTAAGCCCTATGCCAAAGTCACGTGAAGTGTCGCAACCCCTAAATGTCAAAACCTTCGGTCGTGAAAACCACGGGCACAAAGTATCGAGTACCTATGTACCCGTGATTCGGGTATTAGTAGTTGCAGTTTAGTATCTAGGGGAGTATTGTTTCTTTTAGGCGTTTGGACCCTTTGGCAACATGGGAGTTTCTGAAAATAGGGGTGCCTTGCTTTGGGACCCTTATAATCACTTCCCCCTAACATTCAACCCCCCCTAATATAAAAACTGCCGGCCCCCGGAATTTCGCGGTTTCGGGCCGCCCCACATTCAGTTTAAAAGGGACAACATTAGGGGGGGTGGCAGATCTGTATGTGTTTTAATTGAAGGAAGACTGTAGTACTAAAGACAGCAGAGCTTTAGGATTTAAGGGTTGAGGGCTCAGGGCTAAAGCTTTAAGGCTTGGGGCTTTAGGGCTTAAAGTTTAGGGCTCGGGCCTTTACAGAGCCAAAGATTACAGCAGTACTAAAGACACCACAGCTGTAGGGTTTAAGGGTTTAGGGCTCAGGGCTAAAGCTTTAGGGCTCAGGGCTTTAGGGCTGAAAGTCTAGGGCTCAGGGCTTTAGGGTTTGGGGCTCGAGGTTTAAGGCTTATATAGGGCTTTAGTAGGGCCTCAGGGCTCCAGGCTTAGGATAGCTAGCAGCTGGGAGTCCGGGTACGTGGGTGCACCGAAACCCACCCTAATATAAAAACTAAACCCTCCAAATCCAGTTTTTATATTAGGGAGGGGGGGGGGGTCCTTTAATATCAGGGGGAAGGGATTAATAAGGATCCTACTATTTACTGTAGGGTACTCTCCTTAGTTTTTGGAAACTCCCACATCAATCTCAGAACCGAGGCCTAGAGGAGCACTCCCTGCCAGTCGCATGCTCAGCTGGGCCTAACCACGATCTGCACCCTCCCTGCAACCCCAGACCCCAAATGTCCTAGCTGCTTAGGGTTCCCTAATATGAGATTTCCTTATATGTAATTCCTTCAAACGGTAGGTTATTCCCTAAACCCTAAACCCTAAACCCTAAACCCTATATTGGGGGTTAAGGTAGACCCTACAGCTTAAACCTTAATCCGTCGCAACCCCAGACCCCTCCAAGTTCCTCTCACATATCCTAAGGACCATCGTATCTTTCTGCAATAAGAGTCATGAGGGCATCGAAGCCTGAATGATCAGTGGTCCTATTTCTTATAGGGTTCCTGATGTAAAAAACTGATAATATCTTCCCCAGCAACGCTGTTCTAATCATTTAATCAAGGAGGCCCCTAAAAAATCTCTGCAACGGACCATGTAGTAACGCGTAGGTAGAACCTTGTAATCGAACGCTTTAAAGACACCTGCCGGTTCTGAAGACACGTATGTTACGCCGTTACTCTCCCCCCTGAACCCTATATCGTGAAACCTCCAAACCCTAAACCCTGAACCTCTAACCCCTAAACCCCAAACCTCAAGCCCTAAACCCTAAAACCCTATATCCTAAACCTTAAGCCCCTAACCCCTAAACCCTAGACCTTAAGCTCTAAACCCCTAAACTCTTTTAACCCTAAACCCCTAAACCCCTACAGTATGGAACCCTACTATAGGTTTCTTACAGACCTCTTTTAAAGCTGCCCTGCGGCGAGGCGGAGCCCCCTTGACCGCCCAGATCGGGCTGTATAGTATTAGACCACTCTCCCTAGGCTTTACTCATTCTTTACCACAGTCCGGGTGTAAAGGCTGCCGGGGATCTTCAGTGTCTGGGCACCCATTTATGGGACCCCCAAAAAAAAGGAGCCCGGGTGTGAATTTAGGGCTTAGGGTTTACTTGGAGGGTCGGGGGACGTAGTAAGTAGTTATTTTATAGACTTACAACATAACCCCAATTAGGCTCCTTGTTAGGGTGCTTATAAGTCTACGTATTACCTGCTTACTAAGTCCCCCGACCCTCCAAGTAACAGTGTGTGCATGTGTGCAGTAGTGGTAATTTATTTCGGCATGCATGGGGATCCCTGTCTCGTGTTGACAGTAACAATCCCTACCCCCAAGGGCCCAAAGGACCCAATAATTGGGTACTCGGTTCTAGGATAGTAGTTATGTAGTTTAGGATTTTGGAGAGTATATATTATGTTTATTGGGTACTTGGACACGTGGGGTATACTTAAGGGTCCATGTGCTGATATAGTATAGACTTTGCTCTTAATCTAATCACCCTATTTGCGTACTTCGAGGAGAGCTTTCCGCATTGCAGCAGTCATGTAGGTCAGGGCCTGGGTTCGTCAAACTGAACCCCTTTGAATGGGTTCTATAAGGGTTCTTTTCAGAGATTGCTTTCAGGGATTTCTATATATGCTTTCTATAAGGGTCACTACAAGGGCGTAGGGTTTAGGGTGCAAGATTTGCGGATTTACGGTTAAGGGGTGCTGGGCTTGTTCTAGTTTTGTTGCTAGTATCTCTCGGTGAAAGGCGAAACGTTGGTTCAAGTAGGTTACCAGCGGCCCTTGATGCATAGCCCATCTCCCGCAACAAGGATCATAAACTTATATAGGGTCCGAATGTATGAGAACAGCCCAAGTGTGCCTTCCTGCTGGTTCAATGCTTCAGGTTTGGAGAGCCTTTCCGTCTCAACCTTAAGAACTGATGAGACCAGGACTTTATTGTTGTTCGATCGAGTGTGGATAGGATCTTAGAGTCTTAGAGGGCATTTTGGTGAGACAGGTGGCATGGCATGAGCTTGTTGGAGATTGTGCCTTATATGTTGCACGGTGTGCTCCTTGGCAATGTATCACGGCAGGGATACTGAACAAACCGACGGTCGAAAACGAATTCCTTCCAACGCGTAGGGGTTTTCGACGGTGGTAGTTCCATCTTCAGTACACAACATGTCAATTTCGGTGGATGTTAAACTGCTCAGTGGCAGGACAGCTACTGTGAAGGCAGGCTTGCACGAAGATGTCGAAGCATTGAAGCTTCGGGCGCAGATTGCCCTTGGAGTTGGAAGAGGGTGTCTGGTGGACTCAGCCGGTAGCATTGTGGATTCCTCTGCAGCGATCAAAGATTCCAATGTGCAGAATGGTAATTCCTTGACCCTGCACATAAGTCGAGTTGAAGTTCTTGGCTCTGCCGCTGCTTTTGCTGCTATCCTTGGCGATGGATCGGTGTCGACGTGGGGCTGCGGCTATGGTGGTGACAGTGGTGCTGTGCAGCATCAGTTGCAGAATGTGCGGCAGGTCCAAGCCTCTCGACAGGGTGCTTTTGCTGCCATTCTGCACGACGGATCCGTAGTGACTTGGGGTAGTGCTGTGTTTGGTGGTAACAGCAGTTCTGTGCAGGATAAGCTGAAAACTGTTCAGAAGATCCAATGTTGCTTTGGTGCTTTTGCAGCCGTTCTGGGTGATGGTTCTGTCGTGACATGGGGCCACCCTCAGTTTGGTGGTGACAGCGGTGCTGTGCAGGATCAGCTGAAGGATGTGCAGCAGATCCAAGCCTCTTTCAGCGCTTTTGCTGCCATTCTTGGCGATGGATCTGTTGTGACGTGGGGCAATGCTGGAAATGGTGGAGACAGCAGTGCTGTGCAGGATCAGTTGAAAAACGTGCAGCACATCCAAGCCTCTTTCAGCGCTTTTGCTGCCGTTCTTGGCGATGGTACCGTCGTGACCTGGGGTGATAGTGATTGTGGTGGTGACAACCGTGCTGTGCAGGATCGGCTGAAGAGTGTGCAGCAGATCCAAGCCACCAAAACCGCTTTTGCTGCCATCCTGGCAGAGGGATCCGTCGTGACGTGGGGGTTGGCGCACCAGGGTGGTGACAGTAGTGCTGTGAAGGATCAGCTGAAGAATGTGCAGCAGATCCAAGCCACTAGTGACGCATTTGCAGCCATCCTGGAAGATGGATCTGTCGTGACTTGGGGTGGTTCTCTCCACGGAGGTGAAAGTAGATCTGTGCAGCATCAGCTGCAGAAAGTGCAGCAGATCCAAGCCACTGCTGCCGCTTTTGCTGCCATCCTGGAAGATGGATCCGTCGTGACTTGGGGTGATGCTCTCCACGGTGGTAAAAGTAGTGCCGTGCAGGATCAGCTGAAGCATGTGCAGCAGATCCAAGCCTCTTGCAGTGCATTCGCTGCCATCCTTGACGAGGGGTCAGTCGTGACGTGGGGTGATGCTGCTCGTGGTGGGGATAGCGGTGCTGTGCAGGAGCAGCTGAAGGATGTGCAGCAGGTCCAAGCCTCCGGAAACGGCGCGTTTGCAGCCATTCTGGGTGACGGATCCGTCGTGACGTGGGGTGATGGTTTCGCTGGTGGCGACAGTGCTGTGCAAGAACTGCGGTAAGGGCACATGGTCCCTTACAAAGTGCGCGTCGAAGCTGCTAAATGCCGCACAAGACGGCCAGCATCATGCGTATATCAGCCTCAATCCGAACCTAACCACCCGCGTTCAGAAGCCAAGCTTACCAAACCTCGATCTAATTACTCCCTAAGCCCGAAGCCCACATTGAGAGCCTTACAACAACTCTGAACACCGAGACCTGAGCCTCAAAAGCCGATCTTTAATCCTGTAAACTTTAGCTGTAGCCGGAAAGACCTACCTCTGTAAGGAGCTGTGTATAGAAACCATAGTAAGGAACCCTAAAAAAGATGGGTCTTTGCAGCTGCAGGTAAGCCCTAAACCGTAGCCCTTGCACCAAGCCGACGAAGGCTTTGCAACTCGTGCGCCTTCGCAACAGTGGCCTTGCATCAGCGCCGGAGGCGCATCCGGGCTGCTGTCTTGAGCTTATTCACGTAACAAGAACATAGGGGGCTTTAAACATCGGAATAGGGTTCCTTTCCATAGTTAAACTATATGGCTGGTTGTCAAAATTGTGGTCCCTTCTGGGGTCCTTAATATAATACGGCACCCAATTAGGGACCATGATTTTGACAACTACCCATATGGGTTGCCACCATCCGGGCTTGTCAAAAGGGTTGATCATTAGACTGGCATTTGCAGGCCCAGTATACCATGACTATACTAATGAACCCTGAGGAATGGCATTCCTAAATACTTCTAAGTATTCAGTCTTTTACTGCAATCTTAGTGCTAGATTTTTGGTTGTATTGAGAAAGGGTTGCTCTGGAGTGGTTGTTGGGATTCTAAACAGGGTCTGTGCAGGGTTGAGGACTGTGAGTGAAACTTCCTTGCAGTAAGAACCCTGAAGCAGGGAGTACGTGGCCCCTCATTAACTAGTCAGTATGCCTACACGCACTAGTTGTGGTAAGTCTTATCGTCTACTGTACTACTGAGTCTGTGAACTTTCATGTGTTAGTATGACACCCCCGTTTCTTCCATGCAAACTATGTCCTTCAAAATATTGCATCGTGCATACTGTGGTATGATGGGTTGGTTTGGTTTTGCTAGGGTGTTTCCTTGTTTGTCGTTTAACGTTTCTGTCTACACATGTGAGATTCTGTTTATGCAACATATACTTCTACGCAAATACATATACACATACATACATATATACATATGCATATAGCTAGAGAGAGAGAGAGAGAGAGAGAGAGAGAGAGAGAGAGAGAGAGAGAGACAGAGACAGAGACAGAGAGACAGAGAGACAGAGAGACAGAGAGACAGAGAGACAGAGAGACAGAGAGACAGAGAGACAGAGAGAGAGAGAGAGCGAGAGAGAGAGAGAGAGAAAGAAGAGAAGAGAAGAGAAGAGAAGAGAAGAGAAGACGAGAAGAGAAGAGAAGAGAAGAGAAGAGGAGAGAGAGAGAGAGAGAGAGATATATATAATATATATATATATATATATAGATAGATCAGAGAGATACAGCCCTAAACCCTAGACATGTATGGAAATCCGGATTTCTGCTGATTCGTTCGGAGATCCTTCTCCTCCCATCCGGCCACCATCTTTTTGCACTGCTTTTGCGAGCGGGTCCATTGTACTATCTATGACCTAGTTGGAGATCCTCAAACCTACTGCTTTAGGAGTTAGACCCTCTAATTAAGGGGTCATAACCTTCCATGTTGTAGGGCTTGGGGATACAGGTGTGGGGAGGAAAGCTGCTAGTATTCGGCGGTTTTCGTGTTCAGGGTTTAGGTTTGGGGCTAGGTACGGTGCAGAATCGTCAAGTGTCAACTGAGTCATCGAAGCGTATCAAGACAACCCAGAACCCTTCAACTCAACATCGCAACGCCTACAACCTTAGATGTAATGGCTCTACGGCACGAGACTTGTATCTTGTATCTTGGCAGCGCCTATAAACCCTACACCCTTACTCCCAAACCTGCGACCCCCTGAAGAAACCCTGCAAACACGCTGCATCTCCGAGCCCGATGAAGCCTATTACCTGTTGCAATCGACGCCTAGCTAAGCAACCGCGCATCTCACGCATGCGTTAGGCCAGAGAGTGTGCCGAAGCCGTGGGCCAGCCACTGCTCAAGTCTGCCCTCACGTTTAGGGATGGGAGGGTTTAATTAGTGGTTTAGGGTTTTAGGGTTCTAGGGTTCAGAGATTTAGGGTTCTGCAGGGTTGAGGGTTCAGGGTAAGAGGTTCACGTTTTATTGTGTTATGGACGCGATCCTCAGGGTCTTGGATTCCCTAGAGCTGCGCTTTAGGATTTAGGGCGGGCCTAGGGAATTTCTAGGCTAATTTAGAGCCTGATGCAGCAACCTCCTTACCCTGCAAAGGATCATGATCGAGAACCATCCTTGCCGTTCTGACCTTATAAACCCTAAACCCAAAACCCAAAACCCAAAACCCTAAACCCTAAACCCAGGGTCCTAAACCGTAGACCCATCCTTTCACTAAGGGTGTCCGATCCACCGAAGCTCGGAAGCCCAGGGTTCATCAGGGTTCCTTTAAGGTTCCTTCTGGGGTCTACAATGGTCCTGGAAGGGCTCTGTGAGGGTTTGGGAGCCCAGAGTCTAGAAGGAACCTGTAGTAGGATTCTATATTAATGGGAGTTAGGGTTAAGGGGGTTCGGGGTCTAGGGGTTCAGGGTTCAGGGTTGGGGTTTAGACGGTTTAGGGGCACGAAGTTTAGGGGTTTAGGTTTTAGGGCTTTAGGGGTTTCGGGATCTAGGGGTCTACCAGGTACAGCAACGTAATGTTTAGAGGCCGTAATCATTCTGATAGAGTTTCGAATATGTCATAAACAGAAAAGAAACCGAATAATAGTATTTGTAGTTATTCAGGCTCCTATGTTACATTTCAACACGGGACATGATTTGGTAAGATGAGCTTTCCTACAGCAGAAAGGGCTGCAGACTTTCATGGATTTCAGTTCTGCGCATGCCCGGGCCTACTACTCAAAAGAGGATTTACATATTCGGTTACACCCTGAACCCAAAAGCTATACCCGTAACCCGTAAACCCTAAACTTCTCCGCGCTAGACTCCAACTCCCACACTTGGATCCCCAGCTGCATTACGGTGCTCAAACGGCTCAAGCTGAAGCAATGAACGAGGCATGCATCTAGAACCCTGCAGGGTTACTGAAGAGGTCGGAATATTTGGCACCAGTACCCCGAAGCCGGCCCCAATACTATGTGTGGTGTAAGAAGTCTAGTGTTCAGGATGCTTAGAGCTCGCGAGAACACGGCACCCGATTTCCACCTGCGCAGTACTAAGACCCGCACTATTCTTGAACCCTCTATCTGTATATAGACATATATATATATATATGTATATGTATATACACATACATACACACACGCACACACAGTACCTTAAGCCTGAAAGCCAGCGTGCCAAGATTCACATAGGCCCATAGGCCAACATTCTGCAGACTGCAGAACTCCGCAACTTCTGTGTGCCGCGATCTGGGCTGCATCTCTAGAACCCTCGCAGTGTCCGGCGCTCACCGAACGGGCTTCGTCTATTTAGGGTTTATGGTGTCGGGCTTCTGGCCGCTGTGACGGCTTTTTGGGTTTTGGGGTTTAGGGTTTAGATAGTCCGTTTTTAGGGGAGACTGCTTGAAGCATTTGGTGGACTGACACTACAGAGGTAACTTTTCTCTGGGCTAGACTCAGTGTCTAGGACTCTATAACTTAAGAATAACAGAAGGACCTTGAGAAGCTTTACAAAAATCTTGTAGCCCGATGACACTACGGCTTAGAACGTGGGCTGTAATATAGGAGTCGGAAGAAGAAGGAGTATTATTATTCAGCAGGGTTCCTCATTAATGAATCCTGAATTATACCATACGATACACCCAAAACCGTATTACGGTTTTAGGGTCAGAGGTTCGCTCAGGGTTTACATGTTCAGGCTTTGGGCTCACGGCTGCAAGTCCACGGTTTGGGCGTTTAGGATCGGAGGGCTTAGGGTGGTGTAAAATTTAGGTTTAGTGCTGAAGCTCAGGTGGTTGTCGTTTCCAGCGAGTGACAGCTAGTTTCAGTTAGTAGACTTGGTGATTATTACAGATGTACTGACCACTGGTCGCCCTTAGCATTCTGAACCCTGTGGCCGGGTGTTATTGATTTCTGGAGCCATGGGGTTACCTTGGGATCAAGAGGTGGAGAGCTTGCAAAGAAAAAACTCTCGGAACTCTGATGTACTGTATGCGGGCCGTTGAATGACTGGAGGGGCTCCGACAGAGGGTTTAGGGCTTTAGGGTAGACCCCCAAGCCCACGGCGAAAGACCCTGAAACCCTGCAAGCACTAATTAAGCCCGAAACCCCCACATCCAAGCCCTATGGAAACTCATGTAGCCCTTTTGCCTGCATACTCTAGGGGCCTAAACAATTACCTAATGCTACTTTTTAGGGCCTGCAAAACAAAACATGCAGGAAGGCCAGCCCGCACTATCCATCTGTCAGGGATAAGGTTTTGGGAGTCGTGCTACATTCCTGGGATTCGATACACCAGATATGCCTTCGTACAGCTCAGAATCCAAAGTTCATGTCTCTGTACGGCATACCGCAGCCCTACGAAAAATTGGCACAACCCACCTCAATCAATAACGTATAACCCTGCGAAGCCCTACACAATCACACAACTACCTAGTAGTAGAGTAGGTAACCTTTAACCTTTTTGGGGTAGTATGGCCCCTATATAATCCCTATATAACCAAAAAGGTTAACCTTTAGTTCCCCATGATGCCCGACAGGTAGGACTACAGGACTCCGCCAAACTCCCGACAGACCACAACCTGCTGATACAGGGGCTTGACCATTAACCTAGGTTGGATTTTGGGACATTTTTTATTTTCCTTATTTGGGTTTATACGGGACCCTATATGTAACTATTGTTCATGGTGTTTAAAGGCCAACCCAGTAACTTCGTAAGATTAGAACTCGTTGGAGGTGCCTCGTATAGTGTTGGTAGACTGTACCCCAAAGCACTATTAAGTGGATTATATTCCATTCACTAAGGTACGGACGAACCGGCAAGGCCCTGGGAAAAAGATCCTTACACCCCTAAACCCTAAACCCCTAAACCCCTAAACCCCTAAACCCTAAACCCTAAACCCCTAAATCCGAAGCCAAAGGCTCCTGCAATGGCTGGGGCCGCGGGCGGAAGCCTCGGATCATGGCTGGTTCCTTCAATCTTTGTCATAGTTTAGGGCTTATGATCTAGGGTTTAGGGTTTAAGGTTTAGTTTAGGGTTTCAGAGACTGCATTGAAATCCATAGTTGGATAACATTTTACATTTTGAATGGGTACTTAAATCCGATAATTAAGGGATAAAAATGTACATGTGTCATCCTATCCCAACCGCGAGCTAGTAATGAGGGTTTAGGATCTAAGGTTGGGACGTTTTGGGGTTTAACATGGTTTATAGGGTTTGGGCTTGAGGGTTTTACGCTTGGGGCCTGAGAGTCATGGGTAGGATTTTGGGTTTTGAAGCATTGGTTTTTGGTGCTTAGTTGACGAGTTGAAGTACAGGGTCTAGAGTTGGGTTTAGGATGCAGGGGTAGGGTAAGGGCAGCTTAGGTTCTGGAGCATGTAATATACCACCAGGTTTTAACTTGTCGGGACGACGGACTGTAGTTTTTTCTGGTACATCTTCACTTCCACTTCCTTTAGTTTTGGTGTCGTTATTTTCATGGAGGGCTGTAGTTCACGGAACAGGCTCGGGATTGGGTTCTGGGGCTGTGGAGTGCGGAGGCTCTGCGCATGTGTGGCTGTGGGTGTTTGGGGTGGCGCAGCAGGGGTTCAATTAATTAGGGCTCGTGGCGAATCCGGAGCTTGAATCTACTCTAAACGCTAGAAGAAGCACCATAAGTTCAGTAGTAGGCGCTGAATCCGGGGTCGGAGTACCAGGACCCCCCAAAGGCCCTTTCATGGAGCCCTAATGGCCCTAATGGCCCTCCGTAGTAGGTATTTCGGGTATATTGGAGTGTAGTTGGGGGGTCGCAGTAAGTAGCTAGTTAGTCGTACTATCCCATGCTTGTTGCTTAAAGCCGCCTATTAAGGCCATATGTTACACTGTCCCCAAATCCGCTCAGCTCTAACGACTGGAGGTAATCTACACTTCCCAACCCTGTACAGCAGTCGTTTGCATGCAAACTGTTTGGGGTTTACCTTGAACTATCGAAACCTACGTTTGTGTAGGGCTCCTCTCAGTTCTTGTTGAAGGTTTACGACCGATAAGGACCTACAAAACTTAGGTTATGGTAGTTTAACTTGCTGTTCTTCTGGTTGACTCGTAGGGCTGCTTTTAACCTCTTTGATTTCTATATGAACTATAATCAGGAGGCTAAAAGTGCAACTTTTAGGAGGAGTTCAGAAGTCGGCCAAGCTACTATTGCTACAATTTTCCCGCAAAAACCCTATTCTTGCAGTTTGGGGTGAAGGGCTTCGGATTTAGAAGGTCATCATTAAGGTAAGCTGCTAGGCAACACATTGCGGGCACCTGCGTTTCTCCACCGCCTGATCTGAAGAAGAACCACAATGCCACCTAAGAAGGTGAGCACCAGGATGTGGTGGAGGAGTCAAGCGCCCGAGGCATTGACGTTCAGCTCTGAGAAGGCCGAGGAAGCCATTCTCGGCTTCTTGGACCCCATCTCCCAATGACTGATTGGGGTCAAGAGGAGGGCCGAGCTCAAGAGCCTGATCGTCGGCACGGGGGAAGATGAAGCCACGGCAGACAGTGCCGTGGTTCAGTATGCTCCAGTGACTCCAGTGACTCTACGGAGACGGAGAGCACGCTCGACACCTTGTCGAAGCTGATCCAAACAAGGCAAGGGCAAAGGCCCCGAGTCTGGCCCTACTCCAACACACCTGCTCCTCCAAACGATTTAGGTTTTCGGGCTCAGGGTTTAGGGTTAAGAAGGAGGAGTTGGCATTAATGGCATGCCGGAGTGCCTGGCATCTTAGCATTAAACAGCATTGACAGCAAGTTGGGGTGCAGGATATATAAGGGTTGTTTGGTTTAGCCTAAAACCTAAACCCCTAAACAACCCCAAACCTTCAGCGGCATGGGTTCCTAAGCCCCAAAGACCTGGTTTGCCCAGACTCTGCAGCCGTTCTGTTCCCAGAGCAGGAGGCAGAGAGAAGTACCCTAAACGCCTACACCCTAAACTCTGAACCTCAGTAGACTAAGTTCGGGTACAGTTTGGCTTTGGGGCTTAGGGCCCTCCCAAATTATATGCGACTCGCTGATCCCAAGGGTCCATGTATCTATAGTGGACACCTTGGCTTCAACTGGCTCCTTTCAGTAGGGTCAATTTTTTACGAACTAGGGACATAGACCTTTAGGACTGTTTCTAAATGTACACCCTTGGGGCTACTTCCTTTCGAAAGCTCATTGGTTCAAGAGCGCGCATTCATGACTGTGCGCCCGACCCAATGCCTTTTGACCTGCCGTAGTGAGACGCAGTGGACCACAACATAATATGAAGAATATGATGCGGCAGAATATGGCATAGTATATCATACCATAATACGTATGATATAGCATATAGTAAAGTACGCTGTAACACAATATGACGTACTCTATACTATTTCTATTCTAATCTATATCGTTTCTATCCTACCTTATCCTCTTGTATTCCGCTCTAGCCTATCCATTCTAGTCCATTTGCAAGCCGTGGGCCTGAGGTGCCATTGTAGCCACACTGCGGCACCACAAGGTTGCGATTGATTTGCAGGGCAAGGCAGGGGCTGTAAAGATGTTTATACTCGAGAACCTACGGGGCTTAAATAATCACCTATACTATTTATGGGGTTCCTTGGTATAGGTAGGGTAGAATGGACCCCCAAACCCTGTTCTATTTCTTAAGGCCCCTACATTACCTTCAGAGGACTTCTAGCATCAGGAAATCCGAAAAGGAACCCACTCATGCAGACGCCAGCCCACAGTTGGCCCTGGTCACGCAAGCGACTGGGACGTGCGTTGGCTCTAAGAAATCTATGAGCAAACAGCTGAGCAAGTACAAGGAGCTGGTGCGGGAGTACGAGAGCGTAGCAGGACTTGAGGATCAGCACAGTGATGCCAGTGGCTCCCCAAGCCTCGCATTCCCAGCTTCACATGTCCTTCGGCCGGACCCTTATAATGCCCTAAGGGTCCATGTGCCCAAATGGTATATACGTTGGCCTTTATTTCCGTAGTCCCTATATGGATACTTTGGGGCCAAAGTTTGTACTACTTAAACGTGGACCCTTAGGGTTGGTGTCCTCCTGTACTAGGGACTCATGACATTGTCATTGTCATTGCCCCTTCGCCTTCGCTGCCATGACTCGTAAAGATCAGATGGGAGTTTCCGAAAATAGGGGACCCTAATATTTGAACCTAGATAGCAGGATCCTTATTATAAGGACCCCAAAATAAGGTACCCCTAATTTTCGGAAACTCCCAGATGGAGAAGAGGAGGGCCAAGGTGTCTGAAGCCAATTGCGAAGGCAGTCGGTACGAGAGGTCGACGGGGAGGTGGCAGACGAACACGGGTCCAGGATATTCCTAGAACCCTCGGTGTCTGCGGTTTATCGAAGACATGTATTCGCAGATCCTCAGCTTCAGACGTGCGCATGTGGGGGTGAAGATTTCGGTGCCGTGGTGTCCATTGTTGCCCCAAACCTGAACCTCAAATCCTGCACCGTCAACCGTAAGGGATTGGCGGTTTGTTGGCGGTCGGATGAGATATAGATGCATCTGCGATGTGTATGGACCATGCATTCAGCCAACATTGAGAGGGTCTTTCTAGATTAGTTTGTAGAGGTTCGCTCAACTAGGGCTTAGGAAGTAGCACTTATAGACTAGGATAGCGCATAATGATTGTATGTGGGTTGAGGGTTGAGGATAACAGATGGGTTTTGGGATTGAACGCCTAAACCCTAAACCCTAAACCGTGATTGAGGATCCGTGGGTCTGGTTTCTGGTTTTAGGATGCATCTCGGGATTCTATAGGATTTCGTGGTTTAGGATTTAGGGTTTAGGGTTTGGGGTTTAACGGCACAGCCTATCTTAGGGGTACTTAGAAATAGTTTTTAGTTTTGGGTTTTTATAATCCCCAAGAAACAGCCAAAATTATAATTCTTGCTAGGGTTCTAAGTTCAGTATAGCTATACCAGCACCAAAGACCAAAAAGGCTCTACTTAGGGGTACTTGAGGGGTGCAGGTAGTCAATATCCTAAGACATGGACACCGGGGTTTCGTTAGTGTGTCTACGGGTTTAGGGTTTACTGTGTAGTTTACGGTGGATTCTAGTTTTAAATTAAAGGGCTGGCCGACTTGGTATGCTTCAGTCGCTTATCACAGCTCCCCGGACTTCTTTCATGCTGACCGGCCTTTTTGTCTGGAAATATTACCCCTACACCCTAGAAGCCCCAAGCCCCATAGACGCGTAAGCCCTAAACTCTTGAATCCTAACACCTGAGTCGTAGCTACAAGTCGAGTTCGGCCAGCAACATCCGAACCTTGACCTGATGTAAACTTACTTGGACGGGCAGGGGGCTTTGTAAGTAGGCTATAAGTAGAGTTACAAGTACCCTAAATGGAGTTACCCCAATTATAACCCTACTTATAAACGACTTACTAAGTCCCGTGCCCCTCCATGTAGGATCCTGAACATACAGAGTTCAGCATAGGAGCGTGAACCATTAGAACAGGATGCTAAGACATTGTCCAGTATCGTTTTTAATAAGACGATAAGGGTTATTGGTCCCGTATTCTTTGGACTTCTGTCTGTGTTACCTGAACCCCCACAACTTACTTTGCCAAGGACTTCTAGAATTCAAAACAAGCCACACTTAAAAGGTAGCTTGTTTCGGTGTTTGCTCCCTAAACTCTAAACCCCTATTCAGATAAGCCCTAAACAGCAGCCCGATCCTGAAAGGGCAACCTCGACTACGAGGTCCAGCTAGAAGATGCGCCGGTGATTAAGGCTGGTTCTGGGTTTCAAAGTTTACATGGATTGGCGGGTCGGGGTTAGATGGCCGCTAGTTATTTGGGCTGTTGCGGTTAGGGCGGGTTTTGACTGAGAATTAACTTCTTAGCTTTGGAACCTGGAGTGCTGCTGCTGCTACAGCTCCCCCCCTGCTCGCCCTCCTACTGCTTCTACTGCTGGTACAGCCACCACCACGACGACGACTAATTACTACCACTACTACTGCCACTACTACCGCCACCACTACTATTAACCCCTTCTACTACTACTACTACTACTACTACTACTACTACTACTACTACTACTACTACTACTACTACTACCACTGCCGCTGCCGCTACCGCTACCGCTACCGCTACTCCGACTGCGACTCCTCGTCCTACTACTACTTTCACCATTACACCCTACATTGCTCCTCCTCCTGCTCTTGTGCTGCTGCTGCTGGTTCTTGCTGTTTCTACATATATATATACACATACATACATGTACATGTACATATCTCCGAAAGATGCGAGATAGGGCATCGATCAAACAGAGCTCAAAAGAGATCAGAGTTCAACTTTCAGCATTTTTGCTATGCGCAAGGAATATACCGAAGCCTTCCTGTAAGGCTTCCTATAAGGGATCTATAGGGGTTTGGGTTTAGGGGATTCTGATATCACTTAATTAAGGAATAATTATTCCGTAAATTACAGTATTACTAGGATTCCTAATAAATATGATTTAAGAAATATTCCTCCTTAAGGGATATTGGAGTCTGTGAGAGGCCTACTACCAGTCAGAACCTGACAAGTGGACGCAACTGCGGGTGTCCGCGCCTGAGCCGTGCTAGTGCGAGAGTTGCGAGGGATCCTTGATCCCAGCCGGAGCTTTTTTTGTCATCTTGCGGGAGCAGGGGTGCCAGAACGCGTCTCTTTTGCTGTTGGTGCCTGCTTTGACGTTGTTTGTTGTCTGTGTGTGTGTGTGTGTGTGTGTGTGGTCTGCTTCTTTGTTGGCGCACTACATGTTAGAGTGCTTTGGCCCTGTAGGGGTTGGCCGGGGTGGAATTCAAGGGCTCTGGGTCAAGGGGATTAAAATTGCGCAGAAGCTCTCATATTTCATTTCGATGTTGGAGGTGTCGGGGTGCGGGGGGTTTGAGGGTTTAAGTCCTGGGCTGGCTAGGGGTTGTGCACTCGGGCTTGTGGGATTTAGGACTTTAAACCCCAGAAACCCTAAACCTAAACCGTCCGGGCAAAGGGAGTTCAGGGTTTAAGGTCCCAGGGTCTTTTGGAGGATCTGGGTTTAGAGTTTAGGGTTTAGGGTTCAGGCTGTGCATACAGTGTGCCGTGCGGTGGGTGCGCTTTTTGGGATTAGGGGCGCCCCGTCACAGCCTGTGCCGACCGCTCGCGAGAAGGAAGGGTTTACAACAAACAACACACCCCTCAAAAAAGGCTTCCAGCAGTTTGGTACCCCAATACCAAAAGTCCCAAATGTCCTAATACCCTGATACCTTTCTACCCTATTACCCAAAGGTGGTAAGGCCCTGGGAGGCTTTGGCAACTTGGTATTGTAGGAACCTGATTAAGAAACCCTGGGCGTAGGATTCATATAAGAAACTCAATAAAGGCCCACGGTTTCTTAATCAGGTTCCTACATTACTTGGAGGGTCGGGGGACTTAGTAAGTAGTAATTTTATAGACTTATAAGTATCATAACCCCAATTAGGCTCCCTGTTAGGGTACTTATAAGTCTACTTATTACCTACTTACTAAGTCCCCCGACCCTCCCAGTAAGGCCCTGGGAGGCTTGGGCCTTCTGAGCTTCGATTTAGTAGGGTCTCTTGAGCCCCAAATCCTCCCTGGCCCCGTCATGGCAGACCCAAAAGGCACAGTGGGTCCATCTTTCTACGATCCCCGTATACCGGGAGGCTTTACCCTCCCTCACCCTTCGGGAAGCCTCGGTCGGAGCCTCGAGCGAACATGCAACTGGTCAGCGGCGCGCAGGGTTATAAGCACGCCTTGCATATGCTGGGATCTCTTCACGTATTGTATTGTGCTCCTAAAGTTGTGAAAGGGGGTTCACATTATGTGTTCAATATGTGATCCTGGATATGATCCCCCTCTCAGTCCCACTGTCCCTATGCGCATACAAGTTGCCTCAGGTTCAACACCCGAAAGCCTAAACCCTAAGAATTAACCTTAAAGGGGCAGCAGGTCTAACTTTAAATCAAGTCGCATCTTCAGCACTGACTTCGATCGTTGTTTGGTTTGTGGTGTTGGCTAATTAGGGCTTAGGTTGGGCTTAGGGGTTTAGGCCTTTGTGTTCAGGGTTGAGAGCGTAGTACTGGCTCATTTTTTGGTTGGGCTTTATGTAGGGCTTGAGGTGTAGGGACAGCTTTTTTTAATTCCAAAACCCACGAAATCTCTGAAACACCACCTCAATTTGCGAGGCCCCGGGCATTTCGCGCGGGATTGCACGGAGAGACTGTCAAGGCAGACGGATCCCAAAAACCTACCGCTGTAAGGGTTCTACCCTCTATGCAAGGGGTCATAACCCATCATTTATGTAGGGTCATTTTTGTAAGGTTGTGGGTGAATGGCCGGGTGTACAGTTTAGGGTTTAGGGCTTTAAGGGTTATAGGGTTCAGGGCACTCTACCAAGAATCATCTTTCTCCAGGGTCCCTATGGAGTTTTTACTAGGCTTAAGTTTTGTTTTTCTTGCTAGAACCCACGAAGAAGCAGTTTATGGTTGTTTTTGTCAAAGCTAACCCAGAGGCTCCATATATAGTACCATTATGGAATTAGGTCCTCAAAGCCATAATATGGATGGTCTTTTGGGACCTAATTCCATAATGGTACTGTATATGGAGCCTCTAGGTAGCCGTAAGTACCAACCTTGGGGTTCAAGGCTCGGTGCAGCAGGTTCAGGGTTCAGGGCTGGCTTGTTTCCGAAAATTAGGGTACCTCATTTTGGGGTCTTTTACAATATTTTTGCAGTTTAGGGTACTATATGAGGGTGCCCAATTTTCGGACACTCCCACTTGGGGATCCAGAAGCCTGCCGATTTGAAGGTTCTACCCTCCTATTAAGGAGTTAGTTTTGTAGCGGTTGGGGTAGCAAGGAATGCATGGCTCGTGGTGGTCATCGTTATCGTTCTCATGAGCAGCAGCCGGTGGCATTGGCATTGGCTCATCGTCATCACCGTCGGCATGCATTGGAATATTTACTAGCAAAATTCCCCATAACCCCTCTTGGAATAAGTATAGCATACTATGCCACGCACTCCTAGTCTTATTGTCGAGGCTCTTATACACCTACAACAACCCTTATAGTGGCCCATATATAGAGGTTTAAAGAAAACCTTACAAGGAACCCGACTCCACCTATTAAATACCCTACAGTACGCGGTGTAGGGCTTGTAGCCATTACGCTTGGCGGTTCATGGAACTTAGTACAGTTCTACGTGCCTTAGGTGGGGTTACAACGGATTACAAGTATAGTTACCTCATTAACAACCCTGCTTACCATATGAGTCCCATGAACACCTAGGCGATTTTGAGGTTTTTGGTTTCGGTTATATTATTGGAACTTACCGCTCGAGGTTCGTCGAACATCTGTTCCGATTTATGGGCAGGGCTTTGGGTTTAGGGTGTAGGTTTCTTGTTTTTCAAGGGGTTAACGGTTCAGGGTCCGGAATTTCAGCTTAGGGCATCGGTTTCAGGGCTTTGCCGAGAGGCTCATGCCCTGCCCCCTGCTTTAGGATACCCAGTTTTTATTATCTGTTGTATAGAAAAGCCCTGAAGAACCAGCACCGCCCAAGTACCCTTTAATAGAACCCGTTTGGTCTTTTTTTTTTTACTACCTTAACTTGCAGCACAAGCAACAAGTCGTTGGCGCTAACCTACTTCCTGCTAATTTACTACGGTCCCGGCGTCACTGTTGCAATGAATGTTCATAAACACTGATTTTACACTTCTTTGATTCCTATATAAGGCTTTCACACTGAGTTACTTCACACAGAGAGAACTTCACACTGAGCTTCACACTGAGCTTCACACTGAGTTTCTTCACATAGAGACTTCACATCGAGCTGCTTCACAACGATTTGTTTATAATAGCTGAGACCAACCAACACACTTGCGACCTTCAATAGATGTATGATCACTGGAAAGGTGGTTGGTATCTTCTGGCATGATCAATAATCGTCTCTCGTATTGCTCGGTCGTGTTTATTGAAAGGCACCTTCGGAATCGAGACATCTTTTGATGTGATTATGTTCCAAGCTTTTTCCATATTCGTGGTAGTCCAAAACTGTCTTGGACGGCCTACTCTCCGTTGTTCTGTTTCTCTTGGCACAGCAGACTGCGTTTTGAAAGCGGCTTGATGCAACGGATGTTGGCGGTCCCGACGTAACACATGTCCTAACAGCTTTAGTCTCCGTTCTCCGAGAACTTCTGTGAGGGGCTTGATTTTTCGGTGTATGCCCGCGCTTGGGGCATTCGTGACTTCGTTAGCTCTTTTGTACACGTACTCGTTTGTGTTGCTGCGATTAATAAACGTAGTGTGTAACTGAAGAATTTTTCGCAATCCTTTCAGCTGAAAAGTATTGAGCAATTTTCCCGCTGATTCTGTGGGTTCCAATGTCTCCAACCCATAAAGAAGTTTGCTTGTAATGACGGCGTTGTAGACCAACAACTTCCATTTCTTGTTACAATTCGTTTTAAGCCAAAAGATGTCCAGCTTTTTTAAGATGACCATTGTAGCAGAGATTCGTCTACGGATTTCCTGACTGGGGTCAACTCGTTTTGAGACCGATGCTCCCAAATAAGTCGTCTCTTGTACACACTTCATTCTTTCCCCACTCTTGAAGCATATATTGCCTCTGGCATTATATGCAAGGAAACAACATTTCGATTGATTTAGTTTCAAATGCAGGTAATCGGACTCTTCTTCAACTAAATGTAAGTAGTCATTGGCAGTCTTTTGGCTTTTTGAAACGATTAATGTATCATCCGCGTACAACAACTCTTGAAAATTGATGCCCTGGAAAGTTTTTCTGCGATTCGTGTCATTAAAGCTGTCCTTTACATCAGAAAACATGACATGCATCGTTAGAATAAACAGAAAAGGGCTGAGGGGACAGCCTTGTCTGATTCCTGTACGCTGTGTGAAACGGCTGCTTGTATGTGAATTATGATCGACCTGGAACATTGGCATGCGGTAGAGAGCTTTGATAGCGTCTAACATGTCATTGGGAATGTTCAATCTAGCAAGCGACGTGAACATCTTCTCATGATCAATCTTATCAAAGGCCTTTTCCCAGTCTAAAAATATCAGGAACAAACGTTCATGTCCTTGTTCAACGACGTCGGTGAGACGTCGCACGCAAAAAAGAGCTTCGGCTGTTGACCTGCCTTTCCGGAAACCAAACTGTGTACTTCCAATGTGTGCGTCAATAGCGTTTGCTATTCTAGCTTTGAGAATGTATGCGAAAATTTTGTAAGTCGTATTCAATAAAGATATTGGCCTATAATTCTCAGGAATTTCATGATTTCCTTTCTTGTACAAAAACACTATCTGAGCAAATGCAAAATCATCGGGCACATGTTTTTTGTTCCACAAAACATTCAGGCATCGTGTAAGTTGTTGAATGTTTTCTAGGTCGAGGTATTGGAAAAGTTCGTTAACCACTCCGTCTGGACCTGGAGCCTTGTTTGTTTTCAGCTTTCGAATCGCCTCCTGAACTTCGGTACATGAGAACTCACCTGTCGGAATGTTTAAATTATTGTCAATGATTTGTCTTCTATGGGGATCGACAGGACTAGGATTCTTATTAGGTGCCCATTGTCTTTCATAAAGATACTCAGCCAAGGCATGTGCTTTCTTGTTCATGGGTACCCTGTTGCCGTGTATATCTTTCATGCTATAGAAATTAGGGACAAAAGGTTTCTTCTCGTATCGAATATTACGCCAAGCTTCTTTTACATCAGACAAGTCTTGCAGTCGCTCCATCTTCCATGACTGTTTATCTTTACGCGCTTGTTTTGTAATCTCTTTGTTCAATGCCTTCTCCTCCTCTATCTTGCCATTATCTCTAGCTGTTTGTCTATCCTTTATCAACTGCCATGTCTCATCACTTATATAAGGCTTTGCAATGGCTTTATGTCGTCTGAGAAAGGATTGGTTTGCAGCGGTCTTCATTGCCATAGCAAAACGCTCACAGTTGGACAAGCCCTCGTCTTGTCCATGCTCCAAGACAAACATGCTGCGAATCCGTTCGTTGTAGGTCTCTTTTTGTCCTGAAGTCGGAAGGAAGTATCTTACTACCGGATCTTTTTTCCTCGGGGCATGGGCCTTCAGTTTGAGCCTTACTGCTGCTGTAACGATGGCGTGGTCGCTGTTGAACGCAATGTCAGGTCTTGATTCCACATCCGTGATACTATTTCGAAAAGTGTTGGGTGCTAAAACAAAATCTAGTTGTGCGAACCTATCTGGAGTCCATGGGCTCTTGAAACCTTCTGTCGAAGCATCCTTGTACGTACATTTCTTGTGATCTGGCTTCGGGAAAAATGTGTTCATGATTGCAAATTCATTTGTAATGCAAAAATCGATTAGGAATTGACGGTTGTCTCGTTGTACTTCTGGGAGGTTTGGGACATGTTGTGGGCCGTATCCAAAAACATGTCTGCCCATAACTTGATCTTCGACTTGGCTTATACTGCCGTGTAGCCTGGCGTTTGTATCACCCGAAATAAATGTCGGACCATGCTTCCCGCGGGCATGTACAATATCCTGTAACATGTCCCAGTGTTGCATTTTCTCCTCCAGTGGTTTGCCACTGTGTGGCGCATAATGGTTTACAAAACAAATGTCTGGGCCGTGGTTGGCCAATAAAACTTCTATGAACCTGCTGCTGTGCGGGATACAGTCTTTAACATGATCAATAAGTTTAGGACCTATAACAAAACCCACTCCATGATGTTCAATGACTTTATTTGCTGTTTTGGCTTTTGCTTTTGACTTTGCGTTTGCGCGCCTGCCAGGTCGGTTGACCTGAACAGACCTCGGATGCTGTTCTTGCACATTAGAGCTAAAAACGAATTTGAATTTATCACCAGTCTTGTCTTGCACTTTTGTTTCTTCTGAACTGGAACTGACTTTAGTTTCTTGTATGGCCATGATGTCGATGCGGTGTTCTCGCATAATCTGCATGATTTGTTCGCGCTTTCCTGCTTCAACAAGCCCTCGGCAATTTAAAGATGCAACGGTGACTTTTTCCGCATACCTTAGCTTCGTTGCTGTCGTTTTGTTGGGTGAATGAGAATTTCCATTGTGGCTATGGCAACTCTGACTATTGTGGTTATGGTAACTTTCTGACACGCATTGATTTGACGAACTTGATCTGCTTCTTTTCTTGATTCTCGTTCTGGTCTTCCTTTCGGCTTGTCGTTGGGTTATAACTTGTCGTTGTCTCTTCCATGTTTGTATAAGACAATCATGTTGTTTTTTACTATGTCTAAGCAACTTCTTGGCATTGTGCCGGACGTTGTGTTTCTGAAGTGAAGATGATAATTGTGATGATGATGACGCCTGCGTGTAGTCTTTAAGGTTTGTTCTCAGTAGGTTAGCTTCTTGGATTGCATCACCAAGTGGAGAGGCTGCAATCATCTTCCTCACCACTTCGCTGCTTGATGATTTTATTTTGCGCCAATTTCGGCGGTTCTCAGTTCTGTTTTCGTTCCATTGTTTATAACGGCTAAATCTCCGGATACTGTTCCTATTTCCTCTTCTCGTTTTATATTTATACGCACTTAAACTTGATTGTGAAGCAGCTCGGTGTGGGTCGTCATTCTGATGACGCTGCTGGCTCGGATCCTGGGCAGTGTTTGGGGCGGGGAAACCTGTCACATCACAAAACTGTTTATTTTCCAACGGCTCCGACCGCGCTGTCAACCCGGCTCGCCTCATGAAGGCGGGAGCTTTATAAAAACGATTGTACTTATGGTAAGGTAGGCCTGTGTATTGATAGATTACCTGATGTTTAGAGGGGACGGAAGTATTTATCGGGTGGGGTAGTGTGTATTCCCTCCTATAACTGCCATATGAAGATTGAGAGCTTCGGACTTCGTCCGTCGCGTATTCACACTGAGATTCACACTGAGGGTCTCCACCTGAAGCCGTGTATCTAGTGAATGCGTCCATCGTATGTTCACACTGAGATTCACACTGAGATCTGCCATATGAAATGATCGATGCTTGTACCCTGTTCGTGACATGTTCACACTGAGATTCACACTGAGAGCTGCCCCTTTGGAGCGCGTTACCCCTCTTCCATCATCTCTTGTGCTTTCTCTTCATCCTTCAACGCCTGCTGTACATGCACATTACTCTTCCAATCATGTACAAGAATGAATTTGGTCCAATACGGGTTTCTTGCATCAAATGCAAAATCCATAGCTGCATAAAGTCCCTTGCTACTGCCCTTTCTGCCCTCACCATGCTCTTTGTTCTTTCCCTTGCCTTTCCCTCTCCCTGTACTCGCTGATATCCTCTCGACGGTGGCTTCGAAATGAGCCTGCACATCATCAAAGATTGACTCATCAGCGAAAACAGAACATGTCGCATTTGCATAAGAGAAATGGAGCCAAATGAGGTAGTCGTGAGAGTACTTGATGCGAACCGCGTTCTCGTTCCACACTGGGTAAAACTCCACACTGTGACCATTTATGCATTCCATGGCTGCTTTCAGGAATCGTCCTCTCAATCGCGCATCTTCGCTAAGCGACTTTCGAATGCGAACTTCATGATTGGATTCTCGCCCTGCTGCCATAGACCACCACCAAAGCTTCAATCGCTTGTGAATGTAATTGTCGAGGAACCATTGAAAGACTTGATTCCGGTGCCATCCCGAGGAAAACTTTATCACGATGATGTTGCTGAGCTCGCCCCTAGTGTTCATCAAACTTTTGATGGCGTCGCGATCTTTTGACTTGGATTGATGAAGTACCCAATCTGCAAATGCGTTACGGTCTTCTTCGCTGGCATCTTTTGGAAAGCCTTCAATGGAGAGCGAAAGCGAGGCATTCCTCGCGTCATCTTGTAGCTTCTTCTGTAAAAGATGTGCATTAATACGACCATGAGACTCCACATCATATGTTGTGTCCTCCAGCTGCTGCTGCATCGTGTCTAAACGCTTGTTGGTGTCCTCCTGCTCTGTGCGCTGCCTTTTCCTCAACAAACGTAGCTCCTTCTGCATGTCCTCAACTGAGATTTCTTCTGTGTCCATGCGTTCTTCTTCTGATTCTGTACCTGTTTTGTCTGATGAGCTGGCGTTGGAATGTGAACTTACCGATCGTCTACGCTCTTCTTTGGCTGGTGGCATCTTCAGGGGAGTCTTTGTACCATCACTACGTACGGGAGTGCTGACTGTCATGTCCTGCATGCGAAGTGTCGTGAGTGCCATAGAAGGTGTCTCACTCTTTGATGCTTGCGTCTTTCTGGATTCCTCTGATATACTGGACTTGCGTGCCTCTGAACTCTCCTCTTCTGACTCACTGAACCTGGTTCTTTTTTCTGGCGCTGCAGCTTCTGCTACTGACTTGTTCTCGTCTGGTTGTGTTACGCTTTCCTCTTTCTTCTCGTTGTGCTCCGGCGTGAACTCCAAGCGCTTGCCTGTGGTTTTCTTCTCTGCCTCCTTGGCGGCTGCCTTCGTTGCTGCATTTGCTTTGTCCTCCTTCTTTGCTTGATCTTTTGTTTTGCGATCATCTTTGGGTGTTCTACTTTTGTCTCGTCCCTTTTCCATGGCTTCTCGACCTACGGTAAACCTACGCTCCCATGCTGCGACCCTCGAGCCTCCGTTTGGTCTTTAGTGATGTATATTAGAGGGTAGTTGGGGGGTCTAGGAAAGGGGCAGGGCATGGGCCTACAGGTGGGGTTTAGACTTTGGAGTTCAGGATTGGTTTGCCGTTTCGTAGGTTTGGCCTCTTCATAAGGATGCCGAGCTTGCTACAACCTTCGTGGTCTGCGTACTACCCAGACCTTCCAAGATCCCTTAATTAAGGAATATACCTTAAATCATATTAGGGATCCTATTATGATTTAAGGTATATTCCTTAACTAAGGCATTTTGGAAGGTCTGGGTAGCTACACTTAAACACTGAAAGAGCGTTGAAGGACTTTGTGTTTCGGGGGTCGTCGGGTCGCGCGGCTACTAGGCAGCATGCACCGAAAGCACCCAAATTCCTACTTAGTGACCAGTGTTTCTTCTTTGTTAGTATGGTTTAGGGTTTTCAGGTGGGTGGCTTTTACGGGTTTAGGGTTTTAGGGTATTTGGTTTTATCTTCACCTGAACCTCTTTTGTTGCAAGTCCCAAAGGGTAATTTTGCTAAGGGTCCTGCTGCTTTTTCTGAAAGCACCAAGTAGTTTGCATATCGAGAAGTACGCGTAATTGCAGAAGACTGTACAGGTAAATCTGCAGTTTACACAGAACCTAAACGCTAAATCCTAAACCCTGCAGTGTTCTTTCATCCTTGTATCCTCAAATAGGGTATTCGCAAATGATGAGTATTTTAGGGTCGACGAGACGGAAGATGGCAGTCTCTTCAACAACTGATGGATCCCGTATAGAACCTTGCTAGTAAATTTGAAAGACATGCGTGAGCTGCTAAGAAGCTTCACAAAAGCACGAACAATTGGCTCCCTAGACCCTCCCAAACGGTAGGCAAGAAAATACGGGGAAGATGTCTTAATTGATAGTCGGATCCATAATTTAATATTGCATGTATATTCCTTATTCAAGGGGTTTCGGAACGTTTTGGAGTCCCTGATAGAAACCCCATAATGCCTGTTGAACCCCTATGATCCCTTATTGTATAGCCTTGAAAAATCTGATATGCTGTGTCTTGGGTTCCTGAATACTCGCAGCAAGGATATCATCGACACGATTGCACTGATGGAAAGCGAGTCCGATGTCCCGAAATGCAATACGCATATCATCATCCTCTGGAGGGGTGCCAGTCTCTGGAAGCTCGATCAGAGCTGGTCGAGACTGACGGGTCCGATTGATGGGGCCCAGGTCCAGTATGCAAAGACCACGGCGAGAGACGCGATTGAGGAACTCAACAAAGTGTACGGGTCCGTATCCATGTGTGGGCCTGCCCAGACCTTCCCAGATCCCTTAATTAATTAAGGAATATATACCTTAAATCATAGTAGGGATCCAATTATGATTTAAGGTATATTCCTTAATTAAGGCATCTTGGAAGGTCTGGGCCTGTCTCGCCGAGCATGATTTGCCTCCCGACCGCTCCCAACGCGTCTAGGAAGCGGCGGCCTTCAAGGACCCCGTATCAGAACCCTCAGACCCGAAACCCTACACCTAGGATGCCCAGTAGTACCCTTATTACCTTTTTGTAGTCCTAGGTTCCTTATAAAGTTACCCAATACCAAAAAGAGAGGCCTTTTTATTCCTAGGTTACTGGGCATCCTAGACACCGTAAAGCCTAAACCCTGAAAGCCCTAAACCCTAAAAGCCTTAAACCGTAAACCTTTACAACCCTATACCCTTAAAACCCCTTAAAGCCCTAAACCCTGAACACCATGGCCTTATGGTACCCTCTCGGCCTAAGTGGAAGGCGTGTACTTTGGACGCACTGAAGAGATGGCTCTCCTACAGACTCCAGGTGCAGGTGTCCGGAGCCCGGTGCCAGTCTTGGGGTTCAGAGGCTTGGGTTTAGGGTGTATACTTGGAGGGTCGGGAGACTTAGTAAGTAGTTAATAAGTAGACTTATAAGTACCTTAAAAGAGACCCTAATTGGGGTTATGGTACTTATAAGTCCCCAAAATAACCAGTTACTAAGTCCCCCGACCCTCCAAGTAAGGTTTCGGGCCTTGGGTTTAGGGTTTAGAGGCTAGGGTTCAGGGTGTAATTGGGGTTTAGGGCTTTAGGGTTTAGGGGGTAGGGTTTACCTGGACCCCAAATAACCTACTTTTTTGGGGTTCCCTAATATGATTTCTTTATACAATTCCTTAAGTAGGTTTTGGGGGGTTCAGGTAGGGGGTGGAGTTTTGGGCTTTAGGTTTAGGGTTCAGGGTTATCGAGAGCCCACATCTTTTTGGGAGTGCTAAGTGTTTCGAGGGTGCAAGTCCGGAGTTCGAAGGGTTACGGTTGAACGTGTTGAGGTTCAGGTTTAGGTTGCGCACGGCCTCCACTCAGTAATAGTTGAACAATATTCATAATATAGATCTATTAGGACGTTCATAGTGGCCCTATTATAGACCCCTACTGCATGGGGGCAGTACCTAAGTTTTAGGCGGGTCGGGTTATGTTTGGGTGAAGTCGGAGGTTTCGGCTTTACGGTGCCAGGCTCTTGAGGTCTTGGCTTTGAGGACTCGAAGTGGGGGTTGTTCTAAATTATGGTCCCTTTTTGGGCCCTATGGTAGTATAGTCCTTATTATATAGGGTACCCAAAAAGGGACCATAATTTAGAACAGCCCCCAAGTGAGCTTTGGGTCGTAGCTGGAAGGGTCACCGGTGACTGTATCAGTTCATCATGCCTGCAGTTCTCTGCCTTAAGTGAGTGGAGTAGTGACTGGGTGGGAGCTGGACTAGCGCCTTTTTCCCGAACCCCCCCCCTCCCCTTCAGAACATGTAGCTTTGTTCCTAGGAGCTTCCCCAACCTGCGATAATTCCTACCTAAACGCTAAACCCTAAGCAGGCAAGCCCTCAACTGCTCCGTTTGCTTCTATAGGGCAAATGTCAACACTACCACGATCACTACTTGAACGACTTCCACCTCAACCACTGCTACTGCTACTTGCAATCCCTAATCCCGAAGCCCTAAATCACCCTTAATGCCGAAGCCCTAAACGACCCTTAATCCCGAAGCCCTAAACTACCCTTAATGCCGAAGCCCTAAATCACCCTTAATCCCGAAGCCCTAAATCACCCTTATTCCCGAAGCCCTAAACCACCCTTAATGCCGAAGCCCTAAACTACCCTTAATGCCGAAGCCCTAAACTACCCTTAATCCCGAAGCCCTAACCCAGCCTTAATCCCGAAGCCCTAAACTCTCTGCAGTTGAGGACGGACATTGGAGTTGTCGTGGAGGAGAAGGATCAGGAGCGATACTTGAGGGTTTAGGGTTTAGGGGTGGCTTCAAGATTTGAGACTTAGGACGGACTTGGGAGTTTCCTGAAGCTAGGGGTACAGTATTTGGCGGTCTTTATGATAAGGATCCTACTATTCAGGTTCCCCTATTTTCGGAAACTCCCATTTAAAATTTAGGTGTAAGAATTTAGGGTCAAAGGTCTAGGGCTTTTGCTTCCTGGTTTGTTTTGTCGTATAGCTCAAAGTTCTGCAGCCTCAATCAGTACCCAAGAAAGGCCAAGCTACAACGGGACGAAATTAGTAATTAGAGCAGGCAGAAGGCGTCGTGGTTTTGCTGAGGGTTCGTGTATTGCAGTCGATCTTGGCGACACCTCACCCCACGTCGTAACTCTACCCGTACCCGCTCGGCCCCCCATCATATTGGGGTCTGGATATAACTAGTACCAGTACTGTCTAAATGTGTAGTTATACAGCTATACAATATTTGTACGCGAATTCCTGTTCTAATCATGAAGGCCCGTATATTCCTATACATACCGAATTACAGATCCCTAATAGAACCCGTAACGGACCGAATCCAGATGCCCGAGATTCCAGAATTCCTACGAAGATGTATTGGGTAATGGCGTGGAGCCTTGTAAACCCGAAACGGCCGTCAAGACCAGCACCTTTAAATTTAAGCCACATACCGCAAACTCTGGATTCCAAACCGAAGGGTGTTACATAATGGCTCTTGCCTGGCCCAATTGAAACCACATGTGCCTTCATGTCTCAATACCTGGACATAGGTCCTACCACGACGCCCCCAGCCCTAATCCTTGCACCCTTAATACCTTCACCTCTACACCCTTAAACCCCAAACCCACAATCCTAAACCACATGCCAGAGACGAAAGCATGGTTTTTTCAGGCCCTTTGGTGCCTTGTCCACTGGCCCCCGCAGAGGACATAGACATGCAGCAGCAAGCCCTCCACAGCCACCCCCAAAAAGTGAACCCGAACCCCAAATCCTTTGAGCCAGCATCCTGAAAACATGCTTAATGTAGATAACCCGATTTCTAAACGTGTCTGCCACAGCGAGGATGCTCATAATGACGTTCCTAATAGTCGGGCCCACACCAACCAGGGAAATTCCAAACCCTGTACCAAGTAGTAGATAGAGTAGGTCACCTTTAACCTTTATCGGCGTAGAGTAGTCCCTACAAAATCCCTGTATAACCGAAAAGCTTAACCTTGAGTTCCCCATGATACCCGACAAGTAGGTAATATAAGGACCAATATTATTCCGAGGGTTCCTCATTATAGTTAAGGTATAACCTGCCCAAAGACCATGATACCCGACAAGCAGGGAATACTCAAAACCCTGTAAGTCTGAATCCCTGGGCCTCTCCATCTACCACTATGGGCTATTAGACCCTAAAGATCCCTATTAGGACCCTATTAAGGGTAGATTAAGGTACCCTTAAGGTCTAATAGCCCATAGTGGTAACTCCTTCGACCCTGAGGTGGCAGAACTTACCTTTGGTTAGTAGGGAATGGAGGAAGGGGTTACACTTTTCACGACTATTGCTACCATTCTTCCATTTCCTAGTAACCAAAGGTAAGAGAAGGGATACAATGATAGTCCAAGTACTTCATAGACATAGAGGATCCAGGGTTTAGAGTTTGATATTTTTGGGGCTTAGGATTCAGGGATTGCTGGTTTACTACCCTGAAAACTAACCTACCGACACGTACTACTATCCACGGCCCCAAAGCCTAGTGGCTGTGATGCTAGCTAGTACTTGTACATCTGGAGTCACAGATAGGTGTTGTTTGTATCGCCCCTCCTTGCCGCCCCACGGTGTATCCCTCAATGGGCAACAGAGTAATGTTGGGGCCTAAATTGCCGAAATAATTACCTATACTAGTTTGGGGGGGGTTCCTTATCATAGTGATAGTATAAAGATACCCTCCCAATCGCATTCTAGGTATTTGGGCCCTTATACCAAATCTTAATGATCGCCCTCTTGCAGCCCTTATAATCATCCTTATAGACCCGTCTAAGGGAACCCTATTCTAATTACTAACTACATTACAGGAGCCACACATCATGTGGCTGGAGCACGAGGTCGTCCCCTGTGATGACTTCGGTGTTTGTCGGAGTGCAGGGTCCAAGGTTTAGGGTTTAGGGTTTAGGGTTTAGGGTTTAGGGGTTTAGGGTTTGGGGGTTTAGGGGTTTAGGGGTTTAGGGGTTGAGGGTTTAGGGTTTAGGGTTTAGGGTTTCGGGTTTCTTCGGAGTCGGGGGTTCACATCAGTACACCCGCATTTTTTGGGGTTCCCCTCAGTGCTTAATCTTCACTATATGAGGGGTACCCACTCCTACAGGGTTTACAGTAGTGTATGCTGCTTGTTGAGGTTTGCGGGCACTCATCGGAAGTGATCACATGCGTTTTCGAGAGGCCGTCATTTTCACCAGCAGCCCTCCTGCCGAAATATCATGTCCTTACTCGGGCTCCAAAGCCTCATTTGTCCATGCACTCATGACTCATACATGATACGAGTGCCTTATGTTTCAGTGGTTGTGTTTGTAAGATTTTTTGGTGGGATATATGTTAGTATCTACCTATCTAGCTATCTGTCCATCTGTATGTATATATATATATATATATATATATATATATACATACATACACATTTTTGTATATACATAATGATATCTACATACATATTTAGGCCGTGAACATACCTCTCAGTGTCGGCGAAGTTCAGCGCTACATGCATGCATACATACATACATGCATACATGCATGCATACACGCATGCCTACATACATACATACATACATACATGCATGCATTGATACATGTAGGCATGTATGCATGCATGCATACATACAGACATAACACAACGCGTATGAATATGCATATGCATATGCTTACCTATATGTATATGTATGTACGTGTGCATAAATATGCATAACTAGATGTGCATGCATGAAGGTAAGCATGCATACATACCTACAATCACATACCTAGCTACTTAACTACCCGCCTACCTGTATGCACATATGTAGTACCATGTGGGCACAAGGCGACTTAGGGAGGTGCAAGTTGCAGTTTTCCTAAATCAACTACCCAGAGACTCCAATATCCCTTATAATTAAGGAATATTCCTTAAATCATATTAGGGATCCTATTATAATTTAAGGACTATTCCTTAATTAAGGGATATTGGAGTCTCTGGGTAGGTTCCGCAATAGTACCCTTTTGCCCTTTCTCTTGTAGGGCCCCCTTGTTAAAACCGAACAGTAGGAACGACGGTACCCTTACTACACAGGGGCTATTGCAGGGGACAAGATTCCGACCGTGATGCTTGAAGGCTATGGGACACAAATGGGTAGTTGTCAACATTGTGGCCCCTGTTTGGGTACCCTAAATATTGGGTGCCGTATTATAATAAGGACCCAAAGCGGGACCAAAATATTGTCAGCCACCCACCCAAATAGTTTTTCAATATCTGGTTAAGGATTAGAGCTTCGCGTCCACGGACAAAAAGATACATTCTGATCTTGGGAGTTAGTTTGAGGGCTACCCTACAACAGCTGAGAGTTGTGTTGACTAGGCTGCTACGACGAGTCCTAGTACAGTACCACCACTACACCACCACTACCACCGCGACCATTACTGCTAATTGCTAAGGGTCCGTGTCTTCATAAAATGTGTACTTTGCTCAATTTATGTAGGGCCCAAGTACATACTATACGGGACCATGGACCCTAAGCCTGCCTATTGTCACCGAGAGGGTCCACAGTTATATACCACTGTTACGGAATTACGTCCCCCAACTTCTTGCGGGGTAGCATACTATAGGGGCCTTAACAATTACCTATACTATTGTGGGGGATGGGCCCCAAAACCCAATTACATTTGTTAGCCCCCTTTCATAGTAGTAGTGTCTTTGAACCTTCTGGGTGGCAAATTGCAAGGAGATCAGTCGGCACGGCGCTCCTTTCAAAGACGACCTCAGGATCGTCGTTTGTTGCGAAGGCGCAGAGTCTGTTTAGGCTTGAGGGTTTCGTTAGAGGTTTACCTAGCAGGTTTAAATTAATTCTGGGTCATACTGTAGGGGCTCAAATAACTACCTATACTATTTTGGCGCTTCCTTATATAGTATAAAGGGCCCCAAAACCCTATTCTAATTATTAAGGATCCTACCCGTTCCTCTGGGCGATCATGCTCCGGCTCGTAGTGATGCTCTTGCTGCGGCTCTTGCTGTTACTATTTACTATTGCTGCGGCTCTTGCGCTCCCTTCGGCTGGACATGTGGTATACAAGCCAGTGATGAGTTGACGAAGAGTTCCCGGAAAGTGTTGTTTATCAGTAGCGGCGCGTTACCGTATGCTTCCAAGGACCTTAATTACAGCTACGGCCCCAGACCCCTCAAGGACCGAGTAGTAAGGGCTTAGGGTCATATACAAGGGGGAAGTGATTACTACAGTGTAGTGCTTGTCCCTCCGCAAACGTTTGGGGTTCCATACTACAGGGGTTTATAGAAGTCATTTGGCTGTAGAAAGACAGGCTTCCTGTGACGTCACTGGCGCCTAGAGTTTAGGGTTTGAAAAGTTCAGTGACCCCTCAGGGCTCGGCACAGCAACTTCAGGGTATTAGCCCTAAACTCGAAGGTTTAAGGTTTAGGGTGCGACTGGTGCATGATTTGAGTAGACCAGGACCTAGAGCAATCAAGGTTCATGTACCGTTCTCTGGTGCCACATCCTCTTTTCTAAGAGATGTTGCTGTCCAGGGAGGTCCATTCCTCGGTAAACGATACTTGATGATGTCGGAACCCAAGCTTCAATTTCTGCCGTCGTCGTAAGCAACGAATAGCGTCGAGGGTTGAACCCCAAGCCCTAAAGGGTTGGCTTAGTGTTTGAAGGCCAAGGGTCTTGAGTTTATGGCTTCGGTGTTTTGCGTTTCGGGTCTAAGTAGAAAAGTAGTCTTATAAGGACTCATATGTTGAAGCTTTTGGGCCCAAAGGCCATACCATACAAGGCTTTTGGGCTATTTTGAGCCTTAGGGGTAGTCTGTGGACCCTTAAGAAATCGCAGCGAAGGCGAAGAGAGGGACGGGGATGTTATCAGATCTTTGCCGTGCATGGCCCAGCTGCTGTGGTTCTGCGACTTTTGGGTCAGTTTGAGTCCTTCCTGGGATCCAAAACCCTTGGTTAATTAGACCCTCTAATTAAGGTTTCATAACTTACTATTCTGCAGCGTTCGGGGATACAGGTTTACAGGGGGCTCAGGGGTTTAGTGTTCCGCACTTCAGGGTGCATGGGTTTTCAGGGTTTAACAAGAACTCGACATTGAACCCATGACAACTGCTGTGCATACTTGTACCAGAAGCTCCGAGATTATGCATATGTATATATATATATATATATATATATATATATGTACTTGGTCCTTGGGTGCTGCCCTTTCGCCCTTATTGGGAGTGGTTCTATTTTGGGGGTTTGCATGAAGTATATTAAGTACTAATTAAGGTTTGGCTATATATATGTATAGTATAGTATTAATCGTGGTTTAATTGAGGTATTGCGGCTGCCATTTAAGCTTCAGAATGAGAGATTGCAATTCACCCAAATAATTTCAAGGAGCGAAACCCTCAAAGCCAACATCCTCTAAGAACGGGCTTCCTCCTGGCCCTAAACGGCCTAATAAACCCTGAACCCCCCCAACCCCTAAACCCTAAATCCTTAAACCATCCTCGCGGTGTTCATCTTCGTCGACTCCGATGCTGCCTGGCTTCATTAGCCGGGGTTCTTAGGGCTTCAGATTCTCGGTACCTTGGGTTTCTTGAGCAATTTCAGGTTTTGAGGATTTTTGAAGTTAAGGCCCAGGGTTCATTCAAGATATTGGCTTTAAGCATTGACATATTGTTTTCAGCCAGCGCAAACTAATAACCCCTAAACCCCAACTAGCTCTAAAACCCTATAAGCCCTAAACCCTATGCCCTAAACCCTAAACCCAAATATAAATCTAAGCAGAGGGGCTTTTAGGTTTGCAGGTCTGGATATCTAGTTGAATAATATCTGTAATACTCGAATATAGAAACAATAGTAAGTAAGTAGTTCCCGCAGGGGAGGCGGGAATCAAAAATAGTTAGTTCCCGCCGGGGGCAGCGGGAACCATTTATAATAGGTAGTTCCCGCCAGGGGAGCGGGAACCATTTAGGATAGGTAGTTCCCGCTAGGCTGGCGGGAATAAGAAACCTTACAAAACCCACCCGTCCGAACCCTAACCCTTAACCCCAAGCCCTAAATCCAAAACACTGATATTATATCAAATTACCTAATAAACCCACGACCTTAAACCCTAAACCCTAGTTTATCTGTTTAAACCCTAAAACCTAACCTGCTGCTCAGGTTGACTCAGGCTCCAGGCATGGCCCCTGCACAAGGATGACACGCTGGCATGGCCCCTGCGCAAGGACGACACAGCTCCTCGACCGCATTATGGCAGAAGCCATGCAAGCCAGCAAGCTGGCTTGCACCCACTTTTGTGGGGGCTGTCTGCCGGGGCCAATCATGGCTCCCTGGGTGCGAGCACCGCTTGCCGCCATGGGCTGGCCTGCATCGCTCGCATCCATGACCACTCATGGTCTAAAAGCTGGGCAGATGAAGCGACTTGCCAGGGCTTGCCAAAGAAAGATGATGGCCTGCCTCTGGCTTGTCACCCACAATCTTGTGGGGCTTCACTGCCTGGGCCAGCTTGTTGGCCCGAATTGAGCATGGGAGTCAGTTGCTGCCAAGCATGGCTGTGCTGACTCCAATACAGGCTCGAGGTCTCGAGGTTCCTCCCGTTGTAGCCCATGTCCCGCCCAGGCCGAACCGATGATGATGATGTCGCTGGGAGGCGCGGGCCTAAATCATGATTCTGATTGCCTACAGGGCCACTGGGGACGTTGTGATTCCTGGGTAAATGGTACATCTTACGGTCAGTGCATTTTGGAGGCTTTGTCGAATTCGAATACCAGAGACGTGAACATGTTGAAAATCACACACATACGATTTGGTTGCATAAACCCAGGGTTGCATAAGATCCGGCCCCACGAGACTGAGATGTCAATCAGTTGATTCGCCAACAAGGGTTAACATGCCCCAAGCCCCCAACCCCCGCGTACTCCGTATGATACCCCGTTAAACTTGGGATGCCTCGCTGACCAGGTCATCCAAGTAGAGTTTCTCCTTCGACATTATTGTAGTTCTACCCGACATTACCCGACCAAGTTATCCTTGCACAGGTCCTCGAGCGGGCGTGGTTCGCGGCATCCTCGTGATGGTGCGAAGGACCGTTTGTGTTGCGGGGCTCTCTTGCTTCGGGGTTTCAGCTTGGCTACGACTCTAGTTCTTGGTTTATTTCGGGGCCGGGGTTGTCTTGGGTTCCGGTTGGGGCGAGTCCTCGTTTATGGGCTTGTGACTGATTCTAATTACTTGATGGACATTTCTGCCCCCTCCCGCGGTTGAGGCATAGTCTGCCCAAGATCCATAATATCATATATTATGTAAAGACGAATATCCTCAAGAGTGTGGTGCAACATTCTACCAAGCCTAGTTCATTGCTTTGAGCCCTTTGAACACCCAAACCTGGGCTTCAGGGTGTTGAGGGTTCCCGTCATGCAGCTTCTGGCTTCAATGTGAGTATGGTCGTTTGACAGCATGACACAGGCTTAGGGCACGTGAGGCCGTCCGAAGGGGCCACAAAACACGGCCAGCTAGCCGGCTGGGCAGGGCATCTTCACTTAACTTGCAACTAAACTGCGCAATAATCATGCCACCTCTCAGCATAAGAGCTTGCGCTTTGCGGTCGCCATGGCTCTGAAACGACCGGCGGCTTCTGGAGCGGCCCTGGATTCGGACGGAGAGGAGATCGATCCAAATGCAGCTCGTCATCGTGATCAGATAGGACCAGATTTTGATAATTGAATCGGTTGTTGTGGAGTTTCAGAAGAGGTAGCAGGATTCACGCTGCAAGCGGAACCAGGTTCTCCATATTGGGTAAGTGTTGAATAAGCGGTTCGGGGGGCGGGGGTCGTTCTCGGCCGGATGCTAAGGCTCAGATAAGTTATACTAGTTCCCGCGAATCCGTTGGATTGATATCTGATAGCGTGCTCATCAACTTCAGCACACCTGTAGCTTTGCATGCCTACCGACGAGTTGGTTAATAATATAATTATTGATCATTCTCTTGTAATCGGGCATAAGAAGGGCTTTAGGTATTTTTATTTCGATCGAGTCTGAGTATGTCGCAGCCTTAATCGGTTTAATCATAAAAAGCAAACTTCCTTGAACTTTGATGCACATCCTATACTCTGCGAACAAATCTCTGAAAGGTGATCCGTGTTCCTCGCGGAATGGCGCCTCCGAGACCGGACAGGTTCGCGGCAGGCGTTGCTCAGCTTGGCATTGTTAAAACGTTTCTTGTGGGCGAATAGACCTGGTCTGGATTTCAAGTTCGTAAACCTTATTGGCCTCTGAGTAATAATTTAATACTTGTTGTGCACTCCTGAGTTCCTGTAAGGAAGGAACCGACAGGACGCTGGAAAGACGTCGCCTGCGGAAACTCCAGCTGGAGCGACAGAAGGTGCCAGAACTTATCATCACTTCAGATGTCCGTTTTTAAGTGTAGTATGGAGTCATAGTATGGAGGTTTACTTCGTGATATTGTAAATATCACGAGAAGTAGCCTCCTTGTCAATCAGGCAGCGAAGGCGCAGCAGAAGCTCCAGAAGGCCAATGCCAAGGCCAAAGCTGCTGCCGCTGCTGGTAAGACTGCTTGGACGGGCAGCGAGGTCCTTGACGCCAGGGCAGATTTCAGCAGGGTATTGGGTTTGATCGAGCACTTCTTTTGAGATCACCCTTCCTACGCAACCTCGCCCTAAGTTGTATCGCCCGAGGATCTGTGCAAGCTTCCCTTCGACATGATGAAGGAAATGGCTGTGCTGCAAGGACAGTGCGGCACAGCTCAAGCCGCACTTGCGCAGATCGAATCTTGGCTTCCGATGATGTACTGCTTGGTCGGGGCAGCGTTTCATCCGAGAGGGGTTCGGGCTGGTAGTAAACACGTACGAAAATAGATTCTAAGAGAATGAAACATAAGTGCAATAATATAGACTAGACATAATTATGTATTTCGAGTAAGAAAGAAAGAGAGAGAGAGAGAGAGAGAGAGAGAGAGAGAGAGAGAGAGAGAGAGAGAGAGAGAGAGAGAGAGAGAGAGAGAGAGAGACTTTTGTCGAGGATGACATTTCACGGCATCCGGACATCATACTTCCAGTTCAATCCTCAGAAGGTAACGGTAGAGCCGGTAGAAGCTGCCCCAATCATTTCTTTCATACTTGTCTTCAGAAGGGCACCACTATTACAATCTCTTGCTTTTACCAGGGACTTTGGCGCTTGCATTCTTAGTCTTTGACTGACTTATTGCCTAGGACCCGCTTCACCCGGCGCTGGCTGGGCTTGGATATGGTGCAGCGGCCAGCGGCAGCAGTGGTGCCAGGGGCAGTGGGGATCCGGCCAAAGCTCCTCCACCAGGTTTTGCCGAGCCGAAGGCCAAGGGCGATCGAAAGGGCAAAGGCGAGCTGCTGAAGGGCCAGGGCGAGTTGCAAAAGGGCAAGGGCAAGCTGCCGAAGGGCAAGGGCGAGTTGCTGAAGGGCAAGGGCGAGCTGGGGAAGGGCCAGGGCGAGTTGCAGAAGGGCAAGGAGCTGCCGAAGGGCCAGGGCGAGTTGCCGAAGGGCAAGGCCGAGTTGCCGAAGGGCAAGGGCGAGCTGCCGAAGGGCAAGGCGAAGGGAAAGGGCGAGCTGCCAAAGGGCCAGGGCGAGGCTAGAAATCCCAGTTTTCGGGAGCTTCAGTTTAGCTACTTTATGTAGCTGCGCAGCTGCGCCTGGTGCGACAATGGCTTGGTGGATCCCATGAAAAGTGCCGCTTCTTTTGATGTCATTGGTCAGCTCACTTTCGAATCATTTGTAGGTCTGAGTGAGATTGAGGGTGCATTCGTTCTGCACTGGTAGCCTTGACAACTCAGTATCGCTCTGCCTCGTGACATTCCTTTGATCTGTCTTCATCCGATTATATCTCTGGCAGGACCAGCCGCTGCTGCTGCCGCCGCTTCTCGTGGCTTTGGGGGACAAGGCGCAATCTTATCTCTTGCGGATTGTCGGTGGTGAGAGCATGGGCATGAGCATTCACGAGCGGTACCATTGCAGCGGCAGTGGGCTTTCAGCTTTGATTGCATAGTGCAGCCGCCATGTCTGGTCCCGGTGCTCGGGCCCATCGAAGGCGGGTGGCACTGGATGCCATGAATGTCCCTCGGCTAGGGTTAAGACGTTTGCATGCGTGGGTCTCAGTCATGTTTCTCTGGATATCATCTCCATCTTGCCTGTGGTCAGGAGATCGCTGCCCAGGAGGACATCGAGATCTGGTTCAAGGGGAACGGTTGCTTCGTGTACCTGGCCACTAATAAGTGGAGTGGATGCTGTGAAAGTGTCCTCAGGGACAACCTCGATCCTAGCCTGCATTATTATGGACGGTGTGCTTCAACTTCAGCCCGGAAGATTGTGCTAGTCGGTCTTCATCATAAACAGTATCAGCTGGTAATTACTGGTTGGTTTAGTCTTGCTGTATTTGTTGTAGAGACAGACACACGTCGAATCATTCGCATCACGTCTAAACAACCCGGGACACCCAAAGCCATCTCAGCTTAGGACCTTCTTACGCCTCTTGGATGTTGCTGGGCGAAGAACAGATTCATGAATACACGGACGCGATTACGGAAGATGCTCGTTGGGGTAGCCACCCTTGCCTGGGACGTGAAGGCAGCTAGGCCCAATTGCTACATGTAGAGTCGAAACATCATTTTACCTGATATATTTCTGCTTAGTAGTTCATTCAGGAAACGGACCTCGATATGGACAAGATCAAGAATGATGTGAAGATGCTGAAGTCCATGCTTCTGGGCTTTAAGCGCTCCTTGGCATCAAATTGTGGCTTAGGAGCTCAGATCTCCATGGAGCGAGTTCAGCTCAGGTTTGGCCGAGCGACGCGACAAGCATCGCGACGTGGAGCTTCAGAAGTTGAAGGTGTCTTTGCTAGATAACGAGGATGATTGTATTCATCTCTCATTCTCAATCAATCGGCTTGTGTGCTTGCCGCCTCAGGATCTCATGCAAAGCCACATGGAGGGCGAGTTCTCTCTGAAGTTTGAAGTTCGGCGGGAGAAGGCTTGGTTTATTGCCACTGCAACGAAGTTCTTGCGACGTGCCTCATGTGGTGTTAACAAGGTTGGGCATCGCTGCTTGGACCAAGCACTTCAAGACGGTGACCCTGAAAATGCTCTGCCACTCTTCTGTGTTCGTAGGCAAGCTGTGCATTAAAAGCTACTGCTGTGTTTCTTTTCCCATGCCAAGGGCAGGGCAGGAGCCGAACTTGGAGCCCAAGCGCCGCAAGGTCGCCAAGAGCCTGAGTAAGGATGACATCACTTTGCTGAAAGGGTTCGCTGGCGAGCATTAAAGTGTATCGATCGATGTCAATATTCGTACCATGAACTATTGCTGCGCCGTTTTTTCAACTGGTCTGAGGCAGCTGCGCCCAACGAAATCCTACCGCATCGAGGTCAACTGGAAGGCTGCCAAGGTGCACGTGCGAAAACGCGGGCAGCTGCAGAAGACCCTTTACACTTTCAGCAACAGCCAGAGTTACACGGTTCTCGTGGAGATGGCCAACCGCATAGCTGCCGGCCATCAATTTTTGGCTGATTGATCTTCGGATTTCCAGTGAGAAGGTTATGCTTTAGAGGTTTAGGGTAGTAATTGACCCCGCTGACCATCCCAACTGGATAGGTGCCCGACACACTGCTTATCATTATTTCTTCAGACTGCATTATTTCAGTACCAATTCTGCTTCCTATTACCAAATATACTATATTCCACTCTGGCTCTGCCTCTTTGCATCCAGATCTGTCTCGTAGAATTACAATGCTAAGCATTACCCATTCCTCTTTGAGTCACTGTTTCGTTTTCTTCGTCGTGCATGCTGGGCCTGGGGAGCGAGGCGAGACTTAAGTGAGGTATCGACCTTGAGAATCTGAGGCTACGGTGCTTGAAGCTGATCCACACGCATCCGCTCAGAAGCTGGCTGCCGCAGAAGAGGAGATCTATGCCGACATTGTGGCGGTGCGTGGCAGTGCTCTTGCGTCTTTGCTCTGAGTCTGAAACAGGTCAGGGCAAGAAGGGGGTATGATCGATGTCTGAGGCGATCGTAAAAATCTTCGCACCTGTGTCGCAAACCTCCCATGTTTTCCAGGCATCGCACGCTCATGTGTTGGGCTTGTCTCGACGCGCAGTCTCAGGCTGCACTCACCTGCTTTCGGATTTCTCTGACTGTGCTCAGGGCGATTGAGTCAGATTCAGTCTAGTAGTAAGCTTGGGGCCATGGTTCTCAGTTGGCGATCCAGATTGAATGATCTGGAGCAGCTGGCCAAGCGGATGCGCTCCAGACGCTCTCCTTTGCTGCCTTGGGGGCCCGGCATAAGCTTGGTTTCGGATTGCGCCGGCCAAGGATCTGTTCCCCAGGCCCTTGCGCATCTTGGCATCCAGGTTCGGGTGGCTGTTGCCACGGAGCTGGACCCGAACAAGCGAGCTTTGCTCAAGGTCGTGCATGAGTCCATTGGCTGCAAAGTGGACAGGATGATGGCAGATGTGTGACAAGGCGGCATGGTGTTGCATTTTTGGGTATGCACGCACATGTGTTGATTTGGCTTGCGTGCTGGCGTGGTGTCTTTGCAAGTCTTGTTGCTGAAGACTCCAGGCACGAGCATCTGGAGTTCCTTCGCGGATGCAAGGCGTCTTCGTGGTCTACCCCGGATATCTTCGAGGCGGGTTATCCTTGTCAGTCATTCACACGATCCGGACTGAAGAAGGGAATCGAAGATTGCCGAGGGCAGGTTTGGTTGGCAGGGTTGGAGAATATATCCCGGACCCAAGCCAGAGCCTTCGTCCTCGAGCAAGTCCCGGACATCGAATCTGATATAAAGTTCCGCCCGATGTTTCTCCGCTCTCTTGATGTTCTTCGTGCAGCCGGATACCAAGTCGATTATAAGATTATGGAGACCAGTCGCAATGGACTTCCACAACATCGCCGACGTCTCTATGTTCTTGGTGTTAGAACAGACGTGAAGATGATTCTTGGCAGCACTGATTGGTACTCGGTGGCCGTATTACGAATTTAAGTTTTGCCTGTGTGGCGTTCACCTCGCGTGATCCAATGCCAAGGAAGTTGAGTCTGGAGGATGTTTTCCCTTCAGATATGGATCCGGTTCCTGTTCATGCGGTCCTGAAAATGAGAGTTCAGGGTGACATCAAGAAGCTCAGCCGGGGTCGGTGCAAGACCTTCAAGAATCACTTGAAGAAGGCACGCATCAGAGAGCATTGCTTGCTGCCGCTCTTCTTGATGAAGACTTCCGAAATAACGGACATGCGCTGTTGCCGCTGCCAGGTGAAGAAGCTGGGGCTTTCGAAGGAGTACGGCACACGTTCCGGAAGTTTGTCCGTGATTGACATGGCCGGTTCCTGCTTGAACGTGGGCAAGAATCTCTTCCCCACGATAACTGCCACCCGGGGCCAGAGAACGCCATATTTCGTCCCTGCCCTGGGACGAATGGCGGATGTTCAGGAGATGTGCCGTTGTCAGGGTACCTGGTCGCAAGTCCATTGAGTTGGTCATTGTTACTGATTAGTCTGGTCCCGATTGTAATCTGATAGAACCCACACCATCAAAGCTTCGAGGTCTGGATGACAGACTTATGAGTGCCATCTCGAAGGCAGGGATTCGGAGCTCTGTGATCGGGCATGCGACTGGCAATGCCATGACAATTTCCCTTGTTGAGCGGCTGATGCTTCGATTGCTGTGGTCTCTCGGCTTCTTCGAGCACTTGCCAGCTGACAGATGGCAAGCAGCCCAAACCCAGGCTCTGCGTGCCTCTTCGGGATAGGGGTTAAAAAAATTTAATAAGGATCAAAAAAAAATTAAATAAGGATCAAAAAAAAATTAAATAAGGATCAAAAAAATTAAACGGGTATCCGCGAAAGGAAGGGGAAAAAGGAAGGAAAGAAAGACAGAGAGAGAGAGAGAGAAGGAAAGAAAGAAAGAAAGAACGAACTAAAGAAAGAAAGGAAGGAATAAAGACAGAACGAAAGAAAGAACGAAATAAAGAAATAAAGAAACAACAAAAGAAAGAAATAAAGAAAGAACAAAAGAAAGAAAGAAATAAAGAAAGCCATGCAAGAAAGAACGAGAGAGAGAACGAAAGAACGAAAGCAAAAACGACAGAAAGAACGAAAGCAATAACGAAAGAAAGAACGAACCAAAGAAAGAACGAAATAAATCAAACCAGAAAGAAAGCAAGAAAGAAAGGAAGGGAGTATGAGATGAACAAAGAAAGAACAACAGAAAGAAAGAAAATAGATGAACGAGCGAAAGACAGAAAGAAGTCCATACTAAAAAAGCAAAGTTGGAAAAGACGAAAGAGAAAGAATATGAAATAATCACCGAAACAAAGATACAAGCAACAGGATACTACATAGTCCAATCGAATTTACCATAATATCGTAATGTACCGTAACATAATATGTCATAATGTAACCTAATGTTATAAAATATACTACATATTATGTTGTAAATATACACACTGTATTGTACTATGTTACAATGTACTACACTATAAACTAAGATGTTGTTTTGTTCTATGTCATCTTCTGTTATATTGCATTGTTGTATTTTAGTATGCTGTTATATGCTATAAGAAGCAAGGTTCTGTTATGTCAGAAAATGTCACACCATTTTTGTGTTGTCGAACCATCTTATGTCGTTCTTCTGGTTTACTATGTTATATATATATTTGGTTAGAATGCTAACGGAAGAAGAGACACGAACAGGCGCGGAAGAACAAAACACCCGCCGCCGCGCTTTTCGAGACGTGCAAGCTTGATTCAAAGAGTGTTTTCGAAGCCCATCATGTGAACGTTGTCTCTGCAAATGGGGGGGGCTGCGCCCCCCCAACCCCCCCGCTGTTTTAAGCCGTGCAGGGTTGCTTTGAAGCATATGCCTTTTTTTGAACCCCAGCAAATGAGGGCGTCTCCGCCCTTGTAGATACATGCTGAACCAGAATCGCCAAATGAGGGGCGTGTTTAAGATAGATGATGAAGCGGAATACCAGCAACAGCTACAACAGGAAATCCGTCCTAAATGTGAAATTGGAAGGAAAATTTGATTTTCCCGAGGAACAACCATATGTTGTCCTTCTGAAAACCTGAAGAAATGACACGAACGCCATAGGTAATAGGAAAATAGGGTTTTGCCTACGAAAAATCAAGGAAAACGTAGGCAAATTGCTGTATCTAAAGAGGACGAAAGAAAGGACAACAGAAAGAAAGAAAGATAGAACGAGAGAGAGAACGAAAGAACGAAAGCGAAAACGAGAGAAAGAACGAACGCAAGAACGAAAGAAAGAACGAACCAAAGAAAGAACGAAATAAATCAAACCAGAAAGAAAGCAAGAAAGAAAGGAATGGAGTATGAGATGAACAAAGAAAGAACAACAGAAAGAAAGAAAATAAATGAACGAGCGAAAAAAGAAAGTCCAGAATAAAAAAGCAAAGTTGGAGAAGACGAAAGAGAAAGAATATGAAATAATCGCAGAAACAAAGATACAAGCAACAGGATACTACATAGTCCAATCGAATTTACCATAATATCGTAATGTACCGTAACACAATATAACATAATGTAACCTAATGTTATAAAATATACTACATATTATGTTGTAAATATACACACTGTATTGTACTATGCTACAATGTACTACACTATAAACTAAGATGTTGTTTTGTTCTATGTCATCTTCTGTTATATTGTATTGTTGTATTTTTAGTATGCTATTATATGCTATAAGAAGCAAGGTTCTGTTATGTCAGAAAATGTCACACCATTTTTGTGTTGTCGAACCATCTTATGTCGTTCTTCTGGTTTACTATGTTATATATATATATATTGGGTTAGAATGCTAACGGAAGAAGAGACACGAACAGGCACGGAAGAACAAAACACCCGCCGCCGCGCTTTTCGAAACGTGCAAGCTTGATTCAAAGAATGTTTTCGAAGCCCATCATGTGAACGTTGTCTCTGCAAATGGGGGGGGCTGCGCCCCCCCAACCCCCCCGCTGTTTTAAGCCGTGCAGGGTTGCTTTGAAGCATATGCCTTTTTTTGAACCCCAGCAAATGAGGGTGTCTCCGCCCTTGTAGATACATGCTGAACCAGAATCGCCAAATGAGGGGCGTGTTTAAGATAGATGATGAAGCGGAATACCAGCAACAGCTACAACAGGAAATCCGTCCTAAATGTGAAATTGGAAGGAAAAATTTGATTTTCCCGAGGAACAACCATATGTTGTCCTTCTGAAAACCTGAAGAAATGACACGAACGCCATAGGTAATAGGAAATAGGTTTTTCCTACGAAAAATCAAGGAAAACTTAGGGAAATACCACGGAATCCGCAGGAATATCGTGTTTTGCAGAGCAAAAACCAGACAGATCCTAAGGAAACACAAGAAAATCCGTAGGAAAACAGTGTTTTCCATTGGAAAAATTCAGGAATTGCTGTATTTAAAGTGATTTAATTTTTTTTTGATCCTTATTTTATTTTTTTTGATGCCCCTGCCCCAGGAATTGCTGTATTTTGCGTGATTTAATTTTTTTTTGATCCTTATTTTATTTTTTTTTGATCTTTCCATTTAATTTTTTTTGATCCTTATTTAATTTTTTTTTTGATCCCTCACCCGGCTCTTCCGGCTATTCCGGTTATTGGCGCGATGTACAGGCCAGATCCAAGATGGATTTGAAGCGGTGATGCCTCGAAGGCTCCGTATGACAGGGATGTTGGTGGATTGATTGAAAATTAAAACCTATGCTTCTTTAGTAGCCTTGCCGTGGATTGAACGGAAGCCATTACCGGACCATGATGAGTGGAGGGGATATCCACCGTCTTAGCCTTGGAAGAGTGATTTCGCCGAGGACGCCAGAATCAATGACCGCTGTTGCGCTTGGAGTCTGCCGTGCTGTGCCATACATTACCAGCTCGTGTGCGCTTGTGAAGTCATAAGTTATTCATGACAATGCAGTGCATTCTTTCTGAGCTGTTAGCCCGTGCTGCAGCACTTTGCGCTTAAGTTTTGCTGTTACGGCCTTTTTGTGCTTCAGCTTGCTCAGGCGACTTGGATTAATCTTGTCCAGTGAGTCAAATGACATGTATCATGCGGAGTCAAAGCAAAACGGTTCAGTCGTTCAATCCACAAGGCCGTTCTTATTATGGCAACGACGGGCAACGGCAAGGGCTCTGGCAAGGGCAAGGGCAAGGGGTCGATTCAGGATATCTCGGCTGAGAAGCTGGCCTTTGCAATGGCCCAGAAAGAGGTCACTCACTCTTTTCTGGAGGGTGTGGTTCATCAGGTTTGCTCCAGCCACCGGAGGCGCGTGGTGACGTTTGGCCTTGTTCGGAAGAAGAAGACTGAGACGGGGGCCGAGGGCGAGACCATGGTGTACTCGGCCGACTGCCCCAATTTCATCAAGGTGCTGAACAAGTTCATCAAGCAGCATGCTGCCGTGAAGCTGGGCTCCCGGGCAGAGTGCAGTTCTCAGAGCTCTGGATTGCCTTTCTTGTAAATTAAATACTGTGTCGTGTCAGCTTCGATGCACACTCAGGAACTTCTACTACAACAAGATCACGATTGAGAAAAACCCTCCGCGAGGGTACCGCACCATGACGGTGCACTGTGCGAACTCCCTCTTTCATTGGATGCTGTGGTCCTGTGGTAAGGACACTAACCCACAAGGCTGGGTAGGTTAGGCTTGCCCTTCTCCTGATTCAGCAGTTGTGCCTGGTACTTTCGGACGAAAAGCCCATGCTTTTGCTGCAGGTTGTGCGCTGTACTCCGATGGGGAGTCTATTGGAGGGACCACGATTGAGCGGGCGACGCACCACCAGGAGCTTCAACGAAGTGATCGTAGGACTTTTGCAAGTCAGCAAAACCGAGTGTGATTGTGCATGATTGTGCGATGCGAGGTGCAGTTCATCGATCCCAGAGCCGCTTCCTGCCTGTCGACTTCCCTGAGCGGAGACGATGTCGCGTGCAGCTGCCCGAACAACTACATTGTGATCGTCGGCGCCTACAACGCCGACAACTTGGACAAGCTGAAGCGGTTGCTGCCGGCGGGCGTTGAAAAGTCGATGATGGGTGCCTTTGCCAAATATAACATAGGCCACGCTACTGAGTGTGCATGATAGATAATCTTCTGAATCTGCCAAGGTCATGGCTTTCCGAAAATGGGCAAGGCGACTCTGACGTGCCTTCCACAGGCCATGTCTTCCGGCCCCACCCGGGTGAAAGTCGCCATTTCGAAGTACCGCTCCGCGGAGAGGGCGGCCAAGCTAGCTGCTGAGGAGGCCAATCCGTCTTCCAAGCGCAGCAATGAGTACTGCTCGCAGTGCTCCTGCGAGAGCTGCCGTGCTCACAAGAAGCGCAAAGTGTCGCAGTCGACCAAGCCGACTGCCTGAATAGTGGGTTTGCGAAGGGCCTTTGCCTCCTGGCCTTTTGGGCTGTGAGTCCACGTTGGATTTTAAACGGTACTGCACATTATCTCGGTCTGTTTGAGTGTCAACATCACGGTCGCCAGAGGCAGTCGCCTTCGCAGGCTCAGTCCGAGATTGGGCATTCGTGCAGCATCCGCACAGTATGCTTGAAAAAGGCCGTCGGCGTGTATGGCTGTCGATGTGTGCCATGGACAATTGTCCAATCATGCCTGGTGCTCATTTCATATGCCCTGCTGGCAGGTGGCTGTGCCTGCCCGGCAAGATTTCAGAGCAGGAACCCCAGATTGTGATCAGACGTAGTTCGCACTTAGTCGTCAGTGTCATGCGAGTGCAGCTGTAGCAAAATGGTTGTTTGGATTCCTGTCTTCCGCAATGGGGGTGTGTGCCCTCCCTGCACAGGACAGAGGTCGGGCCGACCGCTGTCTTCAGCAAGAGGGGTGTGCATCCCCTCTGCACAAGACAGAGATGCTGGAAGACTCGCAAGGGCTGGGTGATTTCTTGTCTTGTGCAACGGGGGTGTGTGCCCTCTCTGCACAGGACAGAGGTCGGGCCGACCGCTGTCGTCGGCAACGGGGGCGTGCGCTCCACCTGCACAAGACAAAGATCTGTGGCTCTGCCCTTATTCTTCGTTTCTCTCCTTTGCAGACGAATAACACCTTCCCGTGTTCGGCTACTTGAGGCTTCTCTGTGCTGGCAAAGAACGCGGATGCCTTGCGACTTCAGTGACTGATGCAGGGTGCTTACATTGGCAGTTAGCGGTGCAGGGGGTGCTGGCCCGGCAGTTATTTGTAGCAGCTGCACTATCACGTTGCGCGCACGGTCACAACTCCTGCCTGACAAGTTTTCCTGTGGGTTCAAACGGAGCCCCTAGCTGGAGCCTGCTCTGGCGGTGCGGTGCTGCTTGCTAAGCAATGGCACCCAAGAAGCCGGGACGTCGAAGCTTGAGTAGCAAGAAGGCGCAATGACAAGCTCCTAAATTCCTACATTTACATTAGATAGGACATGCTGGTAGATCCTCGGCATTGGCAGGCAGATTCCTTTGACTCCATCCCGGTGCCGGAGAGAGAAGCCGTTCGCGAGGTTTGTGACGTGGCTTCAGTGCATGATTGTTGGATTTTGGAGGGACTGACTGGATCGGGGAGGTTCTGTGCTTGGCTGAGGCAGTGCGATAGAGGGCCTCAAGGGCATGGGTCTGTGGCCGAGCGAATCGGCAAAGTGCTCCTCAAGGAACGGTATTTCAGGCTTCCCTAGCGGGTGGAAGTCCAGTGCCGGCTCGGATTACAACTTCATCGGCACCATCGCTGACATAGACTTCACGGTCAACCATGACAATGCGACCGGGCAGATGTTGCGCAGCAGTGCTGAGTATTGGTTCACCACTGACATCCCTGCCCTGAGCTGCACGGTGCATCCGGGTCGTGGCAGGCTGGGGATTTTGGTGTTAGGACCACATGTCTGTGGTCTCATATAAAATCACTTGTGGGGTTGCATGGGGTTGCTCTGGCCGGCCTCTCGTGTGCCTCTGCCTTGTGAAATGTCCTGTTCTTAGATTCGTGGTGCCAGGGGGAGCTTGGAACTGCAGACCCAGTGGCCAAGAATGGCCGCTTTTGTCATGAGTTGGAAGGAGAAAGTGGATCAGAAGGCGCCGAAGGACGAGCTTGAGGCCTTCAAATCCACGAGCCTCTCGCTTCACTTCAGCATTCGTGCCAAAGATGCGGATCCTTTGGCGGGATTCTGGAAGCGGTATCAAGCCGCCGAAGATCTGGTGCAGAGTGCCATCGAGACTGGCAATGGCTACGCCTTGAAGCTCTGTGATCGCTACGTGGAGCGTCTCGGCTAATTTCCACCCGAAGTTACGAGGTAACCGTAGCATCCATATTCATATAACTCCAGTCATGTGGAAAACGAGGTTGAAAGCTCTTCTGGTGGCGCTGGGAAAACCGGCGACGCCGGACACAATGTTCGAAGAACTACAAGCGGCGAAAGCCAAAGACATCGTGCGCTTCGCAAACGCCGAAACAACTGTAGGCTCCGCCGATCAGATTCGGAAGCTCCTGCGGCTCGTCGACGTGTGCACCCAAGCAGGCGTCTATCCTCTTTTGAAGTCGCTCGGCATGCAGCTTCTCGAGACCACTTTCTGTGCGTGCGAGTGTGTCTGCGTGTTTTGGACTCTGTGGCTTCTCGCGTGTGAATGAATGAGGTCATTGCAAATCATCGGCTCCGAGCGTACCTGGGTCAGTCGCTGGACCACAGTCCAGCGACTACCAGGGTTCGTTGGCCAAGTGCCGGCGCATTGCGAGTGGTCGGTGCAAATGATCGCGGTGGCGATGAGAGGCGACCACGACGAAGTGCAGCGCAACCTGCACCACGACCCCCGCTTCCTGACGCCGAACACCTTAAAGGTGGGTTGACGGGATGATCAGATTGAATGGTGCTAGGGCTATTTCTGCAGATATGAATAATAGATGTATGTTTACAAATGAAGTAAGACTACCAAACAGCGCCAGCATGTTTGTAATGATTTTAAAGGTGGCGTCATGCCAGCCGCGCATGTGAGTTGCTAAAATGCCAAACCAGTCAAAGCTGCATTCCAGAAAGAATGTGATTATTATTGAGGCAGGCCAGAAGCCAGCAGCGGTCACAGTGACAGTTTGAAGTGCATAGATTAGTGATGTGCCCCGGCTATAGCAGAGTATGTATACCGGTACTTATAATTATACGCATGAGTTGAATATATTTTATAGACTTGTATTTAATATACATATATGGTCCTGATATGCATGGTGTGCATACGGCATCCCACCATGGTGTGTTATCAACAAAGACGTCTCGGTCGTAGTTGCAATGTGTAACATGGCAGCGGTTGGACAACAGCAAATTCCCGTTTCAGAAAACCAGTGGTACACATCAAGGGTTTCTCGACAACAGCGTCCGGAAGTGAATACCTGTCAGGATGTGGTGGACTTCCTGCTGACGCTGCGAAAATGGTTGGAAAAGCTCCACTCCGACTTTCAGCTGCCAGATGGCCATTCCTGCAAGGACGCATTTGAGGTGGCAAAGAAGAGCTGCCTGAGCCTCAAGAGCTTCACTGAGCGGGATCGAGCTTGCAAAGGACATCCAGGGGTTCAGGTGGCTTTTCGTTACGATGCGATTTGATGGATTGACCATGATGTTTTAGAAAATCCAGCAGGATGCCTTCCGGGCGAGCTCGTGGTCTGTGTGCAGCTCATGGAAGACATCATGATTGGGAAGCACGATGTCGCGCTTTGGGGGGTGGTCATGGGCCAGGCGACTGCCAGCTTCGAAACACGGATGGGACATGCCACCATCCTGAAGGTGACGAAGCAAGCTGATGACGCGTGCCTTGACCCGTAGTTTGCAGTGCTTAATTCACTGTCATTCAACTTTACTTCTCTTTGCTTCCAAGGTTGAAGAAATTCTTGCAGCCACAGGCACCTGTGCCTCAGGCTGCCCCAGTGGAGGCCGCTATGGATGGCAGCGACCAGGAGGCAGAGCTCCCCACTGCTGCAGGGGCTGGTCGAGTTCGCGAGCGAGCACGACTGCTTCAAGAAGCTGCGTCGTCGGAAGTGGCGACCTTCGTGTCGACGCTGGTGCATGACCACCAGGATGCGGCGAAGCTCAACAAGGTGTTATTGGAACACACAGCGGTCCAGAGACCTGTGGCCAAGGACACCCGGCTCCTCGTGCATTGGGACTGGGCTAAGGAAGCCGAAGCGTCCCAGACGTTTACTCGCAGCCACAACATATTTGAGCGCATACCGGGGATGTGCCGGAACAGGGCTTTGATCTCATGCTTGGCGCGAAGCAAGAGGCCTGGGGCTAAATTGGTGTTTGAAGCTCCGTGTAGTGCCGTGTAGTACTGTAACACGTAGCTGTGGAAACCAGGCCATGCTGCTCTGTTTCGACAGTGGCAATGCGACCTCCAACTCGGAGATGCGGAAAGGGAAGAAAATGTATGAGACGGTGTCCCTGCACTTGTTGCCCAGCCAACACGACTTGAAGAAGCGAGCGAACTATCGGCTTTCGGCCGGAGGCAACAAGCGCCGACGCACCAGTGCCGACAACATTGGATGCCTTTCTAAGATTTGTGGGATGGAGACCGCGATGTTTTGCCACCACCCGGAGCACCCGCCAGAGGCAAAGCCGTTCCAGTATGTCAGCGCGCCTGGGCTTCCCAGCTGCAGATTCATCGGCATGTGCATGCATGTGTTTCGAGCGGTTTCTGTTGGTATGTGTGAAAGATTGGTTTTGATAAGGATGGAAGATTCCAGCATGGGATGGCTTCCAGTTCCTTTGCTGGACCCGGAAGACTTGGAGACGGTTCCCATGGCCTTCAAGCAGTCGGCAGGGCTGTTCTTTGAGTGGCAGTCGTGTGCTTGATCTAGTAGTGGGCCTAGTGGGGGACCCGCTCCTGCAAGCAGGTGTTGCGCGTGCCGTCCAAGACCTCGAATGCTTATGAGAAGAATCCCCTCCCCGCAGAGCTGGACCTCACGGAAGAAGTGCCTCTGAGTCATTTTTCAAGGGCTCCTTGCGTCTGTCGTGAGCTCCTCCATCAAGCATCGGCGGGTCGACTCATCGACCTGTCCCCAAACGGCCTGGACTTTGCTTTGCAAGCGATTCACATGCGTATCTTCACCATCCTGGTGTGCCGAAATGATGAGCATGCAACGGCTGCTTGTCTCAGGAATTACGAGGGGGAGTTGATGCATGGATCAGTTTTCTGTTGCAGGGTCGGTGTCTGTTATCAATGCAGCAGGTTCTGAAGGAGAAGCTCCAGAGCATGGTTGCTCGAATGATGGACGATCCTGGCAATGAAAGGTTCTTCGTCAGCAATGCCACTCTCGGCATTGAGGCGGAGGAGGATTCGCAGCCTGATGAAGGCAACGGCAATGGTGCAGATGAGAATGAGGAGGCCGCCGCAGGGCACGATGGCGATGACGGCGAGAATGCAGGAGAACGCTCGCCTGGCCTGGTGTCTGTAGCCGGATGATCGACGGGATTTCCGTTGCGGTGCTGGCCGTGATTTTAATTTTGGCATGATGGTGCTGTATGGACCCATGATGGCCAGTCTCTGTCTTAGCAGTTGGGCCACTGAAGAGGGCAGCCAGTCAGACACTCTAGCTGAGACTCTAGCTCACTTTTTCCGGGTCTTGATGATATTGACCAAAGCTTAAGACACAATCGATGCGTTGAAGGTGGCTGGCTGACGTTACATTTTCTCTTCTGGTCGCAGAGGACCGCAGTGAAGCGACGGACCAGTGGGGCGACAAAAGAAGAGGTAGTGAGCAAGCGTTGAGTGTGCAGCTCGTTGGAGTAGGAGCTCGGCCGTGCATCCGAATGTGATTCCTTTGACTGTAACTGCATTACCGTGCCTCCCAGGTCCATCGACGTTGATGGCTGATCTCCGGCCGGGTGCTTGGCTGTGAACAGTACTGAGCACTGGATGATGCTGACGAGCAAGATTGACCCACTGAACCACGTAACATGATGATGCTTTAGCAGACAGGGTCAACTCGGATAGGGAGATTTGAGCGTTGGCCGCAGGAGGCGACCTTTTGCCGGCCGGTCACGACTCGAAGGCTGGCATCTCTCTCATTTGCGTGCTGGCAGCCCGACATTTGAATCACGTTATTGCTTATCAGCAACAAGACCGTTGTTTGAGCGAAGTCTGCCTTGCAGGCATTTTGCCCGATAGGTTACCGGTATGCGTGCGGCATGGATAGCTTGATATGAACCTGCTATTCTCATTCGTTGTCTGAGAGTTTGGACAAGATAAGTCAGTGAAGCACAAGCTCTATCATATCGCGAGAGGCTTCATAGGCCATGCCGGAATTCTTTGGCGGGAGCAGTGGCTCGAGTGCGGCGCCTGCTGAGGGCACGCGGCCTGCTGCTAAAAAGCGGTCAGCCAAGACGGCTGTCGGTGAAGCTGAGGAGGGGAGCGCATGAAAGATCAGATTATTGGCAAGGGCTTGGGGTCTGGGGACGTTCCCCAAATCAAGGTCCAGAATGATGGATCAGCTCTTCTTGAGCAGCGAGTTCTTGCTCTTGGGGTTTGTTGTGTTCGTGGGCAGGGAACATATTATTCAGGATGAGGTATGGAATTAACAAAATAAACATTGTTACGAGTGAAGCATTGTTTGGGTCTGCCGGCCTTTATAATTATGCAAGGTCCTCACTCTATTGCAAAGTTGCTTTGTCGGTTGCCGGTCATTTCTTGGGTTTAAGCCAATGACAATGCCAAACAGCCACGAGTTGCCGGGTTCCCCTCGCATGGTTTCGACCGTTTCAGGTTTTGAGCCCCCATACAAGTCCAACCCATTGTGTAAGAGTTACGGGTGTCAGCCAAATTTTTCTTTACATTCCGATGCCCCGAGGATGTGGAGTGCCAGAGGCGGCCACGTGTAGTGGGCTCGTGTGCAGCCGTGGGCAATGCGTGGGCGAATTTGACTCGCGGAGAGTGCGGATTGCCAGAGCCACGCGAAGCTGAACATGCAAGGGCTTGCCAGCAGAAGCACGGCTCTGTTCCCTGGCAGGGGTCTTTTGCTACGAAGTCGTTCAATAGTATGAGGGTCGCTTCGTCGAAGTTGTTGTTGGGATGATGGGGTGCTGAGGTGCAGGCGGCCCTTGCAGCATGCAACCACTGTAGGTGGTTGAAGCACAAGAAAGAGTGGCGCTCGCGGTGCATTTACACGTTGGGCGATGGCTCGACAATGAGCTGGCTACAAGAGAATGAGCATGCTCGGGCATTTGGTTTATATTGCTCGGCTTGCAGGGCTCACAACCCGCGAGGCACATCACCATATATTGTGGGATCCAAGGGAGCAGTGCAGCCGCTTGTCAGAATGACTGTCTAGGAAATAGGCTTCTGAACTTCTGAACGAACATTCGGGTTGTTTCCGGATGCTGTAGCAGAGGCCGGGCAAGCGAGCCACTTTACAGATCTGTGACCTTCTTGATCATGCCACTACCCCTGGCCACTGTGCTGCTGTGCAAGCATTGGTCGGGGGCAAGCAGGAGGAGGAGACAAAGAACGAGGCCGCCCTAGGCCTCCCGACTTTGGCTCAGTTCAAACTGAGCAGAGAGGTGGCTGGAGAGAGCTTTTCAGCGCAAGGGGAAGGCATATGTCTAGGTACCAGCGCAGATGCCGGCTTGCAGGAAGGTCTGACGAGGCGAATTTCCCTGCGCAGCGAGCAAGTGCACAGCAACACTTTCAGAATATCAAGGCCATGGCAAGCCAAGCCTTTATAGACGACCAGGAATTGCTCAAGAGCGTGATCGCGATTGGCTGGGCGGAGGATGATTGTCAAGGGTTCAAAATCATTCGTATCAGAATGGTCACGAAAGACCTTCAAGTTGTAACGCGACTGTTCGACTTGAGCCGTTCAGCTCACAAGAAGGCGGTCCAGAAAGTCGAGCACGCGAAGGCAGCCATACATCAGGTTTTTCCCGAGCCGGAGCTGGAGAAGCGCTTCTGCAACTTGGTGAAGGCAGGATTATGTCGGCTTTGCGTGAGGATTCGGATAATAGTCTGCCAGCCGTGTTCCGGCATCCCTGGTATCAGGTGTTCACCACTGACGGTGAACCAGCCGAGCTGGCCGCAGCGGCCATATCGCACCCGACCATTTTCCCGCAATTGCGGGCAGTGTGGAGGTGCTTGTTGCACTCTGCGCAACGCTCTCAAGAGAATGCGATCAAGTCGTGCGACCGCGCGGCGCACCTCATGAGCGAGCTGATCAACAGGTTCAGTGATTCCAGTGGTGCCGGAGGTCTTGCCCGAGCACTCCACAATTCACCGTTGCTTCGGTCCAAGTTTCAGGCCGTCGAGGCACGCGACCTCGACGCATTGGGGACCCTCGCGAGCCCCGGCAGCTTTGGCAGACCATTGCTAGTAGAATACATAATTAATAATAATAATAAGTGCTTTTCGTGCAGTACCTGTAAGGCAAGCGTCGAGGTCGTTAACCTTTGCCCAACAGCGCTTTACAACAATAACGGAGGCCTTCCGGCTGGTGACCCTGCGTTGCAACACGGTTATATCTTTCCTGAGCGAGCTTCGCGCTGCGAGAGGCGCCCATGCTGCCTGGGCGGCAAGATTGTTAGACGAGGTTCCTCGGCGAAACGTTTAAAGTTTGGCAAACTGCAAATATAAGGAGCTTACATAGTCTATGGTACATTTATATATATAGAGAGAGAGAGTGTGTGTGTGTCCATTCACATATAATTTTATATTATATACCAGTCCATGGGCCTAGACCTTGTCAACCGACAACCTCATTCTCTGCGCCTTGCTTTCCGAATGGTCGTCGACTACCAGTGCGTTCATCCATTCGTGGGACAACAGCGGCAGAGACCGGGGAGGGCGTGCAAAGGCGGCCCGGAATGAGGTGTCTCAGATCGCTTTCATGTCGCGCGGCGTGCGGTTGCTCAAGCAGGACGGGTTCATTGTACTGGTGCTGTTGAATAATTCCTATGCTGTGCGACGCAGGAACTTGCGAAGCTCTTTGAGTTCAGTGGCCCGAACAGCTCCACCCCGCCCTTGGTGTTGGACTTGGAGCGCTACAGTTCTGGCTTCGTGGCCCTGCTACAGAAAGCTCTGGTGAAGCGTGCCTTGTTTGCTTATCCTTGCTACGATGATGTTAAGTTGTGTGGTTCGGGCTTTGTGGGAGTATAACGGCAGCTGCTACCTCGTCGGCAGGAGACCCAACAGGCAGCTGTGCCATCGTGGGTGACGGGGAGCTGCTCTTCCATCGCGCAGGTGCACATGATCGGTGTTGTGCGGAGCATTGTCTAGCATGACTTCGAACCTTTACTTTTCTTTTGAACAGGACTTTCCGCTCGCGAGTTCAAACAAGCAGTGGTCAAACAGCTTGGGTGCATTCGCAATTTGACCGACGTCTTTCTTCGATCCATCGCCGCGGAACACCAAGCCGGGATCGGCGAATGCTTTGGTGCACTGGATATAGAGAAGGGCGCGGCAGCCAGGCATCAGCAATTTCTCGTTCAATATGCTTGTGACCAGGGAGAAGACTCTTTCATTTGTCTGCGGTGCGGAGGCCTGCTCTGCTTGAACCCCTCGCGAAACTACTCGGATCTTCTGCCGCGACCTGAGTGCATTACGCTTCAGCGGGTCAGTAAAGACGATAATGCCTCTGTCAAGGGCAGCGAGCTCGCCAAAGAGATCAATGCTGTGCGGCCGACGTGCGAGCAGCTCATACAGCTTCAGCCTGAGCATCCCAGACCGTCTAACGGTTGGATAGCAGTAGCATGAGTCCCAGATCTTGATCCTGTGTGTTGAAAATTCCGTAATGACGAGTTTTGGTTTTTGGAATGCATCGTCTGCTTCCTCCTATATTAATACTCTTACAGATAGGATGGTGAGAAGTCAAATGCATCAGATCTTTGTAGATTATGCAGATGTTGGTAAGGTCGGGCATTTCATCTCCTCTGGAGTATTGGGCGGAAGCCTTGAAACACTGGGGAAAACGAGTGCCAGTGCTTCGCGAGGCTGTTCTGACCTCGGTTAGAGATTGCGAGATGTATCGACATGGGTTTGGCCAATCATTCTATATTGATCGATCTGTCTTCCGAGGTCGTTGTGATGCTCTGCATGTTCGAGGGGACGGGGCTGTTGGAGCAGAACTTATCATCATTCAGAGCAATGCACCATGACCAGAAGCGCAACACGTCCCCGGACACCCTTCGTTGCCTTCTGAAGGTGATGGTTGATTGTGACCCCGTGGTGACATTCAACATCTTGACAAAGGAGTATAAGCTCACTGATTTTGGGATTCGCGCTTACAACAGGTACCGCTCCTTGTTCGGTGCAGCCAGAAATGCGCCAGCCTCCTTGTTGCCCCGTAGGACTATGAACCGTCGATGTTCTTCGACGGGACTTGCAGCTTTGAAACGCCTGCAAGCGCAACAGAAGGCAGACGCCGTCCCCAAGGAGTTGCCGCTGGAGGAAGCGAAATCCTTGAAGCGTGCCCTGGACACGTCTGCTGAGGAACATTCCACGAAGCGGCAGAAGAAGATGGTGGTTGCTTTGGCAGAGCGAGTGACCGCCAAATTGGCCTTGGTTTCGCCGGCCACTTTTGCGAAGGATGCACGTGAGCGCTTACAGAAGCTGCAGCTTCAGGATGAAGAGGAGTTCAAGAAATTGGACGGCATGCAGTTGCGGGAGCTGAAAACGGCTGAGATTCTTGGGGATGCACAGAATGGCCTGGCCGTTTGCATTATCAGCAAGAATGAGATTCCCAATGCAGACAAGATCGTCAAAGACAAGGCAAAGGCGTTGTCTCAGCTTTGTGGGCTGCGTGTTTGTCATTTGACAAGCAGCAGTCTAGTGGCAAGGTGTTTGCGGGCAAAGTTTGTTATTTTTCTTGCAACCTCGAAGGAGGCAGAGGCAGGCTTGATTTATCATGGCAGTGAAAGTCATCAAGGTCTCGATCTCGGGGCTTGCGTCAGCCGGCTGGTGGGAGGATTCGTAGCGGGGCCGGCTTGGATGGCAGAGTGCCTTCGTCGTGGACAGCTTTTGACTCCCTTGCTTCGTTTGAGCCCGGCTGCAAAAATTCAAAGGCAGGGGTGGGATTCTGTGACAGTTTGCCACAACAAGTTGCAATTCTCAAGCTACTTTCTGCTATTGAGAGCGATGAACTGGGATTTCGGCACTGGATCATTCGATCCAGCAGAGAAGCGCTGACACTAGCTACGACTTTATTCATATGTTAATGACCTTCCGTGGCTTTGTAAACCCTAAGCCTAGGACCTGTAAACTTATGCACTCTATCCGAATCAAGGTCCCGAAAAGCTTCTTGGTGGGTGGTGGGAGATTCGTATAAGCCCGCTGCTGGTGATGAAAAACTTCCTGGAAAGATCATCTCGTACAAGCAGTTCCTCCATCTGATCACGACGCATCTTTGTCATAATTGCTTTGGAGCTGTTACTTGTGTGGTGCGAGTTTCCGGTTCTCGATGATGGTTCGTGGCAATGCAACTTAGGTGGGGATGAGTGGCAGTCTGTGCTTTGCTGCGCTGGCCCGGTTGATGTGCAACATAGTCATAAACAAATATGCTACACGTAGAATGAACTGTCCGGGTCAGTGCTGCTGAAAAGATCCGGAATGCTTGGGGCTTGGCCTCGCGGTTCAGAAAGAAACACGGCGAGCTGTTTGCGTGCTGCTTGAGTTAAGTGCATGGAAAATCCGCCCAGCCGAATTTTAAATAGCTATCATTTCGGAAAGATCTTGCTTGCAGGCAGACGAGCGCCGCGCTGGAATCTTGAGCATATTTGCAGATGGAAAAAAGATTGGCTCTCTTTCCGTGCAAGCCTCTCTTGAAGATGAGCCTGTTATACTTTTGAAGATGATCCTGCTGAGCATATATTCAGACCCCCAGGCCCCGGCAAGGAAAAAGGGCACCCTTATCAGGGAGAGCCCACTCAAGAACCAAGTGTATATATATATATATATATGTATGTATATATGTATATATGTATATGTAGATACATATGCAAATATATATATATATATATATATACACATATATACACACTGTGTTTACTTGTTTATACAGGTTAAAGATTGAACCCTAGGTTTTTGCAGTGTGGTACATGCCTCCCGGACCTGTTTCTATCTGTCTGGGGTCGTTACTCACCCCACGAGCACGGATGTGCTGCACCTGGTCCACATCGCCCCTTTTGCCTTGAACCGCCTTATAAGATGCTTCCGTCTCGGGTAGCCATCTACCCCTTGCCCGCCTAAGCCGAAAACCCGGAACTGTAAACCCGAAATACATCCTAAACACTGTAAACCCCGCACATCCCAGAATGATGACATGTTACTGTGAATTATAAACATCCCTCAACCCCTAAACCGTTAAACCATAGACCCGAAACTCCTAAACCCCAAACCCCTAAACCAGCCCGTTACTTCGGGGGCAGCCCGCCGAGGCCTAAACCCGCCTGGACCCTGCGGGATTCGGGCTTCGGAACATCTTCCACCAGCACCGGCTCCTCAGGCTCCAGATGCGGGATACTTGGTTAAGAAATAAAGGGATCTATTATAAGATTTCGCTTAAGCGTTCCAGCTCAGGCTCCAGCTGAGGGATCATGGGACTTATTAGGGTTTTAGGGGTGTGGGGGTTAGGGTTTTAGGTGTAATTAGGGTTTAGGGTTGTGTAGGTAGCCTCAGGCTCGAGATGCGGGATACTTGATTAAGGAATAGCTAGGGTTCCTTTAAAGGGATCTATTATAAGGGTTCGTTTAAGCGTTCTAGCTCAGGCTCCAGATGCAGGATAGAGTAACGGTTTAGGGTTTTGAGGGATTTGGGGTTTAGGAAATATGGGGTTTAGGGTTTAGGGAATACAGGGCTTAGGGAATATAGGGTTAAGGGTTTTGGGTTCCTCAGGCTCCAGATGCGGGATACTTGATTAAGGAGTACTATAGGGTTCCTTTAAAGGGATCTGGAAGGGTTCCTTCAAGGGTTCCTGGAAGGAATCTATAGGGTTTAGGGTCTAGGTGAGCCCAGACTTGGAGGATCATGAGACTTAGTAACTTAGTAAGTACATAAGGTTATAAGTACCTTAAGTCTTGTGGAATTGTAAGTACTTATAAGTACAGTTACCCCTTATCCATACAGCTATCCATAACCCTACCTTACTTAGAACCCTAGTTACTAAGTCTCATGAACCTTTTCGTAGAGTTGGGGTTGTGGGTTGATCAGGTTGCATAGAGGTTTCATTGGGATTTAGGAGTTTGGATTCTGGGTTTTGGCTTGATCGACCGTCGCCCCATTGAAGGTCTGTGGCTTCAAAGTAGAGGACTCTACAACACCATGAGTAGCTTCGCTTAACGTTTCCTTCTCGGGTGCCTTTTGTAGCCGAAAACCTTTCTGACTCTTCCCAAGGGGTTCCGGGTACCCCTTCATGGCAGTTGGAGATGATGCTATAAAGAAATTCTACGTTGATCTACCAACACCCACGTTTGCACAGGTTCCTTGTGAATACTGTAATTGGGGTTGACTTCTCGTCAAAGGAACCTACACAACATGTGAAGTTATGGTGGGGTTCGGCCGGGGTTCTACGGGGTTAAGTAGGGAAGGCCAGCTTACTGCGAGAGATATACTTGGACGCTTACTGGACCCGGTGCAGCATGTAAAGTTTTAGAATATCGAGTCTTCCGTGAGCCTGGAAATCTCAAACTCACACCAGAAACTGAAAACCCTTAGCCGTAAGCCCCAAGCCCTGAGCCCTAAGCCCAAGCCGAATGCCCAAGCCCTCAAAACCCTGGATCAGGGTTTTCGATGAAGCATTCATGGAACTTTGCAGATTAAAACTCCGAACCCGTATACCTAAACCAACCGGAAAAACACATTATAGCCATGCAGAGCCGTTGTATGCCAGCAATACCCTTACTACTAGGCCCCTTGGCAAAACCTGGCCTAACCCTCAGCCAACAACGCTGGTAGGAACCTAAAATGAGTTCTACAAAACTTCATAGAATCTTGTATCTTATGGTATGACAGTAATAGGAATTTTAAACTGAGCCCTACAAAATTGCATAGAACCAAAACCAGAACAAACGTCGCAGTTCGCCATGAACAGGCGGAAGTGTTTTTTGCGTGCTCCAGCCGTCTCCTCAGTGTACCCTTTGAGTCTTTACGGGCGGTTTGGGGTTAAGTCGGCCACGGTTTAGGGGGTTCTGGGGTCGGGTATAGGATCTTGCGGTTTAGGCTTCTCAAGACGGGCCTTGAGGTACGTGTGGCCTTGAAGTGGCTCCTCTAAGGGTTTCGGTTTATTGGGCTCAGGGTTCCCTTGAGCCCTAGAAACTAAGCAGCTCTAAACAAAGGCCTGACTTAGAGGGCCTTTCTTTAGGGCAGAGTCTATCATGATATCCCTGCGTCGAGAGGAGACCAGGGGGGATTCGGGTCTTGTGGGGGTTTGGGGGTTTCGTTTTGGGGTTTTGAGTCTCTGTTTTGGGTTTTTGCGGTTTGGGGTTTAGGGTTCAGGGCCCTAAATCCTAAATCCAAGGCCCCTTTATAGAACCCCATAGCGCCCTTAAGGGGGGACCCTATTCTAGAACCCTATAGCACCCTTAAAGGGGACCCTCTACGTAGAACCCGATATAGTACCCTTAAAGGGGACCCTAAATCCTAAAGCCTAAATTTGGTGATTAGGGCTTCCCCGGGCTTTGCGGTTTCTAGCGGCCCAGGGGCTCTTTTGGAGCTTTGGCTTTATGCTTGGAGGGCTTAGGGTTTAGGGTTTATCATTGGGGTAATTCCATTTAGGGTACTTTTATGTTTAGGGTTTAGGGTCATGTAAAGGGGCAGGGGACTTAGTAAGTCGTTGATAAGTAGGGTCATAGTTGGGGTAACTCCATTTAGGGTACTTATAACTCTGCTTCTAATACTAAGTCCCCTGCCCCTCCAAGTAGGGCTAATATGCGTATCACGGCTTCAATCGGGCTGCATCGAAATACGGCTTCTTGGGCTTTTGATGATAAGGCCTTATGATATGTTCAGAAGGCTTAGGAACTCTAAACTCTAAACAAATGAGTGCCTTATGGTGGTTCTTAGGATTCTTGTAGGGTCTTGTGGGCCACGACCCCGACAAAGGCAGATCAATTACTGCAACCTTGGTAATCGAACTGCTGGTGAAAACCTACATCCCCTACACCCATAATCCGCCCCCCTCCAAAAAGCACACACACACACAAAGAAAAAAAACATAAATGTTTAAACCTTCCGCATAATTTCGCAGACCCAGAGGGTCCCTGTACACCGCCACTACCATGAACTTAGGTACCAAAAGCTCATACATGGTTTGGTTTTAGTGCCCTTATCCCGTAACATTAGTATATGTGTTTGGCGTTCGTCTGGTTGACTCTTAGGACTTTAACTGTTTGGTTTTCCATATGAACTATAATTATCAGGCTAAAAGTTTAACTTTCAGGAGGAGTTCAGAAGTCGGCCAAGTATGGACCGCTGGATACCATGCTGAGGTAGCTTCCGCTTCTGAGTCCACACAGAGCACTGGTGGAGGGCCAGAGTGGGTCGGATTTAAGTGTTTAGGGTTTAAGGTTCAGAGTTTCAATATGAGGTCGAGGGTTTAGGGCTTAAGGTTCGGAGTTTAAAGTTGAGGTTGAGGGTTTAGGATTTAAGGTTCGGAGTTTAAAAATGAGGTTGAAGGTTTAGGGTTTAAGGTACAGAGTTTAAAGATCGAGCTTGAGGGTTTAGGGTTTAGGCTTTGAGCTCGAGGGCTTACGGTCTAGGATTTATAGAACTATCTTTCCTGTGGCAGGCTGCCATCGCGGATACCCTAGTCAAGCGGTCCTTGCGTTGATACTACTTCGTGGACAGCCACCATGAAGCATAAGGTTCGGAGTGAGCCGATGGCTAACATCGTCAACAGGACTACAACTTGAACCTCAAACTCCCTGTATTAAGTACGTAACTGCAACCCCGCAGTGGTCAGTACCAATGACGTATTTCTATTTCAAAACTGGCAGTTACAGCCCACAAGGTCGGCCACCTGCATTCGGGACACTAGGTTTCAAGATCTATGCAGTTCTCTAGGCCTCTAGGCTAGCATGTCTTTTGAAGGCCCCCCCACTCCACAAATAGTGTGGCACCCTCACAACCCTATACCCTAAACCCCTAAACCCCTAAACGACCCCAAACCCCGAACTCAGAGAACTGCTCCCTTGTAGCGTCAGTGCCAGGGAATGTCGAATCCTGGGTTGAGGCTCTCAAGCCCAATCTCGAAATCTTTGAGAGGGTTGAGGGTATAGGGTAAGGGTTTAGGGTTTAAGGTTCAGGGTTTAGGGTTTAGGGTTGACATTGAGGGTTGAGGGTTTGCTCAAACACCCCGAGGTTTTGGTTTGTTTCTCCAAGTCTCCATGTACCTGTAAAGTATATACGTAGGCCTTAGAGGGGTTCCTACAGACGCACTGCAAGGCCTAAATCTTGATCTCGTGATTTTAGTAGTTAGGCTCAGGGTTTCTGGATGCAGGATCTCGAAATGTACGCTCAAACCCCGGTTCTAAGTTGCAAAGCCCCTATACTAGGTCCTCGAGTGTAGACTGCATGCGACACCAACTCTGCAACGCTTCCGTTGGTTTCAACCGTAGGTTTCACCAACCTTCCAAGAAGTCGATACCGCCAAGAGTGACGTGTAGCGGGTTGATTTGCTTGGGCTTTTGTGATTTAGGCACATTCAGGATTTGGGCGCGCGGCACTTGACAAGGCTCGGGTGGTGCCTTTCTGGACTTCTTGTGTGGCATGGTCGGCCAGTGAGTTTTTGAAGGTGTGACCACCCAGAGGCCCCAAAGTAGTTCCTTTTTGGGATTGCCTTATAGGATTCTATATATGAACCCCAAAAAGGAACTACTTTGGGGCCTTTGGGCAGTGTCACGATTGCCTGCAGTCCTGCCGGGTCCACATCCACGTTTCGGTTCTCTCCCGCTCACAATGTTGTCGTAACCAGCACATATTGTCTCGTCTGGCCTGCACGGCCTCTTGTAACCGTTTGCTTGTGAGCGTAGTGATCTTTCTGGTCGTGGGTAGTTGTCAAAATTAGGGTCCCTTTTGGGGTACCCTAGATATTAGGTGCCGTATTTTTATAAGGACCCAAAAGGGGACCATCATTTTGACAACCACCCATATAGCTTTAAACCCCATAAGCTTCTACGCAAGGGCTAGCGTTCTTCTGCTTTCAATGGCTCAGAGCCAAGGGACCCCAATCCTGGACTCAAGGAATGCCCGGACCTTCCAAGATGCCTTAATTAAGGAATATACCTTAAATCATAATGGGATCCCTAATATGATTTAAGGTATATTCCTTAATTAAGGGATCTTGGAAGGTCTGGGTGTGTGGCAGTACACCAGTGTCGGTGTTCAGCTATAGGCTACACAGCGGCAAGTGTATGTATTCATGTCTACATGCACATTCACACATACGCATGTACCCGCGCACTCACAGATTTTCATGAGCATGAATATGCTGCACGCATGCGCGCAACTACGTATTATTACGTATTCATACATCATACGTTACATCTTACATACCGACCTACATAGATACACGCATGCGTGACTTTTTATGCATAGACAGATGATAATTAATTAGGTATAACATGTGCAGCGGATGACACCTGAAAGGTCCTTCAAAGACCAAGCTAGCAGGCATCCTGTCTCCTCGGCTGCAGCTGCAGGCATGTATGCATAGAGAAATTCAGCCGCAACCGCTTGTACAGCAGCGGGCCAGAGCTGAAAAGCTTTGGTAGGAGCCATTCTGGGATTGGAGTTTCAGGTGATGTTTAGGGCTTAGGTTGCAACATTCGAAACACAACCCAACGCTCTTTTCGGGGTAAAATCAGTTCTTGCAACAATCGCACTCCGAGTTTAGGACCTGTGGGACCCAGTTTACGGCTTGATTCAATCTTGGCCCGAATCCGTTGGATGCTGAAGCAGCAGTGCTAAAGCTGCAGAGACTCGCGTAAGTCTTGAGGTAGGGTTCACCGCCTCAACATTTTACGAGGATTGCTTACCCTAAGGCTCCATGTACCCGTATAGTATATACTTAGGCCTTAAAGTACCTATATAGGGACCCCTTTCAGGCCTAATTAAGTAACTACTATATGAGTACATGGACCTTTAGGGTTAGTGCTGGACATGGGATGCTTGCTTGTGGGATCAGTTCCAAGAACCCGTGACACAATACCGCATGCCATATGGGAGTTTCCGAAAATAGGGGACCCTAACGTAGTACCCTAAATAGTAGGACCCTTATTATAAGGATCCCCACATAAGGTACCCCTAATATTCGGAGACTCCCATATACTCTCCAGAGGCCCAATCAATCGCGAACTGTTTTGTAGATTCCAGCACACTCTTTTCGTAATGGCTTATAGCCCGATTGTCATGAGCATTAGTGAAATTCGAAGCCATGAGGAAAACAAGTCTGGGGTTTCTAGCTTTCCCTGCAATTTCGGGTCAGGGTCGGGTGTTTTTTTAACGGTAGTATGTACCTATTTAGCAGTTAGCATATTCTATACATTTTCCTCAAAGCAGTTCAAATGTTTGGGGTTTGCGGTGACGCCCAAGCCTGCAACATAATGGGTTATGATCCCTCAATCAGAGAGTAAGCAGTCCCTAAACTTCCCTGAACCGTAAAGCCTGTCCTTGAATCCCTAACCCCTAACCCCTAGACCTTAAACCCTTCCATGAAGGGTTGAGAACACTAAGCCCCTAAGCATGAGCTGCAGGTTGCCTTGTAGGGTTACCTTCACCCCAAATAACCTACCTTTTTGAGGACCTATATAAAAACATCATACTAGGGGACCCTAGAGAGGAAGGTTCTAGATTCTATAGGGTCCAGGTAGGGTTTAGTTAGGGTTTGGGGTTAAGGGGTTTAGGGTTTGGGGTTACTTTGTCGTCATAGTTGCGGTAACATTTTCCATGTTTATGGGTGTTTAAACCCAATAAAGAATAGAGATTTGTATCTTTAATACTACCCCAACCATGAACCAGGTTAGGGTTCAGTTAGGGTTTAGAGGTTGCAGGGGGGGTTCAAGTTTCTGCAAGATGTTCGGCTGGTGGTGTCATTGGTGCAAAACAGATGTCAAGAATGTCTCCTGGGTCAAGACACGACTTTCGAGTAGCGGCTGTGCTGACTCTGACCTCGTGTCGTGCACATGTGGGCGGTTCTCTTGCCTACACCACAAACCTTCTTTTGTCATTTGTAGTGCAGCAGCAAATTATGTTGGAAATTGGAGCCCCAGAAACCGCACACCATGCATGCTATGTTCCATATGTATAGGTCCTTCACCAGACCTATGCATGCAAATCATAACAAGGATCCAGGTTTCTTAGGGTCAAGGTACACTGTGCAAGGTTATGGTGTCGAAAGCTTATCGGCAAAGTTCGACGTCATAAATCCTCCCCAGAGTGTCCAAGAACCCAGCAGCAGTGCAAGGTTGTAGTGTAGGCACCACAAACTATTTGTGCTGGAAAATATAAACCTCAAACCCTAAGGCCTAAAACCACACTATTTGGGCAGGGGCACGCCATGTCTAGGGTCTGGGTGGGGATGTCGAGGGGGTGGAGGGTTAGGGTTAAGGTTTCGGCGGGACGTCGAGTGGCTCAGGCTTTGTTTTTGACCATCTTGCTTGTATGTGGGGCGGTGCTAGGCTTGAAGACAGGACGTATAGTGTACAGGCTTTGCCGTGGCCTCAGAATCGATGACATCTGGCTTGGCTTCAAAATACTAAATACAAGTAGAGGACCTTCTTTAAAGCTTGTGTTGCTATTGCCTGTGGTTCATGGACCCTTGATGTATACATGGGCCTGTTAGGTAGTATACATGGGCCTAAGAAGACCACTTTCGATTTGCACCGCCAGTACGATGTCGGGTCGGGAAGGCACAGCTGTAGGCAGGTCCTAAGCGGCCCCCGTTTTCGAGAATCACTGGCCAGGCAGATGGTTTGCAGTGGGTGTAGGGTTTAGGGTTTGCAGCCAACAGACTTAGTGCTTAGGGTTTTGGAATCTGCATAGTTTGCTATTGGTTCCCTCATGTGAGCCTCAATGATTATGAGTACTGAGTCCCTACTGAAACGCCATGTGTAAAAAGATAAACCCCAAACCTAGAGCTTTAAGCCATGCTAAACCCTAAATTTCTCAACCCCAAAGCCCTAACGGTTGCGGCAAGAAAGGAGGAATAATTACCAATATCGTTCCTTAGAGTTCCCTACTCTAACTATGCTAGAAGATACTCCGGATTCAGGGTCTAGGGGGTACAAGTAACTATGGTAGAAGATACACCGACACCCTATTCTTGCTGTTGGGGCCGCTATAATAATTAACACGTTGATAGCGCTTGATGTGATAATCTCCAGCGAATGATGTTAAGCTAGTAGTGTTGTCCCCGCGCACTCGCTATAACTACAGTATCATGTGCCCCCAAACCCTCTCAAGTTATTACGGACCACATATTCAGCAATAGACCCTAAACCCTAAACCACTACGTTTCGAGAGTTCCTTAACTCTCGGGGTAGATATTCTTTAATTCAAGATGGGTCCTCCCGGGTTTGTAAATCGCTACCAGAACAGGAAGCTTGAGCCGTTTTAAGGGTCTACATTGGGTATAAAAGTTCCTACCATAACCCCAAAGGCTCCATGTACCATTATAATAGATACTTGAGCCTAAAGGGGTCCCTATGTAGGTACTTAGAAGCCTAAGTATATACTATATGGGTAGCATGGAGCCTTAAACCCTAAACCCCATAGAACCCTTTAAAGGAACCCTTTAAAGGAACCCTTTAAAGGAACCCTTATGGAGCCTTAGGGAACAGCAAGCTTAACTTGTGTTCGGGGGACCTGAGCCTGAGCCTAAAACCCCAAACCGTAGCTCTCGCGTCCTCAGCTCCGAAGCTGGGACCTGGAGTAGGCCCTTATTCCTTTTTTAGGGTTCCTTAAAAGGGTCCTTAAAGGGATCTATACGGGTCTAGGACCTAGAGTAGGCTGAGTAGGCCCTTATTCCCTTTTTAAGGGTTCAGGTTCCCTTAGATGCCCCTTTAAACCAAAAAGGGCGCCCTTTTTATTCCTAGGTTACTCTTGGGTCTAGGAGAGGGGTTTGCATGTTGATCGAGAGGGTTCGGGGTTTAGGGTTCGGAGTTTAGGGCTCAGGGCTTTAGGGTTTTGAGTGCTGAATGCGATGCTGCTTGATGCCCACCTCAGCTCATCTGCAAATGAATGTTTCACGCAGAAAAATCGTACCGCTTCTCTGTTGAGCTTGCTTCCAGGATCCCCCACTATCAGGGGTAGGGCATGGAGAGCTAACGCTGACCGAATGCAATCTCCCGAGGTGTGTTCATGATGAAAATGCCCAGTCGATTTCCACGACCGATAAATGTTTCAAAAAACCGAGTCCCTCTATCTGCATTACCATCATGTAGTGTATCATACTTGCATGGCATGGTCCTTTCGTGTTCATCTTTCGTGTTCATCCTACATGTATCAAACAGTGTAACAGCATACAGCAGCAAGTGCACCTTAAATTTTTTTTGTAACAGTCGTGCTGGCGAATGTCTTGCATGGCTATCATTCTTCGTCCTGGCATGGCCAGTCGACCCATCTTAGCATCAGCATTGTTTGTCAGTCTGCTCTCCCTACGCTTTGATTCGCTTCGCTCTCTCTCTCTCTCTCTCTCTGTCTCTCTCTCTTTCTCTTCCTCACTATACATATACATATATATATATATACACACAAATGTCTATACTTTCCTCACTTGTCTTTTCAGTTTCTCTTTTAGTCTATAGTTAATTGTCAATTAGCCCTGAACCCCAAATCCCAAACCCTCGATCCCAAACCCTAGATCCCAAACTCTGCAAACCCCAAAAACCCTAAGGCTCCAGGTAACAATATAGTAGATACTTAGGCCTTAAAGAAGTCCCCATATAGGTATTTTAAGGCCTAAGTATATACTATATGGGCACATGGAGCCTTAGGGAAAGCCGGAGATGCCTACTATAAGCGCCTTAATAACTAGAATCGGTTTAGGGTTTAGGGTTCTGAATAACTAGAATCGGTCTTGTGGGGGCCGTTTTTACGATAATTATGAAATCTTTACGTAATCCCTGAGGTCAGACCTTAAAAGGGAAGCTGTGAAACCCTTGAGCTCCCTTATCCCTTGGACAGACCGTTCCGAAGATTGACCAAAGAACCCCAATGACGAGGGCTCCTTTTAGGGGTACTTTACCATGGGGTTCCACAACAGGGTTCCCGTGAGGGGTTTCGGGGCTAGGTTCTACTTGAAGGTTCAGGGGACTTAGTAACGAGGGGTATGTACAACTAAGGATAAATGCGAAGTGCACGTAACCAACCGTAACGTACTTATACCGTACTTACTGACTGCGTCCCACGAACCCCCAAAGTGGGGCTCCAAGTATACATACAAGCAGCACCTACGTTGAGGTCGACAGTCTGCACAAAATGTATAGGGTTTAGGGTTTAGGAGTTTCAGGTTATATTTCAAGACCCAATGCAAGTCATTATGCGCCCTACATTTTCTTCTATCCTACAAGGGCCTGGAGGCTCCAAATAACAGGGCTATACCGAGCCCCAGGGTCAGTGCAGCGTATCATTGTGGGCCTAGAGCAGGGCGCATCTTTTTCGGTCATTATAAGGAGCCCAAAATATGGTGCCCATCATTTTCGGAAGCTCACAATTAGAGTTTAGCGTCGAGGGCTGCAAGGTATTTAGGATGTTACCTGAAGCCCTTCAAAGGTTCCGTCTTTCACTGAAAAACCGTCTCAGGGAATGCGGAAGTGCAACACAGAGTCGACGGTACCGTGCCAAAGGCACTGTCGCAGAATCTCCGATTCTTGGCTTTTCAAGGCTCGGCTACGAATTTTGGGAGTAAATAGCTTAAGAAAAGTATGGCCCGGGTTGAGGGTTAATACAAGGGCCTTACGAACTAGACTAGGGCTTCGGTTACTCTCACTCTTTCTCTCTCTCTCTCTATCTCTCTCTCCCTCTCTCTAGTCTGTATGTACATATATATATATATATATATATTTATACTTATATTTATATTTATATTTATGTATTTAAATAAAATATACACACACAGACAGATACAATGCATATATATATATACACAGAGAGGTACCTGAATCAAGAAAGAAAAAGAAACGAAGACGCAAATAATACAGAAATAAAGAAGCACAGAAATAGATACGTAAATATTGCAAGAATGAAAGAAATAGATAACTCAAGACAGAACGAGTGTGTTGTAAGGGCCACTCAGACTGGAGCCGGCTTGCCAAGAACCCCGGGTGAATAGATCTCTACGCCGACTCGGGGGACTGGCGGACATCGTTGCAAGCCTAGGAGCGCCATGTGCCCAGGGTTTTATAGGGGCTTATAGGGTTCCTTTAAAGGGATCTATAAGGGTTCCTTTAAAAGGGATCTTTAAGGGTTCCTTTGAAGGGATCTTTAAGGGCCCCTTTAAGGGATCTTCTAAGGGATCAGGGGTAAGGGCGCTCCATGTGCCCAAGGGCTCGACCAAGAGTAACCAAAATGCCTTAAAACATGGTCATGACCTTGAAAAATGAGGTACATGTCCCTGATTTAAGGTACCTTAGTTACTCTGGGTATGCGGTCTTTGCAGGCGTTTATTCTGGATTGATTAGGTGTTGTTAGTCCACAAGCACATGGAACCTTAGCAGAAAGGGCTCAAGAAGGTCTGCGATGCAGGTGTCTGTTAAACTGGTGCATGACCCGCTCTCCAAGTCACTTTAACTGCGTGCTGTCTCCCTCCGGTTGGACGAAGACTTCCCGTATAGCCCAAGGAATCCACCTGAAGCCAGTAAAACCCCCTTGAGGTATGTTCTCTTTCAACTTAGCATATCGTATGAAAACCGTAATCCCATGAAAAAACTCTTATATATGTCGCATGGAAGTTAGCTACTCCCCTAAGTCAAGTATATCCTGGAGGCCAAACCCGAAACAGATGTGAAACTGTCCATCACAGGGGAAAAGGAGGGACCCTTAATGGGGACCCCTACCTATAATGGGCTATATAATGGGTATATCAAAGGTATAACCTCCTTTTATCCTCGGAGTCTACAACCCTATCGGACGCTGTAGCATGTTTTAACATCCCTCGAAAACCTTGAGCACTCTGCAGCATGTTGTTCAACCCCTGAAGCACCTTTTGAACCCCATAAACCTAAACCCTATAAAGCTCCGTAAACCCTATAAAGCTCCGTAAACCCTATAAAGCTCCGTAAACCCTATAAAGCTCCGTAGAATCCATACACCCCAATACCCTGATTAAACTACTGATACTATAAGGGCTACTATAAGGGTTACTATAAGAGCTACTATAAGGGTTACTATAACGGTTACTATAAGGGTTTGGAGTTTAAACCGTGGCTACACTGTAGACCCAGTCCTTCAAGAGCGCGCTTGCATTTCCAATCATCGGCTGGCTGTTGGTGGCTCACCCGCTTCATGCTGGAAGGATCCTCTGCCAGGGTTCAAGGACTACTGTTGATGATATAAATCTGCATTACCCATTTTCGGGAATATACCACTGTATCCCATAGTTTAGGGTTATTAAGGTAATGCAGGGTTTCTATCATCAACCGTAGGGTTACGGACTTTGGGACTAAATATGTGGTTTAGTGTTTCGGATTTGGGGACATGGGGGGTTTAGGGCTTACCTGGACCCTATAAGGAACCTACCTTTTTAGGGTTCCCTAGTATGATTTCTTTATATAAGTCCTTAAAAAAGTAGGCTACCTGGGCTTGAGGTAGGGTTTAGGTTGGGTACGGCCCCCACTCAGTAATAGTTGCATAATATTCATAATATAGTTATAGTAGACCTTAACAGTAGCCCAATTATAGACTCTTACTGTATGGAGGCCGTATACCTAAGGTTTAGGGTTTACAGCGTCTAGGCTTTAGGGTTTATGAGGCGTTTTGCGTCTATGTCCTCTGCCACGGTTTGCCGTAAGGAATCCAAATCCATAAGCGGCCCGGGTTTAGGGTTTCAGGTTTAGGGTTTAGGGGTTTAGGGTTCAGGGCTTTTACGCCTTTAAGGGGTTTCTTTCAGGGATCCGCTGCTAGGGTTGAGGGTATAGTTTAGGATTTAGGGGTTACCGAGTCTAGGGTTCAAGGGCTTACCCAAGTACCCAAATCGTAGGATTTTAGGTCCCAAAATCCATACTCTGAATGGTTTTTGGACCTTGAAACCCTACTATTTGGGTACTTGGACCCTTAGGGTACGGGGTTTAGGGCTAGAGGGCTTAAAGGGTTTACATCTTCTGCGAGGGTTTGCCATCAGAGATTCACAAAGGGGTCCATCTGAGGGTTCTTTTAGGGGATCTAAACAGGTGCTTTCTACGGGTTCCTTTACGGGGGCCGTATGGAAATGCTAGGGTGGTTGTTTAGGGTTCAGGGCTTGTTGGGTTTGTAGAGCTCTAGGGTTTATAGGGTTTGGGGTTTACTGTTTAGGGCTTGCCGGGTTTATAGGGCTTACCCGGACGCCATTAATTCAACCCCAATCTAACCCTTATCATGGTTTTTCTGATTTTTCAGTCCTTAAACGGTGTCTGGGTTTATGCAAAGTTTAGGGCGTAGAGCGTTCGATGAAGGCTTCCTTCTGAAGGCTTCCTTCCAGCGTCGGGCAACAGCCCCACAGGAAGAATGCCAGAAGATGGCGGCAACTCTGCAAACCTGGAGGGTTTGGTTTCGGGTGTATGCGGGTTCAGGGTTTACCTGTGGATCCGAACATGTTTCGACTTGAGGGTTATACCCTGTACCCTTATTGGCTGCAAGCTAAACTTTTCAGCTTTTGGAGTTCTTATAAGGTAGTCGGTTCTGAAAGTTTCAACTTTTGTTCCCTTGGGTTTTGGGCCAGAGTTTAGGACTTCAAACGACCCACGATGCCTTAACTCGAGACCAGAATGCCTTCAGGCGACCTACAGGACGGAATAGTGTTCCGTAAACCCTTAACCGAAACCCTGAAACACTCAAGCTCAAACACTGATCTGCTTCAAATCGGGCTAGGCCAGTGTCAAAGCAGAAGATCTCGGCCGCTTGACCTTGAATGTCCATGGGTAGCTATAAGTATAAACTTTGAACGCTATCCCTGAGCCCATCCTCTAAACACTAAACCGTCAACCCCAAACGCTACATCTCAACCGCTTATGAACAGTAAGCCCTACAACTTACTGCTCAGTCCTGCGCGGTTGGTGGGTGCGGGCCTCTGCAACATCGAATACTGCACGATACGGGTCATCGAACTTCAATTTCGTTATCAAGTACGGTTTAAGGTTTCGACTTCCAGTGCAATAATCTTGAGGCGGAGGAGCCCTATATACTACATTACATGCACTCATGCGAACTGTTTTTGAAGCCCATGTTCACACAGAATTGCCGAACACTTCTTCGTGCTCCAAGCATGTCTTTCATCAATGGCTCAGTCGCGGCCGGCGGTGAAGAAAACGAGCCCCAGACCCCCCAAACCAGCCCCTCTGCTTCTCAGCACATGTAGGTATCCCGATTCTGCCCAAACCCGACGCTCCACCAAAAACGTTTTCCGCCAAAGCGCAAACTTTTAACCCGCAACGTTAATGATCGCCCTAGAACCGGAGTCTCGGATTTGTGTAGGGTTTAGGGATAGGGCTTAGGGCTTTAGGTTTCAAGGGTCTCGGGTTCAGGTTATCGTGTCTTTAAAGTCTACATGTAGTCCCAAGATACCTCACCCTATGCTTCCAAGGACCTCATAGTTAGGGCCCTAAGCCCTTTAAGGACCCAATAATTAGGTCCCTAGAAGCATAGGGTCAGCTACTGATAAGACCTTAAGCTAAGCAGAGTCCTAAGCACAACGTGCCCTTGGGCCTTGGAATCAAGCTGCAACCTGCAAAGCTCCGTGCTTTAAACAGTATAACAGGTTCTTTCAAGCCATCCGGCCCATGTACCCAAGTAGTATATGCTTGGGCCCTGAAGTACCTAAATAGGGACTGCAGTCAGGCTCAAGTATACACTCTGTGAGTACATGGACCCGTAGGGTTATTGACAGGAAAGCTTCCATGCACCCCAAAGCCACTGCCGTCAATCTTGAAAGCGTAACCCTAAACAGGGACCCTTATGGCACCCTTAAAGGAACCTTCAAAGGAGGGGAAGCTAAAAGCCCTTTGCCACCCCAGAAACCGTTCCCTGCAACCCAAACCCCAGTTAAATCGTAGTATAGAAGCAGCCCTAAACCCTGAAACTTCAAATCCTCAAACCCCGAAACCCTTAAACCCTAAACCCTTAGACCCTAAACCCTTAAACCCTAAACCCCTTAAACCCTTAAGCCCGAAAACCAGAAACCCACCCCAGAAGCCCAGGGACTCCAAGACCCCTTTAGTCAAGGAATATACGTTAAGTCATAACTACGGCTGATGATATAAATCCTGCATGACCCATAATAAGGAATATAACATAGTTCCCATAGTTTAGGGTTCTTGAGGTAATGCAGGATTTATATCATCATAATATCAAACGGGAAAAGGAGGGACCCTTAATGGGGACCCCTAGCCTATAATGGGCTATATAATGGGTATATAATAGCTTGTTGTTAAGGGGTGTATACCTAGGGGTCCTTATTAAGGGTCCCTCCTTTTACCCTTGGATAATAGGATCCCTTATATGGTTTTAAGGCTTAAGGCAGCTATTCCTTAATTAACCCTGTGCTTCCAAGGACCTCATAGTTGGGGCCCTAAGCCCCTTAAGGACCCAATATTTAGGTCGCTGGAAGCATACCCTTAAGGCTCCATGTACCCATATAGTAGATACTTGGGCCTTAAAGGGGTCCCTATATAGGTGCTTTAAGGCCTGAGTATATACTATCTGGGTACATGGAGCCTTAGGGGTTTACTTAATAACCCCACTTGAGGTACTTATAACCTTACTTACTAAGTCCCATGATCCTCCAAGTATAGGGTAACCTAGACGCTCCATATACAGTACCATTATGGAATTAGGTCCCAAAAGACCATCCATATTATGGCTTTGGGGACCTAATTCCATAATGGTACTATATATGGAGCCTCTGGGTAAGGGATATTGGGGCCTTTGGGTTCGCTTCAACGGAGCCAGGAGGGCTTGGCTAAGGGAGCTGGCAAGGAGCCCCAGCATTCCCGGGGTTTCTAAGAGGCGTTTAGGGTTCCTTAAAAGGGTGCTACAAAGGTTGCTGTAAGGGATCTATAAGGGTTTGGCGTTTTGGGATGTTTTAGGGTGTAGGGTGTTAGGGTTTAGGGTTTCTAAGAGGGTTTAGGGTTGAGGTTTTAGGGGTTTGGGATGACGAAGATTCCACGAAAGCTTCCGTTAGGGTTTAGGGGTGCTTGAAGAATTCGTTGCGGATCTTTCGGGTTTTGGCAGAAGGGGTTTTACCAAGGGTTCCTTTGAATTGGGTACTCTGATTTTTCTACAAGGGTTCTATAAGTGTTATTGTTGTTTCAGGTTTGGGTTTGGGGCTCTTCCTACGTATGGGGCCTGCATCGATGGATCAATTTTCCCAGTTTTTTCCAGAAGGTGTGTTCGCGGGGTCGGTGGGGTTTTCGGACCAAGACGATGTTCGCTACCAGGATCGCGACTTGTAGTAATGGTCGTCGTCGTCGGCGTGGTGGCACGTGAAACTAGGTGTTGTCGTTGTTGCAACTGCATCAGCAGCAGCAGCAGCAGCAGCAGCAGCAGCAGTATTTACACCAACCACAGATGCGGTAGAAGATGCAAATGTGGTGTAGAAGCTGTTGTGATGGTGTGAGTGGTGGTAATTGTAAAGTGTAGCAGTGTCATCTTCCTAGCAATGACCAGCACGATAATCGTCATCATCAACAACACAATTACAAGCGGCGACATGCTGATGATGTTGCCGCTGTTGCTGCCGATGATAGTGATGATCTGCCTGCAATCCAAGTACCCCTCACCGTTAACTTCTAGTGAAGCCCACTGGATAGAGGTGTCTGATCAGCTAACAACTATTAATCCACCCACAAAACCAAAAACAACAATTACTCACACTAAATTACTGGCACAGCTGCTGAAACCCCGCAAATTTTATGCCCGCCCGAAAATCTCTAAGCCCGGAACCCCCAATGCCAAACCCTTATAGAGCCTAAGATAGGAACGTCACAAAACGCAACAGAGCTTCTGAAGCTGCGGTCTGGGTAAGTGGGTTTGAGGTTATGGCAGTCATTTGCAAGTTTGTGGTTTAGGGTTTATAGGGTTTAGGGGTTTAGGGTTTAGGGTCTTTGTGCTCCACTTGGTCGTGCACTGCTCAAGCCGTGTCAAGCTGGAATTCGCATCATCGTCATAAGCATGTTCGAGCAGATAGCCCCATAACCCGCGACATGTGCACGTGTATAGCAGTGTCCGATGACTCACAGGTTTCAGCTACATGCAAGAAGGCCGATCGTAAGATTCTTCTGTATATGCCCGTGTTCTGTTGGTGTTGCCTTTCTGTTTGTCACGTGATCTGAGTTTCCATTGCAGCTATGGGAAGTACTTGTTGCTCCGGCCCGGGGGGTACCGATTTGCGCTTTAGCGCTGGTGCCGGTCACGACGACATCGTGAAACCTGACGAATTAGCACATGTGCACATTTGTGCTTAGAGGTGTTGAAGCTAGTAAGCTAATCAGTAGCACTGCTTCGATATGGAAATATGTATATATACATATATACGTTACTATGCTATACACGTAGCAAGCAGTGAAACCCTTATTGTCTTCGTGTGTTTCATGAGTTTGTTGGAATGTAAACCGCAAACAGGGCTTAGGGGCCCCGACCTCAAGCCCGATACACCAAGGTGCCGAGATTCCAAAGTGGCAACATAAATTCTTAAAACTTAGAAGGGGCTTTGGGGCAACGGGTCTACAAAAGGGTTGCTACAAGGAACTAACTTCTATAGACCCTGGGCCCTCGATGCCGAACCCTAAACTGCAACCCTTAGATCCCCTTTAATGGAAACCTTATATGCATCCCCTTTAAATGAACCCGCACATGAACCTTATCCATCCTGTAAGCATCGTCCATTACAGGAACCCTACTTGAGGAACCCCCGGAGCATCCCAAGACGGAACTCTATATACCCCCCAAAAAGCCTGGACTCGAAACCTAAAGCTGAGTCCTTGAACCTAAACCCAGAGGGTCCAAGTACCCAAATAGTAGGGTTTTAGGTCCCAAAATCCATACTCTGAATGGTTTTTGGACCTTGAAACCCTACTATTTGGGTACTTGGACCCTTAGGGAAAGTTTAAAGCCTAACCCCCCCCCAAGACCTGCAATTCGTCAGCCCCATGGGGCCTAAACCCCCTAAAAACCCCAGAACCCTAAAAGCTAAGAAAGGCACCGACACTACTGCTGATGGACAAAATCCTGTTGATGGAAAAAATCCTGCATTACTCATAATAAGGAATATACCATACTTCCCATAGTTAAGAGTCCTTAGGGTGATGCAGGATTTCGTCCATCAACAGTACTAACACCCAAAGCCTCGGTCCCTGGACCCGGACCCCCAAACCTCTAAACCCTTATCAACTATAGATCCCCCTTAAAGGAAGCCTTCTAGATCCTGAAAAAGTAGCCCATATAGATCCCCTTAAAAAGGAACCCTAACCAAAGCCCTGAAACCCTAAACCCTGAACCCTAAACCCTAAACTCTGAAGGAAAGCTCTGGGTCGAGTGGGCGAGGATGCCGATCTCGCGGGGGTGGTCGCTGGCTTGGCGCGGACGCTTTGACGGATTTGGGGCTTATGAGGGCTCCCTGAAAGGGTTTGCAAGGGTTCCTTTAAAGGGATCTATGAGGGTTCCTTCACAGGGATCTAGAGTTGAGGGTTGCGGATAAAATGATTATGGTCATGGAGGATTGAATTTTAGTGGTCGAAGCACACTACAGATTTTCTACAAAGGTTCTTTCGGCGTGCCAGAACGATTCCAAAGGGATTTGACGAGGGTTTGGAAATCGTCTATAACCCTAAGGGTCCATGTACCCATATAGAGATACATGAGCCCCAAAGTACCCGTTTAGGGACAACATATAGACTATATGAGTACATGGACCCTTAGGGTAAGGGCTCGACCATGGCTCTTGGCGACTTTCGCCGGGGTTGAAGGGTCCAGGGTTTCGGGGGCTCTTGTTCTACAGCCCGTAGGATGCCAACTAGCCAAGCACAACACAACAGAATGTCCCGACAAAACTTTCTCGCAGATTTTGCAGGGTCATGGTCCACTGCTGCCAGGGCCTGTTAAAGCCATGCAACATTGTCAGATAATTAGTTCAGGGATTTATAGACCTTGACCCGATCCTCCCTGAAGGCTTCAGCACACTCAACATGCTCTTTGCTTACGGCCGGATTGTGATGTCTTCAGCGGCTTAGATCTCCCGTGATGCCAAGGATTGTCTATGATCACCCGTACCTGAAACCTATGGGCTCTCTGGTTGCACCAGATTCGGGCTTGTAATTTCAGGGTTGTTGGGCTTTAGGTGTTCAAATCTTTCAGATTCTTCCCATCTTCATGCGAGAGTTACTTCGCTTGAGCACGAAAGGGTAGGGCATTTTGTAGGCGGCTTTTGGTTTGGGTGTAGGGTTAGATTCCGTAATTGGCACCCTGCATGCGGGCGCCTGCGTGAGGGCGCTAGTTACAAGATATTATGTTTCGTAACCTTTACCTTGACACCAGGTAGGTGTTGTAGTTATGAGGTCCAGGTAGGGATCATAGCTGCCTGATGCTGCTTGCCATAGGGACCGGGCTATGCTCGCCCTGTGTAAGCCACGAGCAAGTACTGCACTGCTGTGAAGGCAGCTGGGGCTCTACAGGACGATTGAGGGTTTAGAGTTTAGAGTTTAGGGCTTCGGGCCTCTTCCACGGAATCATAGGCCCGTAGGTTTGTTTTCCTTTACTAATTTACAGTGTTTGTAGCTGTGGGACTGCTCTGTCAACAGCATGCTTCCTTGCCAAAGGTTTGGGGTTTGAGACGCGTTGGGTTTTCAAGTTATAGAAAGTCCCAAAGGTTACCTAAACCCTAGACCCTCCCAACGGTTAACTTTTAGTTCCCTTGGATACTGGACAAGTAAGGCACTACGAAATACGAGTTTCCAAAAAGTTGGGGTATCTTATGTTGGGGTCCTTATAATAAGGATCCTATTGGTGCTATATCAGGGTCCCCTATTTTCCGAATCTCCCAAATAACCTCAATGCCACATAGACCCAGCTCTGCTCCCTCAGATCCTAAACCGCCCCCAACGATCATAGTGACAGGATCAAATGTAACACAGGAGCATGTCCTATTCCAAAGCTCTCTTCTAATGATTAAGGTCCCTTTCATACTAGGCCCGAAGCTCTGTTCCAGTTTTTGTTGGTCTTTTTGGCATCCCAAGGTACCGAAGCGAAACCCCACCATCTCCTATATTGGGTTCGCTGCTGTCGTGAAGCAGCGCCCAGCCAGCACGAGTTCAAGGATCAAAGAGGGCTCCAAGCATCCCAGCAGTCTGAACAGCACCTACTTCGGGTCTAAAGTTCATGCAGGCAGTGGCGACGACGGGCTTTTAGCACCCAAGCCCCTAAACCCCAAACCTTCAGCCCCAAATCCTAAGCCATGATGAGCTCCAGCCTTCGGCTGTAATGTTTGAACGCCTGGTCATCTAGCACCATGCTTCTACTGGCCCGGATCGAGACTTTGGCTGGTTTGTGCTTGGAGAGACCCCATAGCACATGGGAGTTTCCGAAAATAGGGGACCCTGGTAGAGGATCCTATAAAGGACCCCCCAAACTAAGGTAACCCTAATTTTCAACTCCCACATGTTCCTACATACACATATGTAGCGGTCGCAAGTGGATAGGACACCATACGACTTCCCTACAACCCTCATGCGGCCGAAAAGTTCTGTTGATTATGGTAGCCTGTTTAGGTCCCAAACATAGTAGAGTGCTCCTTGAAAAAGGACCCCCCAAAGAACCCTAGTTTCGAGAACTGCCCATATCATACCACCATTATTGTTCGATTTGGGGGTGCCAGGTCGATCCTGGGCCCGTCCATGGGCCATGGATAGAGTATTGCAGTATCCTTAGGGGTGGATGACCTACTAATCCCTTGTTGTTTCTAGTGTTCCCTAGCGTCCCCTTAAGGTTCCCTAAAGATTTGCGACTTCCCCCATTGAACCACCCTCCCTTAAGGACCCTATGAATGGGCCATGGACATACTACAGGGGCCTTTATGATAGTTACAGAAGAATTTTTTGTGGTTCCTGAGCAACACTCTACTATTGCTACAATTTACAACCCCCCCCCAAATAAAACAGAACGCACATGTACAATTTGGGGTGAAGGGCTTCGGATTTAGAAGGGCATGCATCCAGACCTTCCGATATCCCTACTTTGAGTATCTTAAATCATGGTCGGGAGATAGTGTAAGAAATATTGCTTAATGAAGGTTTAGTTGCGGGCCTGGGTACTAAGCATGTACTTTGGCCGTGAAGTACCTTTATAGGAACCCCTACACATCCGCGCATCCTGGGGGCATAAGACTGGCTAAGAGGATCTCATGTTATAGTGGCCTGTATAAGTACCCCCCATACTTTTTCCTTATTGTAGTATAGTAGAACATGCCCCAAATCCCTTTTCTAATGTTTAAGGCCGCTGTACTAGAAGGTTCCCATAGGCGGGGAGACTCTGGGAGCAGAAACCATTGCACAATACTTGCTTTCAAGCCCTAAAACCCAAACCCTACACCCCCAAACCCAAAACCCCAAACCGTAAAACCCCCAACCCTGACAACCAAGCCCGTAAACCTCGTTCTAGTTTTAGTTTCATCTTGCTAGTGAACCTGGGGACGGATCCCGCTTGTCTGGCCCTAGACCCCGAAGGGGAAAGTACGCACGAGAACTTTACGACATCTTCGAGAACCTCACAACTATGAGCCCGATGTTTATAGTTCCTGCCTAGAAGTTGCAAGCAAAAGAGGACATCCCATTGTACTTCGGAGCTTGCCATCACTATGTTCGAGGGGTCGGGTAGAGACCGTGGCATGTATCTGATTGGTGCTATATCATCTGCTGCCTCGGCTGCAGGTGATCGCGAAGAACATCGAGGATGCGAAAGGGTTTCTTGGCGTTCTTCTGGTTGGCTCTTTAGACTTTAACTTTTTGGGTTTCTATATGAACTATAATCAGGAGGCTAAAAGTTTAACCTTTAGGAGGGGTTCAGAAGTCAGCCAAGTATGTAGGCCCCTATACTAAACCCCCATAATACCCCTTATTGTAATCCTTATAGACCCCTTTAAAATGAATCCTGAAGTCAGGTTTCTGGAGAGGATCAGCAACAGCTTGAACCACGAGATGGCGCAGGCACCTCGAAGTTGGGTTTTTGAGGGGTTTAGGGGTTTCAGGTTTACCATTTAGTGTAGGGATTAGTGTTTGGGGGTGAGGGGGTTTAGAGGTTCAGGGTCTAGGGCTCTCAGGACGGATGGCTCAGCTGTCTCTTGGTGCTCTAAGCTCTCTCGCACTCACTCGACTCTGTCTGTCGCTCGCTCGCTCGCTCTCTCTCTCTCTCTCTCGCTCTCTCTCCAAGCCAAGAGTCCTTGTCACCGTATCGTACAATATTTTCAATATATAGAAGCCGAAGAACAACACCTCGTTCCTGCTCTTCTAACTATCCAGGCGGCTATGTTAGACTGCTTACTTTGGCCTTGCAGGGGTTCTTCTGTCGATTTAGGGTTTTAGGGGGAAGCATGTGCTGTACGAGTGAACCGGTCGTCTGTAGGTAGAGGCTTCCGCGCAACCGTGGTTGCTCGCAGGTCTCTGATGCCTTTCGCCGCTTCGACGTGGACAAGTCCGGCAAGTTAGACCCAAAAGAATTTCGGTACATGTGCCATGGCAGAGAAGCTATGGTTACGGTTTCCTTACATGTAGATTGTTTGAGGGTCAGGCAACATCTACTTCGGAACTAAAATGACGGTTTAGGCTCGGGCTCTAGGGGTTTCCGGTTTATTAGGCTCGGGCTCTAGGGGTTCCGGGTTTAGGTTTGCAATCGGCACATCTTAAACCCTAAATCTTCCTCCAGAAGCCCACGACCCCATGAGATAGCCTTTTTATACTGCATGTATATCTGATCCCGAGGCTCTCGGGGTGAGAGGGGATACGCAGTTCCTGGAATCAAGGAAAAGAGTGCTTGTGGATCAAAAACCGACAATCAGTCACATTCGTCCCCTTGCAGGGTTACAGCTTGGCCTGGATCAGTTGGCAGGATTTGATTTGGTTTAGGGTTTAGGTCGGGATCGTTAATTAACTTCATCGCAGAACCTCAGGATTGCACGCTGTCCTTGCTCTCCAACCTTGCACCCAGTGTCATATGGGTTTCCGATGCTCTGTAAGCCCTGAAGCCACGCTCTGTAGGTTTTTGGGGCTCCAGAGTCTACCTATAGCCCCGAATACCTGCTTTTTCAGGGCTGCTTGTCATGGTCTTATCCCAAGAAAGGTATACAGGTTTTGGGGGCTACAGGTAGGGTTGCTCTCGATGGTCGGCTTGTTCGATTTTTCGGTTCAGGTTTATGGGATTAGGGTTTGGGAGTTGAGGGTTTGGAGTTTCAGGGTGCGGTTTAGGGATGATTCAGGAAATCTGAAAGCCCTAGTACAGAGCATAGATCCGAAACAAAGGAACCATGTAGCGAATAGCATTACTGTGCATACTGTATCTCAAATCGGAAAAAGCTGCATGGTTGAATTTGAACCGCAGGTTCTTAAATTAAGATCCGAAAGCCCTAAACTAGGTCCTAAACCTTTTGCCCACATTCTCAGCTCCCAAGCCAGCAAATGTGGTATATATATATATATATATATATATATTCCAATGGAAGCATTTTAGCCCGAATCCTCATATCCGGAGCCCTAAACCCTAGACCCCGAAACCAGACCTTGTAAACATTAAACCCCAGCCCGCAGCCCTACCCTAAGTACAACTACGACCCAGAGTAGGCCATGATTATTTGCTTAGGGTCTAGATTCTCTTATAACACCCTTTAACCCAAAAAGGGCACCCCTTTTGTTCCTAGGTTACTCTTGGGTCTAGACAAGCCTGCCAAAGATGCGAGATCCCTTGGTGGTACCGAGGTGTGCCTACATCGGCTGGGGCTACGAGGAGGTCGGCCCAACTGCCCCTAAGGCTCCATGTGCCCATATAGTCCTAGAATTCTGGCACATATATGGGCCTCAATACAGAGTGGCATTGGGTTTCCTCTAAAGTCTCTAAAGGTTCCTGTAAGACACTGTAAGGGTTACTGTAAGCGTTACTTATATATGGGTTTATGACACAGACATCAAGACATTGAAAACCAATGTATGTATGCATAGGTATATGCACACATAGACGTATGAGATTTTGATTCTAGAAGCTGTCATTGACCCCACATATGGACTTAGAAGGTATGACAAGGTTGATGCTCATGCTCCGTTTCGGCATATTTCAGCAGTTGCGGCTGTAGCACGTTATACGTTTCAATTTGTAGTTTGGCTCAGGGACTTGGGGTTAAGTGGCACAGGGATTTGAACTTCAGCGTTTAGGGGCTTTGGTTTTGGGGTAGGGTTTGCATGCGATCCCGGTGGTGTTATTTCAGAGGGTCTAACGGGAACGTTGAACACTTCTTCAGCAGAGCGTGGTGCTTCCAAAACAAGGCATTCCGCCGGCTCGAGAATCTTGCTGTACGCCTAGACTGAGACCCTTCACCCCATACACTCTAAACCTTTGTACATCCCTAACCCCAAAGTGGTCGCAGGCTGTTTTCAATTCAGCAGTGTTTAAGTTCCCGAGTAGTCCCGTCGTTGCCAGTATTATCTGCCTAGAAGCACGAGGCAGAGTTTAGGGTTCAGGGTTTGGGGGTTTGGCGTTGAGGGTGTTTTGGGTTTAAGGTTTAGGACAAGGAAGGCGAACATCAGCAGGTACAACTACCTCCACCGTACATAATAGTATGGGCAGGAAAGCGGCGCATTGACCAGCATGACCACAGCAGTTGTAGTAACTTGCCCCTGCGCGAGTCTTCAGTGCTCATGCCAGCAACATGTCGATTACTGTGGAAGTTGGCTTGCTCAGTGGCAAGACAGCAAAAGTCAACATTGGCGTGGATGAACAACTTGAAACATTAAAACGTCGCGCGCAGACTGCCCTGGGGGTCGGGAAAGGGCGGCTGGTGGACCCCCTTGGACGTCTTCTGGATGCATGTGAAGCAATCAAGGATTCCAATGTGCAGAATGGTGACACACTAATGCTGCACATAGGCCAAGTACAGGCATGTGGCGCTGAAAGCGCTTTTGCTGCGGTTCTTGGCGACGGGTCTGTCGCGAGCTGGGGACGTGCTACCCATGGCGGTAACAGTAGTGCCGTGCAGGATCAGCTGCAGAATGTGCAGAAGCTTCAATGCACCCAAACCGCCTTTGCCGCTGTTCTCGAGAACGGATCTGTGGTGACGTGGGGTACTGCTGAGCATGGTGGTGACAGCAGCACAGTGCGGGATGAGCTGAAACATGTGCAGCAGATTAATGCCTCTCGGCGTGCTTTTGCGGCGATTCGGGGAGACGGAACCGTCGTGACATGGGGTGATACCGATTTGGAGTGTGGAGCTGATAGCAGTGCTGTGCAGGCTCAGCTGAATAGAGTGCAGCAGATCCAAGCGAGTGACCGTGCTTTTGCTGCCATTCGTGTTGATGGAACCGTCGTGACCTGGGGTGCTTTCAGTTTTGGTGGCGACAGCAGCGCTGTGCAGCATCAGCTGAAGGATGTACGGCAGATCCAAGCCTCCTTGCATGCTTTTGCTGCCCTTCTCGGCGACGGATCGGTCGTGACTTGGGGTTGTGCTGCACTTGGTGGTGACAGTAGTGCTGTGCAGCATCAGCTGAAGAATGTGCAGCAGATTCAAGCCTCTGATGGCGCTTTTGCTGCTCTCCTTGCTGACGGCTCCGTCGTGACCTGGGGTGATGATGACTATTGTGATGAGTATATTTCTGCACCGGATCAGTTGAAACATGTCCAGCAGATCCAAGCCAGTTCTCAAGGTGCTTTTGCTGCCATTCTTAGTGATAGTTCCGTTGTCACCTGGGGTGATGCTCGCTACGGGGCTAGCAGTGGTGCTGTTCAGCATCAACTGAAGAATGTGCAGCTCATCCAAGCTTCGGAAAGTGCATTTGCAGCCATTCTGGGCGATGGGTCTGTCGTGACATGGGGTGATGCTGCTTGTGGTGGCGACTGCGGGGCTGTGCAGGATCAGCTGAAGCATGTGCGGCAGATCCAAGCTTCTAACGGCGCGTTTGCTGCCATTCTGGCTGATGGATCCGTGGTGACCTGGGGTGGTCCCTTCCATGGTGGTGACAGTAGTGCTGTGCAGGACCAGCTGAAGGATGTGCAGCAGATCCAAGCCTCCAAAGGCGCTTTTGCAGCTATTCTGGGTGATGGGTCTGTCGTGACCTGGGGTGATGCTTCGTGCGGTGGTGACAGTAGAGCTGCGCAGGACCAGCTGAAGATCGTGTAGAAGATCTGCTTCAGGGTTTGGCCTCGCAGCCATTTGAGGGACCGGTGGCCTTATCTGGGTTCTTATTCAGGAATCTAATTGAATAAAGTTACCATAATAGGGATCTATAGTTAATAATATGGTTTCCTTATTATGGTAACTTAAATTACATCCCGTATATAAAAGGAACCCAGTTATAGTCAGCGGCCCCAGACTGGCTGCCTCCAGGGCATAGAAAATCAGTTTTCGTGTTTAGAGGCCGCGAAAACCCCCAAAACTTGAAGTTCGTGTTTAGAGGCACTGGAAACCCTTCAAAGAAACCGAAGCTCCAACCCTCGACTGGTGGGTGTAGTGTTTACCTGTGGCCCCAAACCCTACAAAATAGCAGGTTATGACCCCGTAGTTACAGGGTAGAACCCTAAAAACGGTAGTTTGGATCCCCAGGTAGAGCTTGGAGAGGGGTTCTCTTGCTTCTTCAGATCACTTTTGAAGTTCTTCAGGGCTTTGGCTTCCATAGTTTAGGATATCCCCGACCCCATAACGCCACACCCCTCCGGAAGAGGCCTGGCGACGCCCCAATCCGAGGGCTATACACCTATGGCCTAGGGCGCATACCAAAAAGTCCAGAAATAAAGCCCTGTGAAGCCTGGTGATATATATATATATATATATATATATACCCTTGTTAATCTTCAGCAGCAACATAAACACTAAACTTTAAACCGTGCTGAAGTCATCCTTGTTTCGAGCTTTCACTCCAAAACCCCTTCCAAGACCCGTCTCAAAATGTCCGAATGAGTCCTAGTAGTATTACCGTTTTTGGCCTTGTCCTTAGGACTTGTACTTATACAAGCGTAGTACAACATGGCACAAAACTCAGTTTTCAGGCCCGTGCAGTAGCCCCGCTCCCTTGCAGAATCTTACAAGACCTCAAAAACAGCCCTACTCGAACTCGTAAGGCCTGAGGCCCCTGTACCTATCATTGGTTCCCAGACCTTCCAAAATGCCTTAATTAAGGAATATACCTTAAATCATAATAGGATCCCTAATATGATTTAAGGTATATTCCTTGATTAAGGGATCTTGGAAGGTCTGTGTTTATAGGGCTTCACAGGTTTAGGGTTCAGAGTTTGGGAACTGAAACTCCTATGTGCAGAGCCGCCCACCATTCTCCGTAGGCTGGCATGATGGATGTGAATGACGACGGCTTCATCACCCTGGAAGAGTTCCAGCGTTTCGTAGGTTGCTTCCTTAGCCATGGATTTCGGGTCAAGGGTAGGTATGTTCAAGTTTGGGGACAGTTAACGGATAGGTAAATAGACTGACAGATAGACAGACAAAGAGATAGACAAAGACACAAAGATAGATATCAGCTATGCGTGTGGGACTGGAGGGGATGTGAGCTACATGTTGCCAAACCCCGTACCTAACTTTAAAGCCTTCAAGGGGAATCCAAACCTAAACCCTCGTTCCTTCTCTCTCTCTCTCTCTCTTTCTTCGTCTCTCTCCTCTATCTCTTTGTTTTTCTCTCTCCCTCTCCCTCTCCCTCTCCCTCTCCCTCTCTCTGGCGTTATTAATTGTCGTCCCCTGCTTCACCCGGCATCATCGTCATTATCATCGCCACCATCACCGCCACAAGCCGTAGGCCCTACGCCCACAGTAGGCTGGAGCCATTCCTAAGCTAAGCTTGGTACCCGTTGAGGACGTTGAGTGTGGATACCTTTAAGTGGGGTTTGCAACTGCCTGTTTGTAAATATCGAACTATATACACAAGCATGGTTGTGTGACAGCCTGGAAGCACGCAGACAGGTCTAGGTCTAGGTTTAGGCAGGTGTATACATATGGGTGGTTGTCAAAATTATGGTCCTTTTTTGGGTACCCTAAATATTAAGTGCCGTACTATATTAAGGATCCAAAAAGGGACCATGACCATAATCTTGACAACCACCCATATGCAAGTAAACTAAATCCTACGGCCCGATCCTGCGACTCACGGGTCTTTCCTCCTAAACATCTAGGAGATCAAAGGAGAAAAGAAGGGACCCTTAATGGGGACCCCTACCCTATAATGGGCTATATAATGGGTATATAACAGCTATATTTAAGGGTTTTTACCTAGGGGTCCTTATTAAGGGTCCCTCCTGTTACCCTTGGAGTATAGGGGTCTGAGCAACTTGCCAAACTATATCGGGCCCACAAAGCCCTCATCAAGTCATTGGGGCTCCCAAACTAAATAACCACGGCCTTATATAGTCACCGTTGTAGACCAATAAGCGAAGCCTGTACAAGAGTCCCAGTCCATTCATTGCTGCTTTGGCACTCTGGGCTTTAATTCCTAAGGAAAGCCAATGAAGCCTCGTAGAGCACGATGACAAGTCGAATAACAGTCTCGCACCTCAAGCTTACAGCAGCCGTGTAAAGTGCTAGTATCTACTTAATTTGAAACGCTTCGCGTCGTCCGCCTCGGCCCGGCTTTTCGCGCATGCGGCGACTGGCTACCATCCGGCGCAGCAGGAAGCTCTTGTACGAAAATAACAACAGTTGGAATCGCACTTGTATTAATTGTAGGGCAGGGCAAAGCAGGGCAGAGCAGCGTAAGGCAGAGGGCTTGTCTCAAGAAGCCAGCAAGAGGTTGATGTAACCATTGTAGCATCTCCGCGTTCTGTGCCTGATATTCGACATAGCCCCTAGCTGGCGATAGCGATGCTTGAATCTCCGATGCGAGGAGAAGGTTAGGTCGTGGAGCCGCGTGCTGTGCTGCCCAAAGCAACGCTATTTCCGAACTTTGCCGGCCTTCTGACAGCCAAAATCTAGTGGAGGAGGCGACAATACACCACCGGACCTTGGGGCTAATCGACACGTTTCCATTTTTAAGGGGGGGGGGGTCCAGTGGGCTCCGTTTTGGGGGTGGGGTCACTGGGGAGGGGATTAAGAGGTGGGGAATAGAAGGAATCCGAGTAGGAACCTCTGACCGCTTCGGCCGGGGCCGAGGCGAATTAAGCAACTTAAACCCTCACCCGAGAAAAAAAAACTGTCACAAAGGCCGAAGGTCATTTCCTTTAATTTAACAGGAAACCCCCCAACCCTAAACCCGAGTGGAGGGTTTAAAAGCACACGAAAAGCACACTTAACCCCAAGCCTAAACCCTAAACCCCTAAAGCCAAAACCGAAAAAGGTGATGTATAAGAATTCTTAGCCCGTAACCCTAAACCTACGCCTTATAAACTCCTAAACTGTAAAATTGAACACCGTAAACCCTAAACCTTAAAATGGAACATCGTAAACCCTAAACCTTACACCCTATAAACCCTAAACCTTAAACCCTAAACCTTGACCCTTTAAGGTGATGCCGGGGGTCTCGGAGAGCTCTTCGAGCACCGCCGGCTACGCGTTGCAAGAAAGCAGCTGCTTGGCTCCACTTGGGGAGTTTAAGTGATCCTTTAAAAGGATCTATAAGGGCTCCTTTCAAGGGATCAATAGGGGTCTCCTCTAAAGGGATCCATAAGGGTTCCTTGAAAGGGATCTATAGGGGTTCCTTTAAAAAGGGATCCATAAGAGTTCTTTTAAAGGGTTCTATAAGGGTTTAGGGTTTTAAGGTATAGGGTTGAAATTAGAGTTTAGAGTTAACAGGTTTATGGTTTAGGGCGTTGGGGTTCTTGCACTGGAGTTATATTGAGCAACGCTTAAGAATGGTATCGTTAATTAAGGGGTCTTAGTACTTAGGGATCCATTACGGGTTGCTTTTAGGGTTCCGCTGTTTGAGTTTTGCGGTTGCCCCGTTTCCCATATGTCCCTTAAGCCCGATAGCCCACAGCCTAAAGCCTTACTAAAAGAAGCCTTAGCAAAGCACGAATCCCCCTTGTTCCGTCTGGGGCTTGTGGCTTTACCTACAGTCTCCATTGTAGTTCCTTTTTGGGGTTACCTTTTAGGATCCTTGATATGAAGCTGGTTAAACCAAAAAAAGGAACTACGATGGAGACTATAAGTAAACCCTAAACCCTAAACCCCTAGAGATCCCTTATAGAACCCCTATAGTTTAGATCCCTTAAAAGGAACCCTAACTACAGGTAGGGCTCGGTTTGGACTTGTGCGATCGGGGGTTTGTGTCCGTCTCAGGGCCTTGGAAGCTGAAACTCAAAGCCATAATCCGCTAAAGCTGAAACTGTCTAGTATTTGGGTATATATATATATATATATATATATATTCAGGAGCCAAAGAAGCACCCAAACATAAACTTTCGAGTGGGATATCCCTATCTTAGTGGTTTTATTAAAGACGGGATTCCGGGATATTCCAACCTTATGTTTTTTGTTTAAGTCCTTTTCTGGGTCCCTATACATACATGTTTATGTTTGTCGGTCTTTCTCTCTTTCTTTCTATCACTTGTATATCTCTACGTACCTACCTATGTACAGATCAATCTATCTGTCTACCTATGCATCTGTTTATCTTCCTATATATCACACACATAGACATCTCTCTCTGTATATATATATATATATGTATGTATGTATGTATGTATGTATGTATGTATGTATGTATGTATATATATATATATATATGTATATGTATATATATATATATATATAATAGCACAGCACGTACAAGTGCCGAGGAAGTGCTATCCTAGCAGCCTGAAGTAAGCATAGCCGTCATAGCCCGCAAATTGTAATTCGAATTTTGATACACACGCCATTCCGAAGGGGGGTGGATTGCACACTGCGGTACTCCCGTTCTGTCCGTAACGGCTGCTTGTTTGAAACCTCTCGGTCGAATCCAGCCTGAAGCCAGGGAGTAAAGGCCTGATAGGGTCCCACTGCAAAACCCTGAAACCTCAACAAAGAGGGTGGGTGGTTCGTCAGGCAAGAAGTACATCATCCCTTACCTTCCCATTCCCCCAGTCCCTATTAACAGGGGCCCGAAAAAGGACATAAGCATCAGCATTTAATAGGGATATCCCTACCTTACTGGGCTTCATTATAAGGGGTTTTCATATGGATATCCCTATCCTATTTTTTGCTTACGTGCTTTTTTGGGACTCTAATTAAGAACCAGACACTCTGATACCCTAGAAGCTGCCCCCACCCTGTAATAGTGGTATAATAGGAATATAATAGGGCCCTAAAATAATCCTATATACTCCTAATGGTCACTATTACAGGGTGGGGGCAGCTTCTAACTGATACCCTAGAATCCTCAGCCCGACAGCCTGAAATTCCTCCCGCTGGCTCATTTAGGGTACTATCAGGGTTCTATCAAGGGGTTAGGGTTTAGGGTTTAGAGATTCCGAAAGTTAGGGGTGTCCCCTTTTGGGGTCCTTCTCATCGGGATCCTACTATTTGAGGAATCCTTTAAGGAACCCTTAGGTCTATCCCTTGGTTAAGAGATATTGGAGTTTTTTGAAAATATGGGGGGACCCTAATACAGTACCCTAAAGATAGTAGGATCCTTATTATAAGGACCCCAAAGTAAGGGAGCCCGTAATTTTCGGAACTCTAACCCCTTATAGAGCCCTTTAAAGGAACCCTTATAGTACGCTTCTACTAACCCTTTAAAGGAACCCTAACCCTAAATCCTAAACCCTAAACCCCAACCCTTTACTTAGGGGTACTTAGGAATATTTTTCATTTTTGGTGGTTATAATCCCTAAGAAACCGCTAAAATTATAATTTTTGCTAGGTTTCTAAGTTCAGTATAGAATAGGGTTTAGGGTTAGGGGGGATTGGGGTTTAGGCAATATAGGGAATAGGGTTTAGGGCATAGGGTTTAGGGTTTAAGTTCCTACCCTTTAATGGAACCCTTAGGGACCCCGACTTTTCGGAGTCTCCGGGCAGGTGGGGTGTCGAGGCGCCTGCGGTGCTCGAGGTGGGCAACCGCGTGGCTTCGGTTGCAGAAGACTGGGTCCCTTTAAAGGGTTACTATAAGGGTACTAAAAGGGTTACTTTAAAGGGTGACTGCAAGGGTACTATTAGGGTTCCTTTAAAGGGCTCCAATATGTCATGAGGGTTAAGGTTTAGGGTTTAAGGTTTATCATGGCTCTTAACCCTAAACCCCAAACCAAGACCCTTCAAATATAAGTCATGAGAGTTAATGATGACAATCTGTACCCGAAGAAGATTACGATAGATTATTTTGAAGAATGCTAAGAATGCTGCTCTTTATGAAGACTACTGCTTTTTTATGAAGACTGGGCGCTTGACATGAGCCGTTAACGTTAATAATGTCGGTATGAGCCCGCAGAAGATTACTAATAATAATGAGAATACTGCTTTTTATAGTATTGTTAATAAGAAGAGAAATTAATAGTTACAAGAATATCAGTACTGGCAACTATTAATCGGAAAGGTAATATAATAATAGTAGTACTACATATCGCAGGAATTGTAGTAATGGCAGAGAGAACCGCAATAATATTGATGCAGAGCTTAGTCTCAGAGGCTTGGTATAAGGGTAGGAAGGGTAAAGCGTACTTAGGAACTTAATGATGTAGACTTGTATTTGGAGTAGTGGATGGATGTCCAGGGTTGTCAATAAGAGGCGTGTAAAACGTCTGAAGAACCGTGCTGTGAGTCAGCACAATGAACAAAGAAGCTTTGTCAGTCATCGTCTATGTCGGGTTTGGGAGTGCCGGAGGGTAGGGTTGAAGGGATAAAGACTTCCTGAGAGACACCGCACCCGCTTCAAAATTCGTGCTCCTTCGGCTGACATCCCTCAGCTGCTCCTTGGAGATCCGACACTTGTGTTGGCAGACTTGTTTAGGCTTTGTTGGAGTTATAGTGATTACCCATAGGCCCCAAAGTAGTTCCTTTTTGGGATTATCGTATAGAATTCTAAATATGAACCCCAAAAAGGAACTACTTTGGGGCCTATGGGTATAGTGTTTAAGAGTTTAGGGGCGTAGGGTTTAGGACTCAAGGACCTCGGGGTTTAGGGCGTATACTTGGAGTCTGAGACGTTTCCCCAGAGCCTCAAACTGCTGTCTCATCTCAAGATTTCTGCAGCTCTTAGGTAGTGTTAAATGGGCCCGTTAAAGGGGACCCTTCTCGATCCTACTTCAGGTTTTCTTGAAAAAGAAGCCTTATTGAGAGGGTCTATATCACCAAGGGTCCCGCTAGTCCTAATTTCTAACAGCTTGGCTGCTCCGCAGAGGTCCGCTCGCACTACCACACCTCAGAGGGGAGACTCGGCTTTGTTACCCCGAACCCTGAAACCCTAAGGGCCCCTTCACGTACATAGTATATACTTGGGCCCTTGAAGGCCAAAGTGTACACTATGATTAAGAGTCCTTGGGCCCTCGGGGAAAGTGAATCTGTTAGTTTAGTGAAGGGTTTGTTCTATCCGTCTTGTTACTACACAACCGCCACGCTACCCACAAAGGACTCACACAAAGGACTCACGTTTAGTGTCTCCCTGCTGTGTCTTTAGGGGGGTCTTAAGGCAATGCAGGAGAACATCTGTCTGATTGACATGTTTAAAGGTTCCTTCAAGGTTGCTATGCGGCTTCCACAGTACAGCAGATGTCGCAGACGTTTCCGCTTCTCCGGGTGGCTCTCCACGCCTAGTGCACAAGCAGCCTCCACATTTATAGTAACCTCTTCGATATGTGTGGAGCCTGGTTGGTAGTACTGTCCCCGTATAGGAGTCTTGTTAAGTATACCCTGTCAATAAAATCCCATTCTGGTTATCATGTATGGGCGCCAGGTGTATAGCTCGAGCTCAAGACCACCCGAGAAGCTTATTAACCTTCAAGGATTCTGCCTTGAATTGTCGAGGGCTTCATACTCTGTTTTAAGGTATGCGCCTTAATTGGGGAGTACTCAGCTTTCTCTCCCCATAAACCTCCGTAAACCCCAAACGCTGTACACAGCTTGTACAGATTCTCTCTGAAGGAGCCAAATTGGGCCTCATAGGGTTTTCTGTCCCTAAGGCTCCATGTATTTATAATATGTACTTCAAGAACCGCAAGAGCATCGCACAAAGGAGCTAGCTTTGAGGTACGTCTCACCACTCGTAGGTCTCGAAGACTTCGCCGCTGTGGTGGAAAGTGACCCAACCACAAAGCGCATCGTGGAGGAGATTGTGGACCTGAACGATTTAGTGTCGCAAGTCTGTGGCGTCCAATCCGGAGGTTGCCGCTATGGTTACCAAGCTCCTTTCGCGCGCAGAGATGCTCGCCAGTCCGGAGGCTCTAGCAGCTGTTAGGAGCGAAGCCGATGGCCTCAAAGCTGTCCCCGTGTGGGACGAGAACAATCCCCGTGAGTACGCAGATGTACAAAAGGAGGCTAAGAGCTCCGGGGCTAAGGTTCACTTTGGTAGGTTAATGACTATAGTTTCGATTACGTTCTATGGGTTGGCCAAGCACCTGCAAAAACTCAAAGGGCGTATCGTCTGTAGGGGTGACTCTGCGAAAGACGAATATGGGGCAGCTGCTGTGCACCAGGAGTTGGGAGCCGATCTGCTATATCGGAACCGTTTTTGAGGCATAAGTATCTGTTATTACTATATAGGTACATCGAGCGCTTAAAGTTCCTATATCGGAGCCATCTTAAGGCCTCTTCTAGTACTATATAGGTACGGAGAGCCTTGAAGTCTAAACCTTCGATGGTAGCTACCCTTACAGGAGCCCTTAAAGGAACCCTTTTAGGAGCCATAAACCCTAGACCCCTGAACCCCTAAACCCCTACAGGTAGCCCCTAAGCCCTAAACCCTTAAAGGAACCCTTGTAGGAACCCTTGTGGTCCTTAGACCCTAAACCCTAAACCAATAAACCCTAAACCTTTAAAGCAACTTAAAGGAACCCTTGTAGGAACCCTTCGGGTCCCCTGGCCTGCGGAAGTCCCAGGAAAAAATCCGAGCACTTGCGTGAGGGCCAGGTCTTGGAGCTGCGCGTGATGCCGAACAACGGCGTGCCTTGCTCGGTAATTGGGGGGTGGTCATATTCATATTTAGATAGTATAACTATAAGTACCTTTGCCGTAGTTATAACAACGGCGTGCTTGGTCTGGGAGGATCGCGGGGATGGGGCTTAGGAAGTAAGGTAAAAGAAAAAGTAAGGGCGTGCCTGGTTTGGGAGTGTAGGGTTTAGGGCTCAAGGTTTAAGGTTTACCTAGAGGTTCATACCCTACCCCTTTTATGGGATATTATGGGATACCTAGTTTTATGGTTAGGATCTGTTATCTTAAAAGTAATTAGGCGCCCTAAAAAAGGGGTAGGGTATGAGCCTACAGATAGGGCGTAGAGTTGAGGGAGTTTAGAACAACGGTGTGCCTGGTTTGTGAGGGTCGTGGGATGGGACTTAGTAAAAGTTGGGGGGCTCATATTCTAGGTGACCATAAGTAAGGCGTGCCTGGGTTGGGAGTTTAGGGTCTGGGAGTTCAGGGTTTGGGAGTTCACTGTTCGGGAGTTTAGGGTTTGGGATTTAGGACGTGTGGGAGAGTAGGGCTTGGGAGTGTAGTATATCTATGAGTGTATTTACTTTAGGTATAACAACGGAGCGCCTTGCTTGGAGGGTCGTGAGACTTCGTAAGATAAGTGCCCTAATTCGTATGTTACTGTAGGTTCATATGAGTAGTTAATTATATAGTTACATTATTAACAGCGGAGTGCCTTGCTTGGAGGGTCATTGGAGTTGGCAGCTTCCAGGGCTCCCTAGACAAATACATTTATGAGGGTTCTGAAAGTATATGTGGAGGGTCATGGGACCTTATCAGTAAAGTTTTAAGTGCCCTAGTTGGGGTTGCACGTAGTTATGAATATCTAGTAACTTTGATTTGCTTATGAGGATTTAGGGTTTACAGTTTGGGGTTTAGGGCGGGTTTGAGGCGTAGGCCTTAGGGTTTAGAGTTTCGGGGTCTAGGGTTTAGGGCTTCAAGTTTCAAGTTCAGTTTAGGGTTTTACACTGTGCTTTTGTGGGCTTAGTTTTCTTACGTGCTTGCATGAGCTAGTAACTTTCATGGAGTTTTTATGTTGTAAGTCCTAGAGACTTCAAATCCATCCTGGTCCTAATTCAGGAATATGTATCCTTAAATCTGAATATGCAAGTGCTATATTCCTGCCTAAAACCCGAAACCTTAAACTCGGATTTTGGAGTTTCAGGGGTCGCAGCCCGTCTTTTTTCTCGGGTTTACAGGCTCCGCTGAATGGCTTAACTGTGGAGAATCAAGCCCTAAGCTAACCCTAAAATCCTAAACCCTAAGCCCTGAACCCGAAGCCGTGCATGTGGGTTATCTTTACACAAGGCCTCTTGAGTTCTGCAGGTTTGGGGTCGGGCGCAAAGCCCTGAAACCCTAAAGCCGTAAACCCCTTTTCATAAGACTTGTAGACCCTGCACCCTGAACCGTTTAGGGTGCAGTGTTTAGGGTATTTAGGGCTAAGTCTCGAGTCTTGTCTTCCAGCTTTAGTGTAAGGAGATGACGGGATGGAAACAGGACCCTGCGCTTTGGGGTTTAGGTTTTAGGGCGTGTCAACAAGCCTGCAAATCCGTTTGCACAACCGAAAAATCCTTGAATACCCTAAACCCTAAACCCTAAACCCCTAAACCCCTAAACCCTAAACCCTAAACCTTAACCCCTAAACCCCAAACCCTAAACCCCTAAACCCTAAACCGTAAACCCTAAACCCCTAAACCCTAATCCCTAAACCCCTAACCCCTAAACCCTAAACCCTAAACCCTAAACCTTAACCCCTAAACCCTAAACCCTAAACCCTGCAAGAGGCCCCAAACCCTAGACTCCTGAGCCTTGAACAGCAACCCTAAACCCTAAACTTCTAAATCCTAAACACCTTAAACACCTTAAACCCTAAACTCCTAAGCCCTAAACCCGAAACCCTATATAAAACCCTAAATAGCTAAGCTAAACCCTGCAAGAAGCCCTAGACCCTAAACTCCTAAATCCTAAAGATCCTGAACATTCAACCTCCTAAACCCTGCAAGAAGCCCTAGGTGCTTATCGACTTCGTGGACGACGAGTCGGAGAAGACGGGTCCCAAGGTTCTCAGCCGCCAGGTCGCGCGAACTGCAGGAAAGCACTGAAAGCCCTCGATTTTTGTGTTTAGAGTTTAGGGGTTTAGGGTTCAGGGGTATAGGGGTTTAGGGGTATCTGGGTTTATGGTTTAGGGGTTTAGCGTTTAGGGGTTTAGAGCTGAGGGGTTCAGAGTTCGGAAAGCTTGAGTTGGGGTGTAGTATAGGGGCCTTCATAATTACCTTGACTATTTTAGGGCTTCCTTATAAGGAATCCTGAAAGCCTTAGATTTATGTTTAGCGTTTAGGGTTTCGGGGTTTAGGATTTGGGGGGTTAGGGTTTAGGGGTTTAGGGTGTAGGTGTTTTGAAATAAAGGTTTCTATGATTCCAAAGGGGTTCAGGGGTTTCTTTGGGAGGTCCTTTCAGGGTTCCCTTCGAGGGATCTGTAGTTCCATAATGGGATACTTGGAGGATCATGGGACTTAGTAACTGGGGTTATAAATAAGGTAACTATACTTATAATTACTTATAACCCTAATTAGGGGACCTATAACCTTACTTACTAAGTCCCCTGATCCTCTAAGTAGGGGTTTCTTTGAAAGTTCCTGTTAGGGTGCCTTGGACAATTTAGGAGTCCAAAAGGATTTAGGGATCTATAAGGGTTCCTTTAAAGAGACCAAGAGCGTTTAGGGGTTTAGAGGTTTTGCGTTTTAGGGCTTTAGGGGTTTAGGGGTGTCTGTGAGAGATCCTTGGAGGTTTTCCTTTAAGGTCTGTATGATTTCATAGGGGTTTAGGGGTTTCTTCGAGAGTTCGTTTTAGGGTTCCCTTTCGGGGTTCTATGTTTCCATAAGGTCCATAGGGGTTTAGGGCTTTGTTCGTGAGTTCCTTGTAGAGTTCCTGTTAATTTAAGGGTTCCGGGATTCCATAAAGGCTGTTTTTTTGTTCAGAGTTCCTTGTACAGTTGTTTTCAAGGTTCTGTGTTTCCATAAGGGTGTCAGGTTTGTTTTGGAATTCCGTTTACGATTCCCATTCAGGGCACTGCAGTGCTTCCCATACACCTACCACTGGAGCTGGGAGCAGTTTAAGGCTTTAGGGTTTGGGGTTTAGGGAAGGTTTCCTACTGGAGCTGGGAGCAGTGCTGATGGGTCCACTGGAGCTGAGCCACAGAGCAGTGCGTCCATTCCCTGCAGCTGGTCGTGGCACGGCTGGGGCAGGGGCCTCGGCGGAGGAGGTGGTGGTTCAGTTTGACGCACTAGAATCCTGAAACGGACGAGTGACTGGAGCGACTGGAACGCCCTGAACAAGGTGGTGCAATCGGAAGGTAAAGGGCAAGGATGGAGAAAAGGTTTATGTGTATCCAAACAGGAGAGTTTACCACAAGAAGACATGTATGTGGTGGACTGAACCACCGAAGACGGAGGCAATGAGCGTCAATGAAGCGCTAAGCAGAGGATTTAGATCCTGCTGGAAATGCCACCCCCAAGATAGGCCAACAAGGAGATCGGGCCGCTGGTGCCTTTGAAGGAGTTGGGCAACATTTAGGATTTTATGGTTACTTAATTAAATAGATAATACTTAGAAGCAACAGACACAAAGAATGATGTCGTATGTGTTTTTGGACTATACCAACCCTTTAGAGTTCCTTGTAAGGGTTCTATGATCCCATAAGGTTGCAGGGTATCCGTGAGGGTTGAAAGCTCTGTGATTCCATAAGGGCTCAGAGGTTTCCCAGGGGGTTCCTTGCGAGGGCGCACCAAACACCCTATACCAATCATTCAGGTCATTCAAACTTCATCAAGCGGCCCTAGCAAAGCAACGCGGGGAACCCTAAACCCCAAAACCTTCCTGACCCCAAAACCCCAAACCCCAAACCTCAAACCCTCCCTGAACCCTAAACCCTTCTTAAGCCCCAAGCCCTTAGTAGGCCTCGGCGCCATGATTTTTGAGGCCCTTTAAGGGCTCCTTCTAAGGGTAAGGTTCCTAAAGGGCTCCTTTAAGGATTACTATAAGGGATCCATAAGGGTACTATAATAAGGGGTTCTATAATATAGGAACCTGCTTAAGACACCCTGGATCTATATCAGGGTTCCTTGTATGAATCCTACTATTTTGGGGTTTTAGGGCCAGGGTGTCTTAATCAGGTTCAACATGTTCATCAAGGGTACCCGGAGACTCGAATATCCCATTGATTAACTCATGAATATACCTCAGGGTTCGTGAAAGGGTTCCCTAAACGGATCTATAAGGGAAGTAAGGAATATACCCTAAATGAATATAGGATCCATGATATGATTTAAGGAATATTCCTTAGTGAAGGGATATTGGTGTCTCTGGGCCCTTCAAGGGTATCATCAACAAGGGTGCTATAGGGTTTACTGTTTAAGTTCTAGTGTGAAGGAAAAACCCTCTACAGGCTTGAACCCTCGCTCGCAGGAGATCCCACGTGAAATTTGAAACTTCTAAACCCTTCTTTGGGGATCACCAAATCTTGCTTTCTTGGGGTCATCATCTAGCACCTCTACCTTCTTCAGGGCTTGGGGCTTGTAGGGCTTATGGGGTTCTGTATTTATAGCTTCAGGGTTTGGAGTTTTAAGTTATCCATCTGAACCCAGTAAAACGGGGAACTCTGACACCCCCAATTTACCCGCCCTGAACCCTAAACCCCCGAAGCCCTTCAGAACTCGGCCTGGTGGCAGGTGGTTCCCCAGAGCTGGATTTTCAGCGATACCAGGCAAATCCTCGATGCTGGTGCAGGGATTGTTTCAGGCTTAAAACAAGGGGTAAGAAGCTCGCTTCACGGCTTTGGGGTTAAATGCCGGTGGTAATCGTAGAAGTAGCAGCAGGAGCAGTATTAGCAGTAGTCAGCCTCAGCCTTTGTCGCCCCTCGTCCTCGCTCTCTGCGATCTCCTGCAACTTTTCGGGCATTGCCGCTGCATATCGCTTTAGCCAGCCGCCATTTCTCATCATCTGCACGCTCCTCAGCTTCGTTGTGGAATTCTCGGCTGTTGCTTTCAATGAGCAAACACACCTGCAAACTGGATGACCTACTGCTGATGGACAAAACCCTGCATTACTCCTTATAAGGAATATACCATAGTTCCCATAGTTTAGAGTCCTTAGGGTCATGCAGGATTTTGTCCATCAGCATTATGTATCCCATGGGACTTGAGACCCCGCAAAAGCCCCTAAACACTCAGCCTTGGTGCAGCGCCCAGGTCCCTGAAAGTTTAATACCTAAAAAACCCTTATAGAAGGTCTTAAACAGATACAGATACAATCCTCACCCCCTACATCCTAAGCCCTAACTAAACTCTTCCCTCAAACCCTAAACCCTCTAGACCCATCACACCCCAAACCCTACCTTCAACCCCCTAACCCCTAAGCCCGAAACCCTTGAACCCCCCCCCCCCCCCTACAGAATCCTGAGAACCCAGAGACTCCAATGTCCCTTAGTTTAGTGGTTTAGGGGTGTGGGGGTTTAGGGGTCTGGGGGTGTAGGGTTCAGGGGTTTAGGGGTTTAGGGGTTTGGGGTTTGGGGGTTTAGGAATATACCATGATTTTTTATAGAGGATCCCTTATATGATTTATCCTAAATTAAGGGACATTGGAGTCCCTGAAAGGTGGTTATCAAAATTATGGTCCTTTTTGGGGTCCCTATGATACTACGGCACCTAATATTTAAGGTAAACCAAAAAGGGACCCTAATTTTGACAACTACCCATTTGGCGTCTCTGGGAAGTCTTCCGCTCCGCGAGGGACAGCAACGTCGTGTCCGCCCTGCGCGAAGTGGGAATCCTCGAGGCCCCGCGTCCTCAGATGGCTTCCACTCCCTAAGGCTCCATGTGCCCATATTCGGGTTCCTGTAAGGGGTCCTTTAAAAGGGTTCTATAAGGTCCTCAGATGGCTTCCATTTACAAGTATAATTACAACTACTATTTCTACCATTCTTCCATTCCCTACTAACCAACGGTAAGTTTAAGGGTTTATAGGTTTAGGGTTTAAGTATATGTTTAGTGTTTATAGGTTTAGGGCTTAAATGGCGTCCATTCCCTAAGGCTCCATGTACCCAGATAGTATATACTGAGGCCTTCAAGTGCCTATATGGGGATCCCTTTAAGGCCTAAGTATCTACTATAAAGGTACATGGAGCCTTTGGGATTAAGGGCTTATATTAGGGACCCCAAAAGGACACAAGCATAAGCATTTTACAGGGACAGCCCTGCATTAGAAAGGGGTTTCTACGGGATATCACAGTCTTTAGTTTTTTTTTATCAGAGGTGGCCCTATGATAGGTTTAGGGTTCAGGATTCCTTTGCCAATTCAAGGGTTCAGGGTTTGGGGATGCTGGGTGGGAGGATCTGCAGCGATTGTTGTTAGAGCTTTGTAGAGTTTACTGAGGGGTTTAAGACGGTCCATGTGCTTTTGCAGCCTTGATTTGCCTCCATAGCACATATCTTGGCCTTTCCTATAAGCGGCTACATTAGAGATATAGGTCAATATGTCGGCAGATGGGCCCTTGGGGTATCAGCCCGAAGTCGTCTGTGTCCCCCTCGTCTCGGTAGGGTTTAGGGCTTGGGGAGGGGGTGGTGGCGGTGGTGGTAGCGGTGCGGGGTTGGGGGTGGCGGCGAGGGTGGTGTAAGTGATACAACTACCTAGAACCCCAGAAGCACGTAACTCAATTGCCCATGCCAAGACCCACTAGAAGGCGACCAGACTGTTGCGGTCCAGGTATGTACTCGTAGTACTAGTAGGGCCACCTTTCTGAGCCATAAGCCCTGAAGTGTTCAGCGACTTGGGAAGCAACAACATACACCACCACTGGAAGAACCTAGGCACCCTGGACCCTAAAAGCCTAAACCCAAATCCTGAATCCAAGAGCCGATAACATCGTAGAAGTGACGAATCTGGGATAAGAGGAGTTGAGCTTACAGGAGCTTTACACACCATAGCTCATGGTAAACCATCAACCCGGCAGAAGCATTGAAAAGCCGCGCAATACCTCACATACACACTTGTAACGAATCATTGCACCTTTACAGCCCTGAAATAGACGACAAATCCCATTTGCAAGATCCCTGGCACAAGCATCTTAAAACCACCAAGCAACATGTTCTTGGGAGAGGTCACCCCTAAAACAAATCAAAACAAAGAGTAATTTCTGAAAGCCTATACCGGAAAGGCCTTGAGTCACTAAACCTTTTTGGAAACTCTGTAAATCCGCTATACGGGGCTGTAAAGCCTTGTAGAGAGGCAACTCACCCACATCTTCGCCTCCACAGCAGCCCTGAACCTTAATGCAGGGGCCTTAATAATTAGAATAGGTTTTTGTGGGTTCCTTAATTTTAATTAAATGCAAAATAGACCTTCAAACAATATTGAAATATTAAGGCCCCCTATAACAAAGCCCTCCCCACCCCCTCCAAAACGAGCACAATCCCTCATTCCCGCACTTTTCCTCGACCGAAACCTCAAGCCTGACCCTCTCCTGGAGCAACAAACCCCCCCAAACCCTAAACCCCCATCCCTACTTAGAGGTTCATGGGAACTAGTAACTAGGGTTATAATTTTAATTAAGGTAGCTACACTTCTATGTACTTATAATTCCAATTAGGGTACTTATAACTGTACCTACTAAGTCCCATGAACCTCCAAGAAAACCCTTGAAAGCAAACACGGCCGAGGAGCAGCAAGCGTTTTGGGCCGCCATCTTTCCGGAGTCCGAGATGCGGGCCGTGGAGTACCTTCGTCGGTTTGATACATGTGGGGCTTTGGGTTTAGCGTTCTTTCAGGGTGTTGGTGTTAGGGCGTTGAGCCAAGATTGTAGTGAAGGTTTCTTGCTTAGTTTAGAGTGTACGAATTTCTACAGTTTGGGGCAGGTTTTTGTGGCTCTACTCTTTTGTTACAGCTGTATGAACCGCCTCAAAGCCGCTGGAGTTCGATCTCAAACCCACCCAATTTGTGTAAAACTTCAATTGTTGAAAGGCTGAGAGGGCCAGCCTCTAATTAGAACTTAAGACCTGCCACATTCGTATCCTGAGCCCGCTTAAACCCGAACTTCAAAACCCTCTAGACATTCCTTAGAACAAAGACCTGAACTGTGCCCTCAGCCTATACACTAAACCTTAAAGCATTCCCTGAAGCTCGGAATCCCAGGGCCCTGAAGCCCTAACACCCGAAGCTCCCTATAATCCGTAAAAAAAGCCTGGCAGGAACCATTTATTCATAACACAGTAACCCTTTATATATAGAAAACCTTTTAATGCAACAATTTAAAACAAAGCCTTATAGGAACCCTTCAAAGCAACCCTTTAAGAAGAAGCCTTATACTCTTCATACAATAGTAACCCTTAAAATATGATAACGCTGATAGGAACTATTTTAGCGAAGCCTCATCGGAACCCGTTTCTTCGAGGAAGCTCGTACCTTGCCAGCGAGCGGCCTTGGCACATGCGCCTTCGCGGAACTCCAAGGGTTTGGTGTTTAGAGGCTTAGGGTTTAGTGTTTAGAGGCTTAGGCTTCAGGGCTTAGGGGTTCAGGGTTTAGGGTTTAGGGTTCAGGAGTTTAGTGTTGAGCATTTAGGGTGTGACTTCTTGGCTCCAACGACACAACTGTATGTATACAAATATATATATATATATATATATATATATATATATATGTATATGCATATGTGTGTGTGTGTAAGCCTCAAAGCTTGGACCCAAGGGTGAACACCGGGACATTGGGGGTTTCAAGGATGTTCGTTCCTTAAGCTTCCGGATTTGCATTTTAACATGTTTGAAACCGACTATACGACATGACGATACTACACGAAAATATGCTTTTTAAACCAACACTATACTTATTGTTCTACACGATATATTCTACTGCAATTTACTATTTACTATGCTATTCTATACTACACTATGCTAGGCTATGCGATGCTACATCATGCGGCAAAACCCTGTTCTAATTATCAAGGCCTCTGCAATAGTAACCATGAGGGTCTGAGGCTTCGCTTGCTGTTGTATAGATTAAGGGCTTATAAAATCTATAGATTAAGAGTTTATAAGATAGGGAGTTGTTAGTGCACACTCTGACATAATGCAATATCGCTTACAGCTTTAACCTGCTATAACCTGCTAGTACGGCCATTGGCTGTTGCTGGGCTGAAAACCCCCAGACTAGGCAAGAATAAGGCCTTTGGGTCTAGTTGGAATTCTCGGCTAACACAGGCTAACCATATGGCGCCAGCTCGACTAAATCATGTTTTTGTAGCAGTGATTTTGTGCCCAAAAGCCGAGGGTGGTTCCAGGGTAAAGCCCAAGACCCAAATCTGACTCTATAGACCCGTAGCCCTAGACCCGGGAGTACCTGCAGGTTCCCAAGTCCTAATGACCCCGTAACCCTGGAGACAGGTGCGTGCCAATGCCTCGGCTCTCCATGAAAAAGCGCTGCCGGAGGTCTGGGGAGGGGCTCGCAGTGATTTAATAACAGCGTTTTGGCCGGAAGCCTTAAGCCGTACTGTAAAGCCTGTAAGTAGACCCTAAAGGGTTTTAGTGTGTTCGGGCTTAGAAGGGTTGATGCTTACAAGACCTGCCCTGTTGGGGTTCCTGATTATGAACTCCTTACACAAGTCCTTAAAATGGTCGTTTTACGGGTGCTTTCCAGGTTTGAAAGCCTAAACCTGCTTGTTTGTAGGGTCCCTATAGGCTCTACATTCGTGTCGCCAATAGGAGCCTACTTTTTGGTAGGGTCCCAGACGTTCTGTATTCGGAGCCTTAGGGTACTGTCAGGGCCTTATCAATTGCCTACATTATTTTGGTGGCTCCGCTTGATAATTGTAGCTTACTGGACCCCAGAACCCTATTCTAATTATTCGGGCTCCTGCATTGGGAACCCAATAGCCTCAATCCTTAGGAGTCATGGATAGGGAATTCCAGCACTAATTGTCTTTCATCCAGTTCCCAACTTTTGGAGGGTTTACTGCAGGGTTCAGGGTTGGAATCCTTAAAGGAACCCTTAAAGGAACCCTTGAAGAAGCCCTTTAAAATAGCGCTTTAAGGAACCCGTAAAGGAAGCCATGGAGGCTTTGGTTCCATATAGGCACATGGAGCTCTATGATACCCTTAAAGCAATCCTTAAAGGCGCCCTTAAAGGAACCCACGGAGCCCGGGATAAACTCCCGAGCTGTTGAAACCTTTCGGAGGTGCGGGATCGTTTTGAGCCCCTTCGGTCGCACCGCAGCCTGTGAGGGGTTGGGGTTGAGGGCTTAAGGTTGTAGAGGGTAGGATTTGTAGGGTTCAAGGTTTAGGGTTGAGGGTTCAGGGTTTGGGGGGTGGAGTTTACAGGGTTTAGAGTTTAGTGATCTATGCGGTTTCCTTTAAAGGGATCTGTAAGGCTTCGTTTAAAGGGAGCTATAAGGCTTTCTGTAAAGGGATCTATAGGGTTTAGGGTTTAGGGATCTATAACAAAGACTAAACCTTAAGAGCACTAAACCGTAAGAAAACTGACCTAAGAAAACTAAACCATAAGAAACCTAACCAGCGCCTTTGCAAGCTGCTTTGCCAGCGTAGATTCCCGAGCCCTCCGAGCCCAAAGCCCGGTGCCCAAACATTCTGGACCCCAAGCCCTTGCCAAAGAATTAAGAACTACCTGGGGATCCAAAAGCCTGCCGTTAAGGGGTCATAACCTACTCTTTTGTAAGGTTTGGGGATACAGGTATATAAATCCATGGAAAGCCATAAACTCAAGATCCCTATAAGCTCTGAAAGTCTACAGCCCTGAAGCCTGAATGGAATTGAGCCCTCAACCCACCCGTCCCATCCCAACAAAAGGGAAATTCAGGAAGTTCGGTTAAAGTTGTCAAAAACCCTTTTGAACCCCTACAATATGCTATATAGCACCGTTATTGAAACTCCAAAGCCCTTGACAAATCTAAACCCTAAACCCTACCCGTGGCCACAAACCCTACAATAATACGATATGACCCCTCAATTAGAGGGTAGAGCCCTTAAAACGGTAGGTTTTCGGATCCCAAGGTAAACCCTGAACCCTAAAAACCAAAACCCTATAGATCCCTGATAGGAACCCTTAAAGGAGGCCTTATAGATCCCCTTAAACAGGCTTTAAGGCTCCATGTACCCATATAGTAAATACTTAGGCCTTAAAGTACGTATATAGGGAGTCTTTTAAGGCTTAAGTATCTACTATAAAGGTACATAGAGCCTTTGGGAAGAGCCTTGCCCAACAAAAAAAACAGTTGAGGAAGTTGGGCTACTCGGAGCAGGAACTCCAGGCCACTCTCGGCTGGATCCAGGAGAGCCCCTGACTTAGGGAAAAGGCGGTTTAGGGTTTAGGGGTTTAGGGTCTATAGGGGTTTAGGGTTTAGGGTCTATAGTGGTTTAGGGTATAGGGGTTTAGGGTTTAGGGTCTATAGTGGTTTAGGGTTTAGGGTCTATAGTGGTTTAGGGTTTAGGGGTTTAGGGTTTAGGGTTTAGGGTTTAGGGTCTATAGGGGTGTAGGGTTTAGGGTCTATAGTGGTTTAGGGTTTAGGGGTTTAGGGTTTAGGGTTTAGGGTCCAGGGTGGGGGGGAGCTGGGGCCCGGCTAGGGTTTCAAGGTTTTTAGGGCGTTTGACTTAGGGAGAGGGAGGAGAGCTAATGATTTAGTGTTTTAACAATTTTAGGGTTTGGAGTTGAGGGTTCACGATGGTTCAACGGTTTAGATTGCAGGGGTTAGGGTCTTTAGGGTTTGGGGCTTATCGGGTTTATCGGCTTTGGGCTTGAACTGGGAGGATTTCTTTAAGGGCTCTGCGTTCAGTAAGGGTTTCAACAGCCCCATTGCAAAACGCTGAGATGATCCTGAACCTTTTTAGAAACCCAAAAGCCTTAAATCCTAAACCCTACCTAGGGAGGCTCCCATCCTAAACCCTAAAACCCTAAAGCCTTAAATCCTAAACCCTACCTAGGGAGGCTCCCATCGGATGGTTCAGTCCGAGTCCAGGGCCTACTCTTGGGTTTTGGTTTAGGTTCAAGTGTTACCTGGGGATCCAAAAGCCTACCTGCTTACGGGCTAGACCCTTTAATTAAGGGGTCATAATCTACTATTTTGTAGGGTTTGGGGATACAGGTAGAGTTTAGTTTTAGAGCTTCGGGTTCAGGGTTTAGGGTTTAGGTTTCGGTTGTATAGATCTGGCACAACAAATAAGAAGCAAACCGCCAATCTCGATGTTTTAAAATAACGCCTCAAAGCTGGAAGCCGTGAACAGCAATCTGCAAGACCCTACAATTTAAACCCTGGTTCTAAACCCTATACACCTCGAACCCTGTACCCAACCCCGACCCTGAATCCACACCCTCCTTGGATGGAAGGACTTGGCCCCAACGGCTGCTGAAGCTGCAGCAGTTTAGGCTTAGCGGTGTGGGGCTAAGGGTTTAGAGTTTTGTAATTTGGGTTTTAGACTCAGGAGGGATTTTACAAGTTGTTTGAAAGGTTTGGGTTTTGATGATCGTTGCGAACATGTTTGGGCTTCTCTGAAGTAGGCTTATGGCTGTTTTGTTTAAATGTTTCGCTGACTCTATGTAGTGATCCTGAGGATTGATGATTCTGCTGATGGACAAAATCCTGCATGACCCTAAGGACTCTAAACTATGGGAACTATGGTATATTCCTTATAATGAGTAATGCAGGATTTTGTCCATCAGCAGTTATAGTGGTGAATGCGCACTGAACTTTTCGTTTGCGGGGCACTAGCTAGCAGTAAACATCCTAAACCCTAAACCCTAAACCCTAAACCCTAAACCCTAAACCCTAAACCCTAAACCCTAAACCCTAAACCGAACATCCTTACTCATTACTTCAGGTGAGTTCAGAGCTCCCGAGCCTTCATTGTAAAGGGTTTTTTCAGCATTACGAACCCTAAGGCTCCATGTGCCCATATAGTTTATACTTAGGCCTTAAAGTACCTACATAGGGACCCCTTTAAGCCTTAAGTATCTACTATAATGGTACATGGAGCCTTTGAGGAACACAGCATAAAACCTGAAGGCTAGACTCTCTGCAAAAATGTTTGGTGCGCAAGCTCCACCAACAAAAGCATCCCAACATCTCAAAAATGGCGGACTTAGCCTAAGCCTCCATGTACCTGTATACGATAAGATAAGATAAAGTAAGTACTTGTACATAGGAGCCCCTGTAAGGCCTAAGTTTATACTAATTATACATGTACAAGAAGCCTTAAACTCTGAGCCCCCTATGGTAAGTACCCTCAAAGGGGGCCTCTCAACGCAACCCTTCAGCCAGCCAATAGAACCTTGGGGTAAGCTGCCGAGCTCTCGAAACCATATAGCCACATGGGTCACATGGGGCTAACTCGAGGCATCCTGCGAGCTTTGATCTTGTAACGTACCTGAACCGTCGGAATGCTGATTACATCACTCAGGGTTTCCATTAGGTTCGGGATTTAAGAGATATTCCCTAATGCCCAGACCCCCAAAAGATATAAACCCTGACTACAGCCTTTGAGAGCGTCTCTTTGGGTTCCCAGTGATTGCACATGGTTAAGGGTTTAGGCATCGTGAGAATGCGAGATACAGTAGCAGTAGCGAGCAATGAACACGTAATTGGAGCAGTCATAGTAAGATAAGCACTTAGTCACAGTAACACTGTTATCACAGTGCTATTGGTTTCAAAACCCAACAACAAGTGCCGATGCAAGCAAAAAGAAGTTGAGACATCTCCGACTATTCATGACAAGGACAACGTCCTGACTATTCCTGACAACGTACCAACCCACACGAAAGCGTGCCCGAGTAAAAGGGTGATCTTACCACTACCATCACTTTGCAGATAAAATTCGAGCAGCAAGACGCACAGGACCACTACTAATGATGACAACAAGACATATCAAACACGTGCGTACTTTGTGCTACATGAAGTGTCGGATCCCTGAAACCCTGATGCTCCAAACCCCACAGTACTGAACATTGCGGACAGTGGAGCTGAGAGACTGACCCTCATATTCCAAGGTCCGAAACCCTAATCCCTATACCCTAAACCCTTGAACCCTGAGCGTTAAACCGAGCCTTAAACCCCAAACCCTTTATTCCAAGGTCGTTCACATTCATATCGACCGTGTGGGCCGCTTTATGGAGACGGATGAGTATTATCGCAGTCACTTGCTCGCACGCATGTTAGTGCCTGTGATTAAGGGCTCAGGTTTCAGCGGTTCGGGAAAATACCACCTCCCCCAGCCTCCGTGTAATGTCGGAACCTGACTAAGAAACCTTGGGCCTTTATTCGAGTTCCGTATATGAACCTCACTATTTTAATTTGGGGGTTATAGTCTCAGGGCTTCTTAATCAGGTTCCTACATTAACACCCAAAGCCCTAAAACGACTAAATCCCCCAAAGCCTCTAAACCCTAAAACCCCATAAGCCCTAAACCCAATTAGGGGTCTCCTTTAAGGGCTCTAGAAGGTTCCTACATTAGGGCAACGGTCATGGCCACTTGAGGTGTGGCGGGGCTCGGGATTTTGGGGTCTTGAGTTTACTTAGCTGTACTTAGATTTTTGTTTATTTTTTGGTTGTTATAAATCCTAAGAAACAGCTAAATTCATATTTTTTGCTAGGGTTCTAAGTTCAGTATAGTTTTGGGGTCTTGAGTTTGGGGTTCTGTTGGGTTCAACAGCCGAAGGCTCCATGTGCCTTTATAGTAGATACTTAAGCCTTACAGGAGTCCCTATATAGGTACTTTGAGGCCTAAGTATTACTATATGGGTACTCGGAGCCATAAACTCTAAACCCTATACCCGTAGAGAAAGATTAATCGGAAACCCTGTAAACCCTAAACCCTAAACCCTTTTGGGCAACAGCCCACAGCGTCTTGGGCAGTCCCCGGCCCGAAGGGCCAGAACCCGAAACCCCACCCCTTCAAGAATCTCAGCCCTAGGGGTCCATGTAACCATAGGAACCAAGGTAGTTAGTTCCTTTTTGGGATTACCTTATAGGATTCTATAGATGAACCCCAAAAAGGAACTTTGGGGCCTATGGGGAGCCATACAGCATATCAGGGTCTATAGGGTCTAGATAGAAGGTTTTAGGGTTTAGGGCGTTTAGGGTTTAGGGTTCAGGTACATGTCCATGTAGCCACATAGTATATGGATAGTTCTCTAAATTATGGTCCCTGTTAGAGTCCTTTCTATAAGGGTGTCCGTACTATTTTGGGGACCAACCAGGGAACCTAGTTTTGGCGACCCAAAGTACCTAGATAGGGACTACATTAGGGCCAAAGTATATGCTGTATGAGTATATATGGACTCTTAGGCCCTCAACCCTGAACCGTATACACGAATCCTTAGCTCAAGTGAGGTCAGTTCGAGACGGGCACCTCCAGCGGTGCACTCGACAGCATCTCGGAGAAGATCTGAAGCCTCCAGTTTTCAGCATAGCTTAGGGTTTAAGTGATTAGGGTTTAGGGGTTTGGGGTTCAGGGCTTTCAAGCACTACAAGAGTTTGAGTTTTAGGTCTTGCAACGGTAAAGCATGAAGGTTTTCGAGGTTCTAGGGTTTCGGGGTGTGGGTTTTACGTGTTTCGGGGAGTCATGTTATCTCCCTTCTGGGGGAGAATTGCGATACCGGCCTGGTGCAAAGCAACACCTGCATGTTGTTGGGGTCCTTTGTTGGGAGTTGGGATTGTGGTTCAGAGTGTAGTTTGGGTTGGGTACGGCCCCCACTCAGTAATTGTTCAATAATATTCATAATATTCATAATATAGTTATATTAGGACCTGAATAGTAGCCCTATTATAGACTCTTACTGTATGGGGGCAGTACCTAAAGTTTGAGCTTCAAGGTTTGAGCTCAGGTTTTCCGGCTTCGAGATGCCAGGTCTCGAACATGAGGCTGTAGCTGAAGTTCTACAGGCTCGTGTTTGGTTTAGCTGGGCTTCTCGTTTTTTTTAAGTGGGCTGAGAGAGAAGAGAAGAGGTTCTCGGTATTCAGACCAAGAGACCCCGAAATCCAACATCGTCGTCTAGTCTGCCTGCATATGTAGGAAGGTAAAACCCGGTATATATATATACATATATATATATATAATATTATTATGTATATGTACCACCTAAACCCTAAACCCTAAACTCTACCTAGACGCCCCAACTACCCTCTAATATAATTTCCCTAAATACCCATCATAAAGGACCACAGAGCGTTCTATTAAAGGGTACTTGGGCGGTGCCCACACCCCAATGGCCGCGAATTGAAAGCCAGTGCTACTAGACCCCAGAAGCTGAACAACGCTTGAGATAGAAGCTTCAATGATTCCGATACAGGGAACTCCAGGAAGTTGGAATATGGATTAATTGTAGGATCCCCTATAATTTACCTTAAAGGAGTTACGATAATGATATTCCAACTTTCTTGCTTCTACTGTAGGGGCCTTAATAATTACCTACACTATTTTGGGGGTTCCTTCTTGTAATTATAGTATAGCGGTACCTAAAACCCTAGTCGACTTGTTACTCTTGTTGAGGTCCCGTGTTCCTCGGTCCTTACCGCAGTTAAAAGTTTCGAGTCGCGAAGTAAGACCCAGAGCTACTAAGACAGAAGCCTCTCGATTAAAGATACTCTTCCCGAGGGTACCTTCGTCCCTGCTATAGGTACGGCCCCCACTCAGTAATAGTTGAATCATGTTCATAATATAGATATAGTAGGACCTTAATAGTAGCCCTATTATAGACTCTTATTGTATGGGGGCCGTACCTAAAATAAACCCCCCAACCCTGCTCTAAGTAGTCAGGCCCGAGTCTGAACCTAGGGCTCCTGTTGCAATTCCCTAAGGCTCCATGTACCCATATAGTAGATACTGAGGCCTAAAAGGGGTCCCTATATAGGTACTTTAAGGCCGAAGTATATACTATATGGGCACATGGAGCCTTAGGGAATTGGGGGCGGGACTGCCGCAGCGCGTGGAGATTGTAGCCGGCACTGGGTTTCGTGGTTGGCCTTGTTACCTGTGGATCCAAAAACGTACCGTTTTAGGGGTTAGACCCTATAATTTAAGGGTAATAGCCTTATATGCAAGACACCGCGATGGAATCAGAACGATTCTGTAGCTAAGACTTGGCTCTAAACCCTGAACGCTAAACTAAGATGCCTATACAAGCCTCCAACACATGAACGTCATAACTTAGCGTTATTTGAACCGTTTTAGGCTAGTTGCACGGAGCTTGAACATGCCAGGCAATCCTCAATTCCCGCACCCAACAAGAGCGGCCAGAAAGGTAAGAACGACATCCGCAAGAGGTGGGAAATGGAGCTGCTTCCTGGCTTGGGCCATCTTGAAGATTTTTTTGGTGGATCTAGGTCAGGTAGGGAGAAAAGAACAAGTACAGTCTTTGGGACATAGAAGTAGGGTGAAGTGATTATATATTCTTATAGCTCTACGAGCAGTCTAGGCCCGTTAAAAGAATTCTGGCCGGACCATAGAGGACTGCAGCTCGGAACAATCAACCACAGAGCTCTAAACCCGAGGGGTACTTAGACATGACTTTTAATTTTCGGTGCCTAGAACCCGTATGAGACAGCTAGAATTGTAATTGATGCTGCTGACTCTGAAAGTCTCAGCCACAAACATTATGTGGCCAAACCGCTATCCAACATTTTATCTTCGCGATATTGGTATAGATACCTTGTTTATAGCCTTCGTTCCAAAGCCCACGCTCCTTTAACTAAGCTACACCCTAAGTCCTTGAAGGAACCCAGGTATAGAACCCTTTCAAGCCCCAAGAAATCCCGAAACCCTGGGAATCCCTAGAGCCCCCAAGCCCTAAGACTCCCTGTTATAGAATCCTCTCAAGCCCAGCAACCTCCAGAGCTCTTTCAAGGAGCCCTTTAAGGTTTCTGTTTTAGGGGCCCTCTCAACCCTAAACCCGAAACCCTGGACCACAAAAAGCCCCTAAAACCCAAACTAAACCTCTGAACACCCTAAACCCCTAAACCCTGTCCGTGGCACAGCTGGACTTGGCAGCAAAGCGGGTGGGGGGAACCTGATTGGCGGGGAACATCCCGGCATAGCTCCAGCTTTGATTGGACACGAATTTCTGCCCCGCATCCACATGAGATTGCTCCTGAGGACAACAAGGAGGGAGGTACATGACCTGGAGGATTCAAACCGCATCCAGGAAAGCACGATCACCGATCTGCGGGAGGCTCTCAGAAAGATCGAGCCGCAGCGGGACAGGGCCCTGGACAACCTCGACGACATGCGTCTGGCATTCCTACAGCTGGCTGAGTGGTTCCCAAAGAGGATGTCTCCCCTTTGGACAAGAACCCTCTGAAGCCCTTAAAGCCCCTAAAGCCCTTAAAGTTTTAAAGCTCCTAAACCCCTAAAACCCCTAAACTGACTGGCCCCCCCCGCTAAACTACCCTAAACCACCTAAAACCCCTGAAACTCCTCAACCCTACACCCCTAAAGCCCCTCTCCCAGACCCCCCAAGGTTCGGCGGCACCTACGAGCACGCCAAGCCCTTCGAGCGTTGCAAATATGGAGCTCTGGGAGCTCCCGGGCTTATTAAATAGGGTTTAGGGAATAATAGCTAGGACCCAGAGTAGGCCCTTATTCCCTTTTTTGAGGTTTAGGTTCCCTTATAACTCCCTTTGAACCAAAAAGGGCACCCTTTTTATTCCCAGGTTACTCTTGGGTCTAGTTATTGAATAGGGTTTAGGGAATAATAGGGTTGATAATATAAATCCTGCATTACCCATGATAAGGAATATACAATAATTCCCATAGTCTAGGGTCCTTGAGGTAATGCAGGGTTTATATCATGAACAGTAGGGTTTAGGGTTTAGGGAATATAGGGTTTAGGGAGTATATGGAGCCCTGGAAACTCCTAAACTTATTACAAGGAATACGGTCTAGGGAAAACGGGAGTTTGGGAATATTGCTTGGGGCTTAAGGTGAGGAAGATAGTAAGGAATAGCAGGGAATAGGTTTTAGGGAATATAGGAGTTTGGGATTTAAGGTGAGGAGTATATCAAGGGCAATCAGGGAATAGGGTTTAGGGATATAGTTTGGGGTTTAATGTGATGAATATATCAAGGACTACCAGGGAATAGGGTTTAAGGAATATTTGGTTTGGGGATGAGGGTTTTTGGATTAGGGCTGGGCTTATTCTTTGTCATAGTGGGGTAATATTTTGCATTTTGGTGGGTACTTATTGGGACTTATTGAGGAATGCAGTTTGGCGGTTTCGGGTGCGGAATATAGTTTAGGGAATAGGGTTTAGGGACTAATTAGGGTTTAAGATGGAAAGTTTAGGGTTTAGGGGCCTTTGTGAGTTTCCAAAAATTGAGGACCCTAATATAGTGCGTACCCTAAATAATAGGATTTTAAGGGCTCCCAACAAAGGTCCTTTGTCATCGTGGGGTAACTTTTTACATTTTGGTGGGTACTTGTTGGGACTTATTGAGGAATATAGTTTAGGGTTTAGGGTTTGCATGGGGTTTAGGGAAAAGGGTTTAGGGTTTAGGGCTCTGGGGTTCAGGAGTTATTCTGGGGTCTAGGATATACGGGCTCGGTTTTCGTCGGAGGCTTTTTGTGGATTCCCAGGGGTTTATATATATATATATATACACATAGATTAATAAACAGATATATGTATATATATATACATACACACACACACACATCCATCTGTCCGTCCATCCGTCCGTCCATCCGTCCATCCGTCCGTCCATCCGTCCATCCGTCCGTCCGTCCGTCCATCCGTCCATCCGTCCTTCCGTCCGTCCGTTTGTCGGTCCGTCCATCCGTCCATGTGTCCATCCGTCCATACATACATGAAAACGTAGAGAAATACACACATACATACGTACATACATACATGCATACACAGACACATACACATACAGCACATACACATATACACACACATGCATTACAGTACATACATTACGTGCATTACATGCATTCCATACATCACTTACAATACATACATTACGTACACCACCGTCATTACATAGACTCATACTTACATGCATACATGATTCATAATACATTCATACATACATACATGCGTACATACACACACTCACTGCATTACATCACACCACATACATTACATTACATCACACCACATACATTGCATACATTACATACGCCACATACATACATACATACTTAGCTACAAACATAAACACATACACGCATAACTATGTACGTAGATGTATGTGTAAATATATTCATATATATATATATATATATATATACATATATATATATATATATACATATATATATATGTATGCACAATTAGTTTTTTTGATCCCACCCACAAGCCGCCATGAAACGCTGCAACATCCTAGACAAGATTGAACACACTCCCTAAACCTCTAATCCCTAGAAGCCCCTAAACCGAACCCTAAAGCCCAACCCCTAAATCCTAATCCCTATCGCTGCAGAGGTCATGAACGACTTCCGAGGCGCCAAGGGCAACCCCACTCCCTAAGGATCGGTGTACCTTAGTTTATCCCATACTAAAGGGGACCATGCCACAATCTGGGTTCCCGTCACTGAAAGGTTCATGAGACGTAGTAACTAGAGTTGAGGGTTCCGTTTAAGGGTACACTAGGGTTCTATAACAGGTTTCTGCCTTTAAGGAGAACAATGCATAATTCTTGTCGGGTCGCGCTACAAGAGCGACTTGCAATGGTGCGAACGTGTGTGGGTCGGAGTCAACGAACACAAACCCAGATCCTAAGCCCTATACTACTATATAAGCCCTAAACATCCTACAAGCCCTATAAAACCCTAAACTTTAGGGTGTATGGGGCTTGTAGGGTGCTTAGGGTCTGAAAAGGACCCTAAACCCATGGTGCACACATCCTGCTGACATCCACCGGAGCCGAAGTGAGAAGGATTCCGGCTGATAATCAGCAAGATTTAGTTCAACACAAGTAAGGTATCTATACTTTCGCTTACATTTAGTATAACCCACTTAAAGTATTTATAACTGTACTTCCTGCATCCCATCAACCTCCAAGCAAGAACTTAATGTGTTGTGGTTTGTTGTATTAGTTAGAGTGGGTTCGTTTGTTACGGGTCCGAGGCCTTTTTTGAGGTAGCACAGTAGAGACATCTTGTTCTAACTTCCCTAAAACCGAGAACCTAGCACGGGCAACCCGTAAGCTTCACAATGTCTTTGCTTCAGGCTTGCGGATCCCTTGTCAGTCATACGGTTGATGACATAAATCCTGCATTACCCATATAAAGGAACATACCGTATTTCCCATGTTCTAGAGTCTTTAAGGTAATGCAAGATTTATATCATCAACCGTAGTGTTGTGTTGAAAGGTCTTATGGAGGCTTGCCCAACTTTATTATGAAAGGGAAGGGATTGCGATGCCAGGAACCCGAAGATGTCACTGTTCAGGGGCGGTTGGCTGTTGGCATGTCGATACAAGGCTGTGCTGTAGGTTTCAGCGCGTAAGGTTTTTCAGAATATGCTGCGATCGCCATTGTGTCTGTTGTGTTCCCCTGGCCGTATTTGTTGTCATAGTAGAACTCTTCTGCCTGCTACTTTTGTTTGGTGCCCAGATTGTCATCGTGGAACTTTTCAGCCTGCTATTTTCAGTTGGTGCCCAGAGCACCATCTTTGCAATCAGAGATTTTCGTCGCTCTCGGCCCGTCTGCCCTTCATCCTATTTCCACTCGGGAGACCCCCAATGGGGCTCGAAGGCCTAAACCCCAAACCCAAAGCAATCCCGCAAACAAATTCGATTGGTGAGTGTAGGGTTGAGGGTTTGCAGGGCTCAAGCCTCTAACCCAAGACCACAACACAAACAGAAAGCAACACCGCCAGGCGTCACTTCAGCTTACGGCTATGGGGACTCCTACCTTGTCTCTCGCTGCACATTACAGCCGTTACTGAAGCACGCCTGCCTGAGGTTTTTCGGGGTTTAGGGTTCGGGGTTTACACATCGAATTGGTGGGTTATGGTCTTGGGCCAGGGTTTATGCCTTGAGGTTTTTGAGGGTTTTGGGGATCTGCCTAGCATGTCTTGCAGCCTGAGGGAAGCATCTGAGCACATACCACGGACCGCACACGACCGCGACCTAGTGCAACAATGACCGAAACATATGATTTGCAAAGGCCGGCAGCAAGAACTGCTTGAACCGGTAGCAACATGCGCTTCAACAGAAACATCGGTAGGATCTACCAGAACTAGTTGTCACAATTGCGATGGGAGTCGCTGCGGTGACAAAATGAGAATCAGCAAGCGTCATGATTGCACTCGTCATCGTCACCACCAGAATCGTCTCAAGCTGCTCTTAATTCTTACTTTTTGACCAGTACTAGCATGGTAGGAGCTTGCTCTACAGACGCTATATCAGCATTCGTGTACCAAACGCCTGTACCCGTTATCGGGGCAACAGCAGGCACGGCCTCTAAGACTGGGCAGCGATCCGAAACCGCGGAAGTGCAATATCTCTGGCACTCTCACAGCTCAACTTCCAAACCACTTTTAGCCTAAATCCTTTAAGGCGTGAGCCCTAAAAGTATTGATGGAACTGCCTTTTTGCGTATTCCTCAGCACAAAAGATCCCATGTTTACAGCAGCAAGGAGGCGGCTTAATCCCTAAATCAACCCTAAGCTCTAAATTCCAAATCAACCCTAAGCTCTAAATTCCAAATCAACCCTAAGCTCTAAATTCCTAAACCCTGAACCCCTCAAACATTGAAGCCCTATAAACCCTAGATCCCTAAGCCCTGAGCCCCCCCTAAACGCTAAACGGTCCACTCGCCGTGTCCGCGTCCCTGCATAGTCACAAAACAGCGATGAATATTCCCCGCAACCCTATTCTGGGTTAGAATGCCCCTGTACTACCAAGCCCGTTTTGCAAACCTATATCCCGCTGTACGACCCTACAGACAGAAGCCCTATAAGACTTGTATAAAATTACACAAAGCTTTTCAAAACCGGATGAACAAATATAAAACCCTGCAACATCCCATCAAACCACACCTCGGCAATCAACAACAACCCAACGGCCTGAACCCTAAGCCCTAAACCCCGAAACCCTAAATCCCTAAACCCTGAACCCTAAGCCCTAAGCCCTTACCCTTAGGCTCTAAGGACTCATATTTAAGACCGTACCATTTAAGGCTTTTGGGCTGTTTAGAGCCTTAGGGTTAAAGCCGCCAAATTGGTAGACCCCTGCCCAACGGCCTCGATGTCTCAGGTGCTGAAAGACGTCCGACTTCGTTGCACCTTTGCCTCCACGGACCGCTAGTTGAACATAGCTAGGTTCCTGAGTAGTACCTGTTCAAGGAACCCTATTCAAACTATTAAGGCCCCTAATATAGAACCCTACAAAAGATCCCCTATAGGCCCCTTCAAAGGACTCTTTCAAGGGTTCCCTAAAGGGCTCCTCAAAGGCCTCCAGAAAGGGTTCAATATTGGATCTATTGGGGGTGTAGGGTTTAGGATTTAGGGTTGGGGTTTAGGGTCTACTAGGTAAACAGGCCTTAGGGTTTTGGGGTTTAGGATTTGGGGTTTCAATGGGAGCAAATCCCAGAAATCTGAAGCGCGCAGAGACTCCTCAGCCCTGCAATGAAGAACCTGCCTTTAATCATACAAGAGGGTCGATCCCAGGGTCTGTGTTTGTGCATAAGGAGGTTTAGGGGTGAGGGATTTATGTTTTAAGGTTTAGGGTTACGAGTCTTTGGAGTGTCTTACGTCTTTCGATACGGCTCGTGTTGCTCGCCTGCTCAAGTTATATAACCTTCTGTCCTCGGATCGGATGTCGAATTGTTTGATGTTTGCGCCTCTGATCATATCCAGGACCTCTCCCTCTGTACGATTTGAAGCGTGCTCCTTCATAAGGCGTTTAGCGTCTGAGAGGATCCTTAACATTATGGTTTGCACTTAATGCCTTCGTGAGGGCCACAAAACCCTAACCCGCTTAAATTCTGAACCCTGCACCTTAAACTCTGAACCTATAAACCCTAACCTTAAAATCTGTACCCCAAACCCCAATCCCTAAACTGGGGTCTTGGAGAGACGGGGTACTTGGAGGGGCAGGGGACTTAGTAAGTAGGTTATAAGTAGGGTTATAAGTACCCTAAATGGAGTTACCCTACTTATGACCTACTTACTAAGTCCCCTGGGCCTCCAAGTAGGACTCCGGTGGCATTTCTGGACAGCGCCTGGCGGTGTTGGATAAGCGGCTTGGTATTCCTAAAGACTCCTTTAAATCCTTTAAAGGAATACACCCCTAAGGGTTCCTTAAAGGGATCTAGAAAGGTTCTATAAGGGAATTAAGGAATATGGTGTTCCTAAAGACTCCCATATCCCTTAATTATGGAATCTACCCCTAAGGGTCCCTTGAACGGATCGATAAGGGTTCTATAATCTAAGCACCCCCCCCCTAACGGAACACCTTTGCTAATTAAAGGTTCCTTGGAGCTCCCGGGAGCTATAGGGTTCAGGCTTGGAACATAATGTAGGAACCTGATGAAGCATGCCTGGGCCTATAACCCCCAATATAGTAGGGCTCATATAAGGAACCCTAATAAAGGCCCAAGGTTTCTTCATCAGGTTCCTACATAATGCTGTTTTCTTCGGGCCCAGGTTGTCATGAGAAGCAGCCCTGAACCCTAGTCCTATAGGGCCTTTGATTCTGGCATCAAGGTTAGGGGTTTAGGGTCCAGGGACGTGAGTTCGTGGATTCGGGCTGATCCGTTGAATCCTTATACCCCACTGCAAGCCCTATCTGTGACTCCACACTGCAGGGCTCATTATCAACGAGTCTGTGGGATTTGAAGTTCATTGGCCTTAGGCCACACTAAACCCTAAAGCCTACACCCCAAGGCTGCAACCCGGGCCCCCGACCCCATGGGGACATGGTTAAAGCCATAGGATGTCTGCATGAATCTCCAAGCGTAGTTACAGGGTGCAGGATGTAGGGGTTTGAGCACATGCACGTGCGATGACTTCATGCCGAAACTTCCGGTGAGCATCTGTTGTGTGGTTTCGGATTCGGGGTCTGGGGTGCTTGCAACGGCCTGTTCGGTCTTCTGGGCCCTTTAGGATTTGCGCTGATCTTGATTAGGCCAATAGGCCCTTGCAAAGAAAGATCTTCCGTTCTGTCCATCTCATGCAATCATTCACTGAGCACGACCCTTCCCTAAGCTAAACCCTGAATCATCCTAAATTAAACTCTCCCAAACCTTAGCCCTAAAACCCCAGTACAGTGTAGTGCCTTTATTTATAGAACCCTCAGAGAAACCTGAGCGCTCCTGCCCTTGAACCCCTAAACCGTAATCTACAAACTCGATATAAGCCCTGCACCGCGCGGCTTTACCTGAGCACTACTAAACCCTAAACCCTAAACCCCTAAACCGAGGCGGGCTTTGGACCCGTATGTCATGCGGAGAAAGAGCTATTGCATTTAAAAAAACCCTAAACTCTAAACCCCTAAACCCCTAAACCCCTAACCCCTAAACCCTAAACCTCTAAACCCCTAACCCCTAAAGCCCTAAACCCCTAAACCCCTAAACCCTAAACCCCTAAACCCCTAATTCCTAAACCCCTAAATAACCCTAAACCCCTAAACCCCCAAACCCCTAAACCCTAAAACCCTAAACCCCCAAACCCCTAAACCCCTAAACCCCTAAACCCCTGAACCCCTAAACCCTAAACCCCTGAACCCCTGAACCCCTAAACCCCTAACCCCAGGTACGCCCACGTTCTCAAAGAGTACAGCGACCAAGAGCTTCGGTCTCTGGTCGACGTGGCCACGGCCAACACCTCCATGCAGGACGCCGATGGTAGGGTCTGGGATGAGGGTTTAGGGGTTTAGGGGTTAGGGGTTTAGGGGTTTAGGGTTTAGGGGTTTAGGGTTTAGGGTTTAGGGTTGGGTGATGTAGGATCTAGGGTCTGGGATGATGCAGGGCCTACCTTAAACCCCGAATAAGCCACCTGTTTAAGGATTTTTGTGAGGAAATCATAGTAAGGAGCCCCAGAAAGGTTGGTTATTCAGGGTTAAGGTAGGGTTCAGGGTGGTTTAGGGGTTGGGGTTCAGGGTGGTTTAGGAAAGTTTAGGGTTTAGGTGATGTAGGGTCTAAGGTTCAGGGTGCATTGGGGGAGAAGCCGTCATCAGCTGTCTACAGTTTGCTCCCTAAGTCTCCCGAATTCAGCCCTAAAACTTGAATCCTGTAAATCCACCCCTGAAACCCCCCAACGCTTTGGTTCCCACCAGGACCTTTCCCAAGTGCATCCGCAACTGCTTCGTGGTATGACCGAAGACCCCATGGAGAATTGGATCACCGTCGGTGCCATGGTTCATAGTATCTAGCATCGCTTAGGGTGTCGGGTTTTGGGTCTGAGATTCAGGGTTTAGGGTATTGGGGCTAAAGCGATCCTTCGTTTCTGTCCTTCGAAAGAAGAATGCTCAGCATCTGCGAGCGGTCACCCTGAGTACCATGCTGAGGTACTGGTAGGCCTTAGGTTTCAATTCTGTAATTGACGTTTTGTTGTCGGCAGGGACTGCAATATCTCAAAGCAACAGCTGGTGCAAGAATAATAAAGCGCTTTTTCACAAGGCGTTCACTAGAATTCCAATCGCGATCACGGTGTTCTCCCGTGGCAGCATCTTTTTACTTGACACGACCCCAGAACTCACATGTCTTTCCGGATTTGGGAATCAAGTTTTCCGAGCTGTAGGATTTAGGACTTTTTGGATTATTGGAATCTTCCGGTCAGTCGGTGATGATTACTCTCTATCTGCCTCTCTCTCTTTCTCTCTCCCTTCCTCCCCGGCTGTGTCGCTCTCTCGCTCTCGCTCTCGCTCTCGCTCTCGCTCTCGCTCTCTCTCTCTCTCTCTATCCATCTCTCTCTCTCTCTCTCTCGCTCTCTCTCTCTCTCTCTCTCTCTCTCTCTCTCTCTCTCTCTCTCTCTCTCTCTCTCTCTCTCTCTCTCTCTCTCTCTCTCTCTCTCTCTCTCTCTCTCTCTCTCTCTCTCTCTCTCTCTCTCTCTCTCTCTCTTCTCTCTCTCTCTCTCTCTCTCTCTCTCTCTCTCTCTCTCTCTCTCTCTCTCTCTCTCTCTCTCTCTCTCTCTCTCTCTCTCTCTCTCTCTCTCTCTCCCTACATCTATGCATCGTGCGTAATCTCACTCATGACATTACCGGTAGCAGGAAGGACAGGACCAAGTAGCAATACGGCCAGTTGTAGCAAAGGACGGAGGACAGCAATGAGCTCACAACAGGTAGTGTAGCATCCTCTGTGTAGCATCCTCTTCATCTAGACACATATTCGAATGCGTTAATGACAGCTACTCTAGCCCAGCTCTAGCCTTTGCATGTGGCACAAAGGCTCCATGTACCTTTATAGCAGATACATGAGCCCTAAAGGGGTCCCTATATAGGTACTTTAAGGCCCAAGTATATACTATATATGGGTACATGGAGCCTTACGGTGGCGGTGATTCGGGTAAGCTAGCTGTATTCAGTAAAGCTGTGAGGCAGGCGAAATGTTTGAAGGATGACTCCCTTGAACCACAAATAAACACTAAACCCGAAACTCTAAGCCATACATGCTAAACCCTAAACAAGCAGAAGTGCCAAACCTGAAACTATAAACCCTACATCCAAAAAAGAGACCTACATCCTAAACCTATAAATGAAACTCTACCCTGCTTATCTCTGACCCTCGGCAGCCCAGGCTTCCCCAATCTCAGTCAGAGCAGCTGGGTTGCAGAATTTTGCGTTGGCCGCGGGTTTAGGGTTCAGGGTTTAGCAATTAATGGTTTAGGGGCTTAAGATGTTTTGAGGTTCAGGGATTCAGGGCTTCGGGTTGGCACGCATTCTGTGTGATTGCCGCGCGCAGCCTTTTTGCCAAGCATTTTCGGAGGTTTGTCACTGCCGTTATCCCAGCTCCCATTCGCATGATGAGAGCTGCTACTGCCATCGCAGTCAACGTTTTGCATTACCTGTGTGGTCCAGGGAGCAGGTCGCGGTGCTTGGGAACTCGACACGTTGGTGCAGCATTGTTCCTTCCATGCAATAGTACATAAAAACTGTGCATAAGACATGCAAGGCAACCGTTTTGAACTTTGGGCACCTGCAGTCGAACATACCTCCGTCGGATGCCACAAAGCGTATGTCGTCCTAATGCTGCAAGCACACAGGGCAGAAGCAGGCGGGTTGCTGAAACTCGGGCCCGCTGTTCTTTGTCTATCGAGAACTTCAGTACTCCATACACAGCCTTCAGGACGAAGTGTACCCTCAAAGGGTTTAAGCTTCATATACCATATAGGGGCTCGTAGTTTGGCGGTATAATGCCCCTACTTTTAGGGAGCATTTCTCCTGTTCTTTGTCAACTCAGCCGTGTCTTACTCCCTAAACCCTAAACCCTGTCTTACAATCTAGATCTGAACATGGCAAGCCCTGCTTTTATGAATCCTAGCCTCGACCCTCAAGAACCAAAGGGGAAAAGGAGGGACCCTTAAAGGGGACCCCTACCTATAATGGGGCTTTATAATATTATTATTATTATTATAGCTAGATTAAGGGTATATTACTACGGGTCCTTATTAAGGGTCCCTCCTTTTACCCTTGGAAAGAACCTACCGCTTCAGGGCTCCTGTTTATGATTTCCTCATAGAAGTCCCTAGTAGGTTTTTGGGACGCAAAGAAACCCTTACTCCCAGAATTCACACTCGTACCCAAACTTGATTCGGTAGACACCCAACCCTAGCCCCTAGAATCCCTGAACCCTGCAAACCCAAGACCCCTCGACCTCGAGCCTACAGCATTTTACAGGCTTGACCAGACTCAACTCAACTCCAGAAGTCCCAGGCAGTGGAAAATACTACTTTGAAGTGGAGCTGCATCTCTGCCTTCAAGTACATGTTAGAAGCCTGAATGCTTCGCAATACTTTTCCTTGGGGTTCTTTTCTTGATTTTATTAAAAAACACTGCAACATACCCCAAAACCTTTCTCTAAGTCTCAAGGCTCCTTTTCGAGGCTCCATGAGTTAATCGACTCCAGTTGTTGTTTACAGTGTGCTTTAGAGTTGAAGGTCTAAGAGAGTTTAGGGTCTTGGAGGCTGCAGAGCTTGATGGGGGTTTTAGGGTCCAGGGCTTCAGGATGTTGGGGATTTAGGAAAATTCAGGGTTTCGGTGATTTGCGGCTTAAGCGGTATACTGCAGTCAGTGATGATGAGAGATGTTGAAAGACGGTGAACTTGCAACATTTTCGGCCAGGGGTTGCGCTTTCTGCCAAGATAGCTGCAGTTACCAATGAATCTTGACCAAAGCTTGGAAGCAATGGGGCATCAGCCTCTGTTGTGTCTTTCGCACATGTCTTTCTTTGGGAAGGGCTTCTAAAACCCCGTGGTGGGCTTAAACTAGGAATTAGAGGCCGCGAACTAGTTTTACATTCAGGACTCTCATCACCGAAGGCAACCTATAATCTGAAATAGCGCCCATTGTTAGCTGCCGTCCATGGGGGAGGGGGGGGGCGGGGGCGTGAGTAGGTGGGTGGGTACTGTGGGGTTTCATGCTGGCACAGGGTGGGGGAGTCAGAAGATGGAGGTCCAGTTGACCGGGTACTTCTCCAAACCGAAAACCCTGGCACCCTAACGCCCCAAAACTCTAAACCCTGAACCGTTCACACCCAGATCACCTCAGCCCTAAACCTTCTGCATGGGATTTCTTCGCATGGGCGGAGCAAGAAATAGTTAGAAACCAGCTTCTCTCGTCCAGGTATTGTGGTTGCTCTTCTCCTCAGGTCGGCGTGTTGAGCTGCTTGTCTGACTCATCACTAAGGCCTCTAGTTATTATTTGGGGTCTACTAGGGTCATTGTCAGCGGTCTTATGAAGGATCCTACTAGATATTATTTGGGATCTATGTTGGGCGATCTTCATTTCGTGCAGCTGCCATATCTTCACTCGAACAGGAGGCTATGGAGGTTAAGGGACCATCCGGTTTGAGGAATTCACTATTTAGCTGTTCTTTGGCATGGGAATTGAATTCGCCCTAAACCCTGAGCACTGGCACCACAAGGTATCATAATTCAACCCACTTCATGTTACTAAGTTAAGCCCTAAAACCTAACCCCTAAACCCTAGACCCAAACCCTACACTCCAAACCCCTAAACCCTTAAACCCTAGACCCAAACCCTACACTCCAAACCCCTAAACCCTTAAGCCCCAGACCCAAAAAAAAAACTCCAAACCCCCAGAACCCTAAACTCTAAACTCCAACCCCAAACCCTGAACCGTGGTTGGCACGCGGGGGGTTAGGGGGCTCCGGGGTTGCAGGATCTTCAGCTTTAGGGTGTACAGTAAACCGGCCAAATACGGTTGATGATATAAATCCTGCATGACCCATATTAAGGAGTATACCATAATTCCCATAGTTTCGGGTCCTTAAGGTAATGCAGGATTTATATCATCAACCGTAGTGCTGGGATGCCCTATACATTGCTCTTAGGGATTGAGGCTCGGGGTTTCCAACCTTTGGTCTTCTACTGTAGGGGTTTCGGGTTTAGAGGTCTAGGGGTTTAGGGTTTACCTGGACAGGGGTTTAGGGTTTAGGGTTTAGGGTTTAGGGTTTAGGGTTTAGGGTTTAGGGTTTAGGGTTTAGGGTTCGTTATGTGAGTCCTTAGAAGGGTAGGGTATCTGGGATAGAGGCAGGGTTGTTTAGGGAGCTAGCAGCTATGGATGTCTTGGATGGTAGATGCCATGTACTCCTAGTAGAACTGGGTGAAACTCTTCATGCTGGCATCATATGCTTGGGATTGTAGAGTTTTGGCTGTAGGGAGCTAAGCCCAGAACAAGTAAACCCAAAGCCTAAACTCTGGTTTTAAACCCTACATATTGTGGAATGAGGATGCTGCAAGGATTCTAGGGTTCCTTCTGCATTAAGGGCTGCCTCAGGGACGGTATCGCGACAGCACCACCTGATTCTAGAAGTCACCCTGGCGCCGTTCACAGTTTGGGAAAATAATCACAAGACCCAACGGCTGAAACGTGCAAGTCTGAATGGAGCAAAGGGTTTAGGGTTCACGGATGCATACATTCGATACGATGCAACTCCCAGGTGCAGCAAGCATGTTGCACTGACCTTCCCCTTTGATTACTTTACCCTAAACCCTAAAGTGCCCTTTAGAGGAACCCTTATAGTAACTTTACCCTAAACCCTAAAGTGCCCTTTAGAGGAGCCCTTATAGTAACTTTACCCTAAACCCTAAAGTGCCCTTTAGAGGAGCCCTTATAGTACCCTTATTGTGTAGGCACAGCACTCGAAGCCCTGGGGGGCTTGGCCGTCCCACGGCCCCTGACCCAAGACGTTCCAAGTTCCCTAGTAGAAACCAAAAAGTGGAGGGTTTAGGGTTTAGGGTTTAGGGGTTTAGGGGTTTAGGGTTTAGGGTTTAGGGTCGGATGATTAGTGCCGGGATCCTTGTACATGATCTTGAGGGTTTGAGGATCCTGATGTTGAGCTTGTCCTAGAAAGTCCTTAGCTGCGAACCCTTGAACCCTGACCCTCAATCCAAAAAATCCAGAACCCTACCGAGGATTCGGAGTGTAGGGTCCGTGTGTACAACTGAACCCTCTAAAATGCATGCAGACAAGGCAGCCAATTCATCCCCGCCCCTCGCAACAGCAGCTTCCTCGGCGGCGTAGGCCTCTGGGATTCCCTGCTTAAAGGATCATGGGACTCAGTAACTAGGGATTAAAAGTAATGTGACGGTACTTACAACACCCGAAGTAAGGTACTTAAACCCTAAACCCTAAAAGCCTTATACTTACTAAGTCCCATGATCCTCCAAGTGGAGTCGGTTGGGCCGGTTCGGCTTCGGAGTTTATGCACGGGTGTGGGCTTCAGGGGTGTATGTTACATATAGTAAGGCTAGCCTTGAACTTCTGTAGTCCCTAAACTTCCCTACCCTAATGCTCCTGGACCCTCGTAGTGAGATCCCAAACCTCAGCCCTCAAAGCCCAAGATCCCATGACCCTCTTTGGAGCCTTAGGGCAGGCCCTAAACTTCCCTAAACTTTAAATCTGAGCCTTGTAAGTGTTCATTCAGGGCTTAGAGTTTTGGCATGGGGTGCGGATGATCCTGCCACGAGCTGTTACGGTTCAGGTTTTGGGCATGCTCCGGAGACAGCAAAATCCCTTGATTAAGGATATACCTTAAACTAAACAATATAGTTAGAGTAAGAGCCCTTACATGATGGGAAGTACATGCCTTAATTTAGGGACATTTGAATCTGTGGGTTGCGTATCTCAAGTTGTCCGCTGTCTTCCTGTCTTGTGGCATAGACCGTAAGCCCGAAGTATAGTACATATTACCACAATACGATATGATATACTTTCATTGTAGATAGAACATTAATCCTGAGCCCGGCACTTTGAGCACGCGACCCTATAGAATCCTATAGACTTTTTCCTCGAAGCCCGAAAGCAGAAGCCTCTAATCCTGTGCCGTACGCATACGCCACGAAGCTCGAAGCCCCAAACCAATAAAGCTCGAAGACATATAGCGTGCGTTACAGGAAACCTTGAATGGAGCTCTTGTAGAAGCCCTGAAATTAACCGGGTTTTTCCAGGAGATGATGAGCATGGCTTCGCGGCAGATGGCCAGCACGCAATCCTCTGGCACGATGGTCCGGGTCTCGCTTGGTTCTATACACGGGTCTGAATAATTTCTAATTAGTACTTTCCCCTTCAGTTTTTGATTATATTGAAGCTGGTATAACAAGATACCCTGAAACCCGGGCCTAGTTCTTGAGGCCCCGATATGTCCTTCAAGCGTTTAGGGCATATGGTGTGTAGTATAATACGTATGTTTTGTATCAGTGTGAATTACCTGACCGAGGGCATACGCAACCACGACGGAAACGAATTACAGAACCCCAACCTGCCCTTTAACTTAAACCCTAATTACTAAACCCTCAACCCTTAAAGGGACCCTATCATAGAACCCTAAACTACACCCTTAAAGCCTAGTTACTACGTCCCATGATCCTTTACAGGGAACTCCAGAAAGTTGGAATATGGTTTCATGGTAGGATACCCTATAATTTACCATAGAAGGGTTAGGATAATCATATTCCAACTTTCTGGCTTTTGCCTTAAGTGGCTCCTACAGTCGCTTGTGGCAGCCCTTGGCTGCGAGTCGCTTTGGGTTTGGAGTTTAGGATTTCGGGGTTTAGGGTTTAGGATTTCGGGGTTTAGGGTTTAGGATTTCCGGGTTTAGGGTTTTGGGTTTTGGGCTTGGATTTTCGGGTCTACCTGTTTCCCCAAACCCTACAAAATAGTAGGTTATGACCCCTTAATTAAAGTGTCAAACCCCTAACCAGTAGGTTTTTGGATCCCCTTGTAGGGTGTAGGGTCAAGTTCAGAATGTTTACATGCTCGAGCTGCTGAAGACCCACGTGGAGTATCTTTCGGATGTAGGGTTACAGTAGAAGCCCAAAAGTTGGAAACCCCAATAGCCTCAATCCTTAAGAATAATGCATAGGGATTCCCAGAACTATTTGGCCTTATTCCGGTTTCCGTCTTTATGGGGTTTACTATAAAGAGTCAAGCGTGCAGGATTGACATTGAGCGTTAAGGGTACCAAGGGGGTTCCTGCACGGTTTCGGAACTAAACCTAGAACAATCTGCTACAATCCATATCGCTATCTGAAACCTAAACCCTAAACCCTTAATCGAAACCTACAAGGTCCTAGGATACGTGTCAAGACAGATATAAGCAGAACATGATTCCTTAGGTTTTTCGTTTGGTTGCGGTATAACCTCTACGGCTCTACGGGTTTCAAGCATGTTTGTTGGGTGGTGCAAGGGGACTTACCTATAGCAAAACAACCGAGACAACCTGCTCGACCTAAAGCCTTAAATCCTGAAGCGATAAAGGCCCCTAGTCAACTGCCTACCCGAAACCTTGAAGCTCTAAACCTCCAAACCTCCAAAACAGGATTTTGGGTTTAGGGTTTAGGGCTATAACATCAGCCCTGTATATCTTAGACGCTAGACGCGAAGCCTTACAAAAGCAAAAAGTATACGCCCTAAACCGAGTCCCCGACGCCCTAAACCCTAAACCCTAAACTCCAAACCCCTAAAGCCTGAACCCTTAAACTCTAAACCCGGAAGCCCTTAACACTTAACCCCAAGGCCTCAACTTAGGGGTACTTAGAATTAATTTCTATTTTTTGAATTTTATAATCCCTAAGAAACAGCTAAAATTATGATTTTTGCTAGGGTTCTAAGTTCAGCATAGTAAACCTGATGAGGCAAGCGGCTTCCCTTCGAAGATCTCTGGCCATCCTCCGACCAAACACTTTCGGAGGTCGCTGAGACCAATGGTTCATAGGAGCTATAGGATTTCGGGTTTAGGGGTCAGGGTTTAGAGATTAGGGTTTAGGGGCTTAGCTAGGGTTTAGGATTTAGGGTTTATAGGAATTAGGAGTTAGGATGCAGAGATTTCGGTTCATGGGCTTATAGGGTTTAGGAGTTAGGCTTCAGGGTTTAGGGTTAAAGGGGTTTAGGGGTTAGGTTTCAGCGGTTCAGTTTTGTCAATTTGTGGGTTTAAGTCCCATTGCTGTTGAAAGATAAATGTGTTGTTGCTATCTTAACTCGCAAATTTATTGCGGCTATAGTTGGAGGCAATCACCATAGCTGTTCTTACATTCAGCATTGTCAGCATGATTGGTTCTACCTGCACGAGCTACTATGTCTTGCTAAAGTGCATGCGCGAATCATTTTGACATCAGCAGGGCGGTTGTTATTCTTGCTGAGCTTTCAATATCGCGGCAATTTTAGCACTCTGTTTTCTAGAAGTACAACTGCAGCACTTGGTAGTGTTCCAGTGCTTTTGGACTGGGGCTGAATGTCAAACTACGTAGCCATTGGCTTGCCCATCGACTCCCGCTGCTGCTGTTGGGAAACCCTGAAGCAGATGTCCACATTCTCCATGGTGGATGGACTGCTGGGCCAAACCACGACGGGAAAAGCATCAGGCATGGCCGATTGTACAACGCCAACGGTGCACAGCTTTGCTTTTGATTGCTCCATGTCTTCCAATCGCCTGTCAAGAGGCTAGTTTTGGCGCAAGTGCGCGGTGATGGGATACACTCAGGTCATTCAATCGGACCGGGTTCCCCCAGCAGGTCACTGCAGAGACCACTATGTCCAGACCGACGAGCCGAAGAGAACAGGCCCGGAAGTGATGCGAGACTCCTCATCACCAAGCCCCTTTTCATTACAGAAGAGGAGGCTATGGGGCTTGCGCTGTTGCACCCCACCATGTTCAGTGGTTTTGTATGTTTGGAGCGGCTGCACCAGGTAAATGCTACATGAGTACATGGACGAACTTCTGGGAACCTGCATAGGAACCGTCGTAGCAGCCCTGATCGGCACCCATAAAAAGGCACTGAAACGAAGTCAGGAAGGAACATTGTAGTCATCACTGTAGCAACCATTCCACTAACCTTTTGATTAAGGACCCCATAATATAGGAACCCTTTCGGTCTAAAGCCTGTACCCTAATATAGACGGCTACAGAGTGGGCGCAGTACCCAGTGAGCGCTAGACCAGTGAGGATGTCGTGGTGGGAGTTGCCGTGGACTTGGACAAGCGTCACATCTACTTCTCCTCCAACGGCACCTCATCTTCTTTGGAGCTACATTCACGGTTCCTTTTCAAGGATGCGACAGAGAGTTTTAGGATTTCTTCAAGTTCCGTGTGAAGTTTTTTTTTTTTTTTCCCCAGGGTTTTAGGGTTTCTTAAAGTTCCGATTGAATTAATTCTGTAGGGTTGGCTCCCCAACGGGTTCTGTAGGTGTTCGTAGTTTTGCAGTTTGAAGTGCTTGTTATATACGAGGTTTACAGTTCGGGTTAGGGTTAGGGTTCCCTTTACTTGAAGTGTTTCCTTCAATGGTGTCAGACGGATCCTGCAGCGCCACGAGAAGGGTTTCGGGTTTGAGAGTCCAACTTAAAGGTTTCCCTCAAGGGTTCTATTAGCTATAGGTTTTGCAGAGGTCACTTGAGGGCCGCAACGCGTACCATAGGTTATAAAGCTTTTGTAAGGTGTGTGTTTGTGTGTTTTCAAAGGAGTTTTATAAGTCATTCTAGAATTGGAACATCACTCTCCCAATGCTCTACTGGTAAGGTATAGTTAGTTAATTCCAGCATCAGTCATCCTACTTCCATGTTCCCACTTTCTGGATTTCACTACTAGGGTTTATTGGAGGGGGTGAATAGGAGCCTTGTAGTGCATAGCGAGAAGTCCTAAACCCTACACTCTGAAGCCCTAAACCCCAAACCCTGAAACCCTATAGTCCTAACCCCCCCCCATGTACATGGGATGGTACAGGGTTCCATGGTACGGTATCTAGAACGTTGTTGATAAGGGTGGAGGGGAAAGCTTCCGAAATTCTCGGGACCCCCAAATGACGTAAGCACAAGCTTTTTTTTATAGGGCTACGTATACCTTATGAGGCTTCATTATAGGGGGGCTTAGATGGGATATCCCTGTCCTTTGTTTTGCTTATGGTTTTTTTGGGCCCTAGTAATTTCCATCGCAGTAGTTTGTTTTCACACAGGTTTGGGTGGATGTCTATCGTTGAAAGCAAGCGTTGAGAGCTTGGCAGCTTAGCTCAGATGAGAAGGCTGCCAGAACATGTACCATAAGGGGCCAGTCCAGCCATGTATTATGTATTATGTACATATCTTTTTGTTTAGATAGTGCATATCATAGTGTATAGATATATGTATATGTATATGCATATGTATATGTATATGTATATGTATATGTAAATGTAAATGTATATGTGTGTGTCCCTAAACCCTCGACCCTAAACCCGAAGCCTCGTTTCAAACCATGAATAGGCCGTTGCTGTAAGTCAACAACGGGTTTTTTAGCTCCCGATAATTCTAAAGCCACTACAATCACTACAAGCAGGGCCTTAAACACGTACTGCAAAGAAAAAACATCTAGGGTTCAGGGTTTAGGGGTTAAGGTTGCTGGAAGTACCTAACCTTGAAGCTTCATGAGCACTCAAACCAGTGGTTTAGAGCTCTCCGACTTAGCGCTGCGGATACTGCTGTAGTTGTTACCTAAGGGTCCATGTACCCAAATTTCAAAAACTTTGGCCCTAAAGAACCATATAGGGACCAAACAAAGTATATATACTATTTGGGTACAGGGACCCGTAGAGAGCGATACTTTCAATAGTATACGCTGTCTTCGATCCCCAAACCAGGTGTGGTAGTATAGCTACCCTTAACAAGATAGGTGTTTTCAGGCCCTATTCCTGAACTCTAAAGCTTACGCCCCAAGGTTTTAAGCTTTGAGCTTTAAAAGTCAGGCAAGTGGCCACAGGCCCCCTCCTTTGGAGAGGACACCGGGAGTTGTCGAGTTCGGTTAGGGGTTCCTTAAGTTTTCCTTTCAAGTGGGTGGTTGTCAAAATGATGTACCCTTTTTGGGCACCCCAAATATTAGGTGCCGTACTATAATAAGGGCCCAAAAAGGGACAACCACCCAAGTGTTCTTGGAAATGGCTCTACAATAAAAGGGTGATTTGGGGGTTGCGGGTTTAGTTTTTGTCAAGGTTTTGGTTTCATTTTTGGTTTAGGGCCAGGTTGCAGGCGCTTGGGTTTGCGGCTTATGTTAGGTTTTGGGCTCTACCTGGGGATCCAAAAACCTACCGTTTTGAGATTTCTGCCCTCTAACTAAGGGGTCATAACCTACTATGTTGTAGGGTTTTGGGCCACAGGTGTAGTTTCAGTGGCCAAGTGTAAGCAGAGAAACAGCTTTCTGAAACGCTCAGACAAGATGCCGTAAGCCCCGGACCCTAAGTAGCAGAGCAACGGCATGCTTCAAATTACGGAACAGTCTGAAAGCTTCCATCATAGTCCTCATGATTGCATCGAAAACCCTGGAACCAACAGCTCATTAGATCCTTTGGCGCTACACGGTACATAGAAGCTAAGGCCTGCGTCCTTGATCCTGAACCCACAGCCCTGTAAACTTTTACCCAAACCCTAAACACGGTTTAGGGTTTAGGGTTCCCTAAACCCTAAACCCTCTACCTAGACTTTGCAACAGAGTCCTGGGAGGCGGCCGCGTCGAGAAGCTCTAAGTATTCCTAACTTGGTTGTCGGGTTGAAGCTTTCTCATACTATCTAAGGTTTATAGGCCTTACTCGTGGTGTATGGGTGTATGGGGTTTCGGGTTCAAGCACGCTATATAGTGGTGTTTAGCTACACCTTTATATCACCATAATATTGTTTGTGACATCCTCGAATTCAGAGGTTTCCTTTAAACGGTACGATAGGGCTCCACACCTCGAAAGAGTTTCGGAACGGCAGCCCAAACCCCAAATCCCTTCCCAAATGCCTCAGCCTGATTTTGTTCAGGGTTTACTCTGGTTTACCTGGACCCCAACTAACCGACTTTTCAAGGACTTATATGAGGAAGTCACAGCAGGGAACCCTAAAAAAACAGAAAGGGTGTACAGGGTCCACGTAGGGGAAATCCGCAAACCCGAAATCATCCCACGAATCCTAAACCCTGAACCTTCCCTACAACCCCTAAACCGCCAGATAAATTTCGCAAGAACCTGAAAACCCCCCTGAAACCCTGGAACTCCAAACCCCGAAACCCCGAACCCCAGTGCCCTAAACCGCTACTTGGAAGGGCAGGGGACTTAGTAACTGGTTATCTTAGGGACTTATAAGTACAGTAACCCCAATTAGGGTCCCTTTTAGGCTTTTAGGGTACTTATACGTCTACCTACTACCTACTTACTAAGTGCCCCGACCCTCCAAGTATACTCTAGCACCGAATTCCTTTACCTTATCCAGGATAAGGTTCGCAAGAACCTGAAGCTTTACCCGGCGATGTCCATTAAGGGCCGGGCGGCTTTCAACTTTGGCCCCAGCCCGGTTCTGAGAGGGTTTGAGGGTGTAGGGCTTTGGGGGTTCGAGGGTTTAGGCTCTTCTTACATAACGGTTCAAGAAATGGGACTATAGGTTTGTATTGGGTTTTAAGGGTTTAGGGCTTAGGGTGTCTGCATTTTGTGGCTCTGGGGGTTGGGGGCTTAACGGGTTTCGCGGTTTTTGGCTTTACGGCTTTGGGGCTCCACGGGTTTAGGGTATAACCCTAATAAATCCTAAACCCTAATTAATCAGCCCTAACAAACCCTAAACCCTAATAAACCATAAAAACTGCTTAAAACCCAAAACTTCGGCCCGGTGTTCGTTCAGTTTCCCCACTTACTCCGAAAAGCCCCGAAGTCCTAAACCCCACACGGGGCGTTCTTTAAATCAAGGTCCCTTCGGGGGGGCCCCAAAAAAGGCTTAACAACCGGAGGGGGGGGCGCTACTTCAGCGAAGTCAAGGAGTATACCTTTGAGCCATGAAGTGTACAGGGGCCTGGATGTTTGGCAACATGCTTCCCTGAGGCTCCCTACCAAGAGGGTCCACCCAAAGCCATAAATTATGAGGATGGTCTTTTTGGGCCTAATTCCGTATCTATGGACCCTTTGGGCTAACGATAATGTGTGTGGTCTGGCACAACCCCAACCCCCCCTCTCTACACAAAAGGAAAAGAATGAAATTACACAGGTTTCCATGTGTGCACTGGCGGGGCGAGAATCAAAGGGTAAAAGGAGGGACCCTTAATAAGGACCCCTAGGTATATACCCTTAATATAGCTATCATATACCGATTATATAGCCCATTATAGGGTACGGGTCCCCATTAAGTGTCTCTCCTTTTCCCCTTTGAGAGAAGCCCCCACTTTGTCTTCTGCACACCAGAGTCAGATCTGCGACATCAACGTCTATTCCTGGATGAAGGGCATAAGGAATTCGACAGAAGCTCCTACAAAACCCTGATCCGTAAGATAGAGGAACCCAAGAGTGGGTTTCCGAAAATTAGGGACCCAAATATAGCACCCTAAATAGCAGGATCCTTGTTATAAGGAACCCAAACCCTAAAACTTGTATTTTGTTTACAGAACCCTTAAAGGAACCGCCTGAATCTCTGTAAAACCTGGCTCACTGGACACTTGCAACCCTAAACCCTAAACCCTAAACCCTGAACCCTGAACCCTGAAACCCTAAACCGCAAGGCTTCAAGCATGAGCCCCCGAGCTTTGCGAGCTTCGCGCGCTGGCCACAGGCCATATGGGGATTCCGAAATGCAGGGGTACCTTATTTTGGGGTCCTTATAACAAGGATCCTACTATAGTATAATGGGCCCCAAAGCTCTATTCTAATTATTAAGGCCCCTATACTATACCCTTGTAGAACCGTATTATAGATCCCTTACAGACCGACTATTTTAGGGTACCATATTAGGCTCCCCTATTTTCGGATCCTCCCAAGCCTAAACCCCGAACCCCTACACGGTGTATTAGGGTCCCCGAATTTTCGGAAACTCCCATAGTTCCTGCCAAGGGCCGTTAGTTAGGGGCCAGACCTTCCAAAACCCCTTAAGGAATGTACCGGAGATCATACTAGGAATCCTAGTAACCTTATGATATAGTCTTTAATTAGGTTTAAGGGGCTTAGGGAGCTTGGGTTTCGGGTTTATAGGGTTTAGGATAGGAGTTTCCGAAAAATGGGGGGGCGGAACCCATCTAAGGTACCCCTTGTTGTCGGAAACTCCCATCTTATGATATGGTCTTTATAATTAGGTTTAAGCCCAAAAGTTGGAAACCCAATAGCCTCAATCCTTAAGGGTAATGTATAGGGATTCCCAGCACTATTTGGCCTTACTCCGGTTTCCAACTTTATTGGGTTTACTGTGTAGGGATCTTACGATAATTTCAAGCAGATTCCTCAAGTGAGGGGTATTGGAAGGTCTTCGGGCTTAAAGGGCTTACTTGAAGGATCATGGGACTTGGTAGGTAAGGTTATAAGTACCTTATTTGGGGATTATAAGTAGTTATAAGTATGGTTACCCTATGAATAGCCCTAGTTACTAAGTTCCATGGTCCTGTAAGTAGACCTTCAGCAGGTGGGGTTTTAGTCTAAGGTTTCGGGTGTTTTAGTCTAAGGTGCAGGGTTCAGGGTATAGGGGCCGCTCGCAGTGCTTCCTAGCATGTGCCTAAACCTACATGTAGGATGTCCTTAAGGGGGGGTGGTCCAAGGGGGGTAGGTAACCTAGTAATCCCCATTATTCCCCAATACTCCCTAAGCTTCCCTAAGGTTCCCCAAAGCTCCCTAGTACCCTCCCCCCTTGAACCACCCCCCCTTAAGGATCCTATAATATATTAGGATGTCCTTAAGGGGGGGTGGTCCCAGGGGGGTAGGTAACCTAGTAATCCCCATTATTCCCCAATACTCCCTAAGCTTCCCTAAGGTTCCCCAAAGCTCCCTAGTACCGGCCCCCCTTGAACCACCCCCCCTTAAGGACCCTACAATTGAGAGCCGCAACAACAACATGCATTTGTGTCGTTACAGTTACATCCTGACCCTCAAACCAACAAAGCCCCAAGGCAGGACTTGAATATCTGTGACCTCGCCTTTTAGGGTTTAGGGTTTTGGGGTTTCGGGTTTAGGGGTTTGGGGTTTAGGGTTTAGGGTTTCGTCTCCATTGTAGTTATCATCCGACCAGGTTGCCCAGAAAAGGAGATTAAGATGGCGACCATGGGTAACAGTGGACCTTGGACTTTAATGCCTTTAAACTCTAGCTCCCTAGATCTTCCAAAATCCCTTGACCAAGGTATATACCTTAAATCATACAAAGGATCCAACTGCCTTTTATGATACATTCCGCAATCCTACTAGACACCTTGTTGGGATTTACGGTACATGCCTTATAAACATAAGCAACATTGAAACATCTCTGTCTTAATCTTGGACTTGAGGGAGCCCCTACCTCAGCTTTCGCCTGGTGGTAGGCCGGAGAGGAGCAGCTGCGAGCCTCTTTGAATGCACTGTAGGGGGGGGGGGGGGGGGCGTCTCGATTGTTCCTTGAACTGTCCAAGCTTTTGTGGATGTGGGATGTATTAAGTGCAGGGGTTTCGTGATGGAGGATGTTAAAATCAGGGTTTTGGGGTAAAGGGTTAGAGTATCAATAAAATTGTAGGTTTAAAGCGAAACCCATACACTCAAACGAACTCGCTGAATGCCTCAACCCGACACTCTCGTCCAAATATTCGCGTTCTTCCTTCACTCCGCCACCCGACCCCTTCCAAAATCCCTCGAGTACGGAATATACCTTAGATCATATTAGACATCCAGCCATGAGGTACATTCCTGAGCTTAGGAATGTTGGAAGGTCTGGTGGGCTTACAGCTTGAATTCAGGTTTCTTGAATGGCGCGCAGGGGATCCTTTCATGCTTTTAAAGGATTCCTAAAAGGGTTTAGGGTTCAGGGTTCCCACAAGATCTACTATGAGGGTTCTTTCAGGGGTTTGTCTTAGGGCATGGCGGTTTTAGCATTATGTTTGAGGGCTTAGCATTCCTCGCGCACGGCTCCGGGCTTGAGGACTGATTATAAGGTCCCGGTTGTCGGGTTGAGGGTTTTAGGGTTAAGGGTTTTAGTACCCTAAACCCTAAACGGCTTGTTTAGTGTTTGGGGTTCAGGGGCGCCCAGCGTTTCAGCTTAAGGTCTCAGCCCGACGTTTCGTTGCGATTCTATGACTTTAGGTCTAGAAGTTCAAGTTTTATGGTTTAGGGTTTACGGTCTGGGCATCAAGTTTAAGGTTTATTGCTTAAGGTCACGATGTACGGCTGCGGGTATCAGTTTCAGGGTCTGGGGTAGAGGGTCGAGAGTCGGAAGTCTCGCGACACCCGTTTTTGGGTTTAGGGTTTAGGTTTAGGCCGTATTTTCTGCGCGGGCGTATCTGGTCAAGCGCTCGAGTCAGCGCATGTCGATTCGTGGATGCATGCATAAAGCACCTTGTAACCTACCTCGAGAATCAAAAAGCAGCATAATAGTAACAACGACAACGAATTGACGACATGTTTAGTATACGCATCGTCATTATGACGGTTAGTACTATCAGCTCGTTTTCATCATCGCCATTATTAAAAGGTTAGGCATCGTGAATGTCATCATCATGGCCGTTCATCCGTGCTACTGCTACTACTATGATAACTGTCATTTTCATAGTATTGTTACAACTTTGTATATTATGTTAGGGACCCAAGGAGGACATAAGCATGAACATATCCCTAGCCTTCTTGTTGCTTATATCCTGTCTTGCGGCAGCCCGACGTAAGCGAACAGGTGGGAGCGTAGGATCGGAGCGCAGTATGTCGATTATAGTGGAAGTTGGGCTCAGCGTTTAGGGGCTTTGGGTTTAGGGTTTGGGCTGAGGGTTTAGGTTATGTCGATTACAGTGGAAGTTGGACTTCTCAGTGGCAAGGCGACTAGTTTGGAAGCACACCAAGATGAACAGGTGGAAGCTCTGAAAGTTCGGGCGCAGCTCGCACTTGGAGTTGCAAAAGGGCTGCTGGTGGACTCTTCTGGAAATGTTCTGGATGCATGTTCAACTATCAAGACTGCGCGGATTGAGAGCGGAGACTCCCTGACATTGCACATAAAGCAGGTTCAAGTTAAAGGCTCTCTACGTTCGTTTGCAGCCATTCTTGGCGATGCTTCAGTCGTGACCTGGGGTGATGCTGACCATGGTGGCGACAGCAGTGCCGTGCAGGATCAGCTAAAGAATGTGCAGCGGATCCAAGCGACTGGCGCTGCTTTTGCCGCCATCCTGGGTGATGGTTCTGTCGTGACCTGGGGTGATTCCAAATTTGGTGGTGACAGTAGTGCTGTGCAGACTCAACTGAAGATTGTGCAGCATATTCAGGCCACTGGCTCTGCTTTTGCCGCCATCCTTGGCGATGGTTCTGTCGTGACCTGGGGTGCTTCCGCATCTGGTGGTGACAGTAGTGCTGTGCAGACTCAACTGAAGCATGTGCAGGAGATCCACGCCACTGGCTTCTCGTTTGGTGCCATACTGGACGATGGGTCGGTGGTTACATGGGGTGACGCTGACTACGCTTGCGACAGTAGTGCTGTGCAGGATCAGTTGAAGGCTGTGCAGCAGCTTCAAGCCTCCAACGAAGCTTTTGCTGCCATTCTTGCTGATGGATCGGTCGTCACCTGGGGCGATTTTGACGGTGGTGGTGACAGTCGTGCTGTGCAGGCTCTGCTGAAAAATGTGCGGCTGGTCCAAGCCAGTGGCATCGCTTTCGCTGCGGTTCTTTGCGATGGTTCTGTCGTGACCTGGGGTGATTCTCGTTTTGGTCGTCAGAGTAGTGCTGATGCTGTGCAGGATCAGCTGAAGAATGTACAACAGATCCAAGCCACTTTATTTGCTTTTGCGGCCATTCTGGCTGATGGATCTGTCGTGACCTGGGGTGACGCTGGCTGTGGTGGCGACAGTCGTGCGGTGCAGGGTCAGCTGAAGAAAGTGCAGCAAATCCAAGCCTCTCAGCGCGCTTTCGCTGCCATTCTTGCTGACGGATCCGTCGTGACCTGGGGCTGTGCTGGCCATGGTGGCGACAGCAGTGCCGTGCAGTGTGAGCTGAAGAATGTGCAGGCGATCCAAGCCACCTGGAGCGCTTTTGCTGCCATTCTTGGTGATGGCTCGGTCGTGACATGGGGTGATGGTGGCGCTGGTGGTGACAGTCGTGCTGTGCAGGAGCAGCTGAAGAATGTGCAGCGGATCGCATCCGCTCAGTGCTCTTTTGCTGCCATTCTTGGTGATGGAACGGTCGTGACATGGGGTTGGGCTGGCGGTGGTGGTGATAGTCGCACTGTAAAAGAGAACTTGAGGCCAAGGAGCTAGCATTTGTGCTTTTCCGCCTCGCGAGGTCGTGCTTGCAGCAGCACGGGTGAACAACAAATGCGTAAGTATTGCTAGTCCCCAAGATACCTTATCAGATTTGTACTATCTTAAAATCCAATAATTATTTGCCGAAGCCCTATTCAAACTGAGCAGGCCCCGATATGACAGCTTCTCGGTCTCTGTTGATGGGACTCTCCAGACAGTCATTGCAGCAGAAGCTCTACCAAGCCTTCAACCCGAACCCCAAACCCTAAACCCCTAAACGCTAAACCACAAAACCCCCAAACCCTAGCCCCTAAACCCTAAAGCTTTGACCGCCTATGCCGCTTACGTAGCGGAATCAGTCTTAGCAGGACTGGATCTGCAGCTCGGTGTCGGAAGCTTCAGACCATGTCCCACAAGAAAGACACGCCTTGTTACTGCAAACACCGGCAGAGGCGTATGTAAAGTCTATATAAATGGGTGGTTGTCAAAATTAGGGTCCCTTTTTGGTCCCTAATATAGTACGGCACCTAATTTTGACAACCATCCATATACGTATGTCATCTTGGTAATCATGTCGTCTCGGCGGGGTTTCAATTACGGCGGGGGGGGGGGGATGGGGGTCGGTGGGCAAGGTGCGCCATCTTGGTCATCTTGGACCACTTGCACCGATTGTACCATTTGCTGACCAAGGTTTACCACACCCCAACGGACCACCAAAATGCCCCATCAAGATTGCCGTTTGGGTTTGGGGTTTTGGGCTAGGGTTTAGGGTTTTTAGGTTTAGTAGGTAGGGTATAGTGTTACACGCGCCCGGGGCACGCATCGGTTTAGGGTCAGTAGTTAGTAGTTCGTAATCAGTAGCAAGTTATTACTTAGCATCAGCATTCGGATTTGTAGTAAGTAATACAGTTCGAAATGAGCATCTAGTATTTAGTAACTAAGTTTGCAATTTGCCGTAGTACTGGTACTAGTACTAGTACTAGTATGGGTATCAGCACTAGCACTAGTAATAATAAGGGCAGTATGAGTATGAGAATAAGTATTGGTATCAGTGTTAGTAGTATTATTGGTAGAACATCAGTATCAATTGCATGGCTATCAGAGGGGTGGGGGAGGGGGCGCCAATGGCGCACGCATCTTGCCCCTCAGGCCTAAACCTCAAACTCTAGACTGTGAAAGCACGGTTGCAGAACCAGATTACCCTAAAACTCTAAACCCTGCATTATAGTAGCACCGTGTGCTTCAGTAGGATGACGGTGTTCGGATCCTTATTATTATAAGGACCCCTGATAAGGCACCACTAATTTTCGGAACCTACCTAAACCCTAAAGCCCTAAACTCCTATAGATCCCTTGTAGATCCCTTTAAAGGGACCCTCTAGACGGATCCTACCTAAACCCCAAAACCCGTAACTTTCGGAAGCCCCAAAATCTTGCTAAACCCTAAACCCTAAACCCTAAGGTGGATTGTCCTATCCTGGGTAACTCGAGCCGCAACCTGGCGACAGAAGGTGTTTGCGGGCGGTGTCGGGGTTTAGGGTTTAGTTTAAGGGTTAGGGTATTTAGGGTTTAGGGCTTAGGGTTTAGGGTTTAGTTTAGGGGTTAGGGTTTAGGGTTTTGTTTAGGGGTTAGGGTTTAGGGTTTAGTTTAGGGGTTAGGGTTTAGGGTTTAGGGTTTTGTGTGCGTCTGTGTGTTGGTGTGGGTGTAGGGATTTGCATTGTTCAGAGGTCTAGGCTTGGAACCCAACACCCTAAACCCTACACAGTCTTGTTGGCTGCGTAGAGCCATGGCAGATCAGGGTTCAACCTGGGAAACTGTCCCTTAGGCTCGAAGGATTCATTTTTTAAGGCTTGTGGGCCCAAAGATCATACTATATAGGTCTTCTCACCTATTTTAGCCTTAGGTATCGAAAAGATGAGCTACGACATTTTCGGGTTCAGAGGCGACAGTATAGACGTAATCCGATCCCACCCGCTTCTCGAAGAAGCCAATAGGTAATTTGCAAGTTTGAGGCCCAATGCATCCATACATCTATCCTTTCCTGCAGGCATGATTGCATGCACGCGTACTTGCATGCTTGCATTCTTGAAGTTGCAAGACTACCTACATACGTATGTACATGCATGGACACATACATGTACGTGCATGTATGACTACGTAGGCATAGGTGTATGTATGTGCATGCATGTATGTGTTTGCACAGGTATTTACTTGTATGTCTCCGTCTGTAGATCTATGCATGTGTATGCATATATATACATATATATATATATATATACATATATATCTAGAGAGAGACGCATCTGTAGGCTTTTGTGTATGATATGATCTGTCTGTCCATCCGTCGGTCTGTCTGTCTGCCTGTCTATCAAGTATGCATGCATGCGCCGAGAGGCGAAACACTAAACCCTAACCCCCCTAACTAGTTGCAGGGCAGGTGCGCGGAAGAGAGCTGCACACCCCACGCACACCAAACTACAGTGATGGCATCCCTACTATCTCGGAGTCACTGTGATCCTGGCAGCTGCGAGCAGCATTCTGGTAAATGATGATTGTAAGTTCCCTAAGGGTCCATGTACCCAAGATAGTATATCCATTGGCCCTAAAGTAGTCCCTGTTTAGTTACTTTGGGGCCAATGTATATGCTATTCGGTTTCATGGACCTTTCTAGAGGTTTCTTAAGCTTTCGCAGAAGTCTCCAAGTAACAGCAAGTAATGGCCTTTGGGTTGGGGTGATTCGACTAGTGCAATGTAAAATCCCCGAAGGAAAACCACAAAACCCTAAAAGCTCCAAAACTCCAGACTCTATTGCTGCAAGGCCATGCGGATTTTTGTAAGATGCAGACACAAATTCACGACTACACTCAACTCTTTCCCTATGCTTCCAAGGACCTTATAGTTAGGGCCCTAGACCCCTTAAGGGCCCAATAATAAGGTCCATGGAAGCTTAGGGTTTGTCAAACCGCTTAAGCCCCCACAACACCCAGAAGCCCTTCCTAACCACGGGGAAAGCGCCCTCTCAACCCCAGGTCTTCGCATTTACAAGGAAATTCAAATCCATGGTGAGGCTTCTCAGCTTGCAGCTTTAGAAGGGTTTAGGGTTTAGGGTTTAGGGGGGCGGTTTAGGGTTGCGGGGTATGGGGTTCGTGGGGCTTAAGCTTTACGGGTTCAAATTTCACGGTTCCAGTGCGATAAAGGCGGCTGTCAAAGTGGTGTAATTAAGTCTGTATGGGTTCGTTCATATGTTTTTGGTTTTGGGATGTAGCGTTTGCTGTTCTGGCGTTAAGGGTTGTAGAGTTTCAGGCTTTAGCTAAGTTTAGGGGCTTAGGCGCCGGCGGGGTTTGTGGCTTTCGGGCATTCCTACTGTTTGTCCGGAAGTAGTGTTTTTTTTGCTGTTGCCCCACCGGATCGTTTTAGACCCGATCTAGTAGACCAGACGTTTTTTTTTTTTTTAATTTGTTATCGCTAAACCCTAAACCCTATAAACCGTCGCCGGATTCGGCAGGGCCGGAGCTAAAGCAAACAATCATGCCCGGCCCCGGGACCCTAAGGCTGCATGTGCTAAACCCTACCTGGGGATCCAAAAACCTACCGTTTTAAGGGTCAGACCCTCTAAATAAGGGGTCATAACCTACTATTTAGTAGGGTTTGGAGTCACAGGTAAACCCTTATGATACCCTTTATAGAACTGTTCAAGGAACTCTTAAAGGTACATGGAGCCTTTGGTGGAAGGTCGCCCCGGCCCCGTCCCGGGCGGCCAGCAGCAGAAAAACACACCACCCGGGGCGGACACCTAAAAAAATAGAGGGACCGGTGACACGGGGTGCCAGCAAAAAGGAGCAACAAAAAACGCTCTGACCCTATTTGCACCTAAGCTGTCCTAAACCTATGTAATTAAGCCGTTGATGCGGTCACCAACACGATGGAACCCGTGGAAACTTGACTTGCAAAAGGTAAGCTTCAAGCGAAATGTGCAGCGGCTGGTCGCCAACAAGATACTCGGCTGGGAAAGTCGGTTGTTTGCACTCCTTCAGAAGCTTTGTCATCAGGGCACTCTACTATCAGCAGTTTCGACATGTAAGGAGTAACCGCCGAAGCATCTCATGTAAAGCCGCAAGCAACATACCGCTGCATACATTACATGTACATACATACATACACACACGCATACATACACGCATACAAACGTACATACTGCTTGTTACATATAACACATATATGTGTCTATGTCTGTATGCACTTATGTATCTATGTACCTATGTACGTATGTATGCATGCATGCATGCATGCATGTTGTAAGTAAGCATGTATGTAGTATGTATATATGCAGTATACGCAGCTTTCACTCAGGGTCCGGGAGCCCACTGCATTCTTAGGAGCTTTGGTGTTCGCTGGTTGGGATGCCTGGGGGTTGGGGTCCCAGAAGTTGATTTTTGCTACGAAACGGGTGGTTTTGAATTTTGAATAATCAGTAATGGCATCCCCACATAGTCCCAATATACTGTCCCAAAGGCTCCATGTACTTTTATAGTAGATACTTAAGCCTCAAAGGGGTCCCTATATAGGTACTTTAAGGCCTAAGTCTATACTTTATGGGCACAGGGAGCCTTAGGGCCTTAGGGTTGGCTACCGAAAGCGATTTTGAATCATCAGTAGTGGCATCCCCTTATAGTACCAATATACTGTTGCTATAATGTAAACCCTAAACCCCTAAACCGCCCCCAAACCCTATACCCCGAAACCCCTAAACCCTAAACCCCTAAACCCCTAAACCCCTAAACCCCTAAACCCTAAACCCCTAAACCGCTAAACCCTAATCCCTAAACCGTGTAGCCCGAGAGGATCCAAGAGGCTTCCATCTCACCCGAAGTAGTCGCAGTGGTGGGGACATCGGAAGCATTTTGATCTGTTGACCGCACATTGGTTAGGATCTGGCTGCACTATTTCAGTAAGGGTCCATGTAACCAGTAACCATGGACCGTTAAAGTAGTACCAGCTCTGTCTTACAATGACTTTAGGTCCAAAGTATCTACTACATGGGTACACGGACCCTTTAGGGTTCCGGATCTTGGAGCCGTGCCACATTTGGCCTCACAGCAAGTCTTATCAACCCAGTCGTACTTCGCTTACGAGGCTGCGGCCACAAGAGAGCCTCTGTAGGAAAGTTGTTGGACATGCTGTTATTCCTGAGGGTTCCGTATGCTACGTGTATTACTCGTATGATATAACCTACAACAGTTTTCATCATCAAGCCCCATTATCAATGCCCCTATATTGCCCTAAGGCTCCATGTACCCATACAGTATATACTTAGGCCTTAAAGTACCTATATAGGGACCCCTTTAAGGCTTAAGTATCAACCATAAAGGTACATGGAGCCTTTGCATTTGGGGGATACCCTAAACCCTAAACCCTTAAACCCCTAAGCCCTAAACCCCTAAACCCTAAACCTAAGGAAGTTCTTGGAGATGCAGAAGAGCCAGAGAAGTTGGGCCATTTCTGTGGAAGGTCTTGAAACGGAGCTGAACGGCGACTTGCCGCTGTTGTTAGGGTTTAGGGTTTAGGGTTTGGGGTTTAGGGTTTAGGGTTTTCAATTCTTTCACTTGCCCTGGTTTCGATTGTTCTTAACGTTTTTTTGTATTTTCAATATAAATTTCGGGCTCGAGCTACTTTAGTAAGGCGTAGTATTAGCATCCGCGATAATCTTTGTATCACCGTAGAATTGCATATCTCAAAAACATATTCTAGCCATTAAGGCGGTCCTGGCACCCCAGGCACACCAACCGTAATGACTACACTTAGTCTCTAGTTTACCTTAGCCCTGAATATCCTACCTTTTTCGGGTTCCTTATTATGATTTCCTTATATAAGTCCTTAAAAAGGTAGGCCCTTCAGGGTTAGGGTAGGGCTCAGTCACTCAATGGCTCGGCATTGCTTTGCAATGGCTCGGCATCGCTTTGTTGCAGCTGGGTATTTCGGAGCTGCCGTGGGATGTTCGTGATGAGACCCCAAGCACTTAAAAGTTCTTACCGCTGTTTATCAAATACTAGCTAGCCCCCCCCCATCCTTCCTGAACCCCTTAACCCTAGACGCTGTGTCTACCGTGAAGGCCAAATGCGGGCTTAAGGGTTTAGGTTTAGGTTTGGGGGGTTCGCGGGGTTTAGAGAACTTTGCCAGGGACACGATGCGGAGGCCCAAGTAAGTAGGGATACAAGTAGGCCATCTGCACAATTTTCAGTTGTAAGCTTGTAGTGATTGAGCGCCCCGATCATAATTACATTGTGACATGGAGACCCTACAAATCTTCTTTGCACAGGACCCATGCGAAACTACATCCAAGTTTCACGAACAGAAGCATGAACACCCAGAGCCACACATGCTTCGAGGGAGTTGTCCCTCGAACCCGACTTCTTAAAAACTTAACTTGGCGTTCTTCTGGGTGGCTCTTAGGACTTTAACTTTTGGGGTTTGTATATGAACTATAATAAGGAGGGTACGAGCTTAACTTCTGGGAGGGGTTCAGAAGTCAGCCAAGTCAACACCTAAGCCCTAAGCCCATAAGCTCCAAAACTAAAACCCCCCAAACCCTAAACCCCCTAAACCCTATAACCCCCAAACCCCCTAAACCCTAAACCCCCTAAACCCTATAAACCCCCAAACCCTGAAACCCAAACCCCCGAAACCCTAAACCCTATAAGCCCTAAAACCCAAACCCCCGAAACCCTATACCCCAAAACCTTAAAACCCAAACCCCCTAAACCCTCCCTGAAGTAACATTTTCAACACCCTGAAACCTGAAGCCCGACACTATATAGGAGTTTCCGAAAAGAGGGGACCCTAATGCACGGTTGATGATAGAAACCCTGCATGACCTTAAGGACCCTAAACTATGGGAATTATATAGGTATATTCCTGATTATGGGCAATGCTGGATTTATATCACCAACCGTAGTACGCTAAATAGTAGGATCCTTATTAGAAGGACACCCAAATAAGGCACCCCTATTTTTCGGAAACTCTCATATGGGAGTTTCCCGAAATCAGGGGTACCTTATTTCGGGGTCCTTATAATCAGGATCCTATAATTTTGGGGCACTATATTGGGGTCCCCTATTTCGGAAACTCCTATATCCTACAAATATATAGGGGTCGGAATAAATGATGGTACTATTCCCTATAGTCCGTTGTCATTGCACCCGGTTAACCCCCAACCACCGACAGGGGTCTACAACCGCAGTGGAGCACGGAACGGAATGGCCATGTCACTCGCTTCTGATGCTTGTTATAGGTCTGGGGGATAAACGCGCTTTTGCAGTCTCGGACGGTAAACCCTTAACCCTAAACCCTAAACCCTAAACCCCCAAAGGCTTTGGGCGGTCTAGGGTTTTTTGGGGGGGCGTGGCGGTCCTGGGGTTTTGAAGGGTGTATGGCATCGGTTCTTGCAGTGCCAAGAAGATGAGACAATGTACCTGGGGATCCCAAAACCTACCGTTTTACGGGTCAGACCCTCTAATTAAGGGGTCATAACCTACTATTTTGTAGGGTTTGGAGTCACAGGTAGGGTGTGGCCGGGATATTCTTTTTCGCGATGAAGGACTGATGGTCTTCTATAGGTATGTCGACTGAACTATCTAGGTTGGATTTTGGGACATTTTTTATTTTCCTCATTTGAGGGATGATAAAAAAACACGGAGAGCAGTTTTTAAAGTAGATGCGCCCGACAGGCGAGAGCAATCGATTTCCTTGTAAAACGATAAGAGTAAAATGAAACGATAACGAATATGTGACACATCCAACAGTTTCAAAGTCATCCAAAGTACTGTAAAACGATAAGAGTAGAAAAAACGATAACGCTGTTGAGGGACAAGCAGATGGATACGGAATTTTCACGCATCCCCATTTGGGTTTATAAGGGACCCTATATAAAAATTTTTTTCAGGGTGTTTAAAGGCCAACCCAGCGATTTTCAAAGCTTCAACAAGTTTCCGGTGTGGAGTTCCTTGGCCTCCTTTGTAATGTTGCACTCAGACTATTCGCAGGTGATCCCTGAATGTGTTACCGCCCATAGGAACCGAACCCTGCCATATCCCCAACATAAAAACCCCGTACTACATTACCCCTGTACAGCCCCAGCACAATTTCACAAGTCCGTCAAGCAATAAACCCCAAACCCTAGACTCTGGTCTCTAGACCTCAGACGTAAACCCTACACTTTGACAAGATAGTAGAAAGTGAGTCCATATGAGACCTATGGATTATAAGCTGTGAGTATGAACCCTAAGCCCTTATAAACCCTAAACCGAAAGCTCTGAGCCCTCAGACCCTGAACGCCGGTCAACCCCAAAGGGCCCTGAACCCATAGCGCTGCTATCCTGGACCCCCCAACTACCCTCTAGTATACCCCAAAATGCCCACAATTAAGGGCCATAAGGACTGCATGAAAGAGCCCTTGAAGGCTCCCTGATCCGCAAAAAAAACCATTATGACGAGGTAGTGCCGAAGTCGGGAGAAGTAGTAATGCCAGTTTGAGCGCTCGTGATGCTAATGTTAGTACAACATACACCAAGGTTCTCCTGGGGATCCGAAAACCTACCGTTTTAAGGGTTCTACCTTCTAATTTAGGGGACATAACCTACTATTTTGTAGGGTTTCGGGCCATAGGCTATGTGAAGTATTTCAGTCAAGGGGCCTCAAGCAAAATGAAGGCTAAAACACTTCAACGCCGAAAGCCCAGAACCTAGACCAACTTGGAAGGGCAGGGGACTTAGTAAGTAGGTTATAAGTAGGGTTATAATTGGGGTAACTCCATTTAGGGTACTTATAACTCTACTTATAACCTACGTACTAAGTCCCCTGCCCTTCCAAGTAGAAATGCCCATGACACCTCACAATACAGACCCGACCAACCGCAGTAAAACCCTAAGCACAGTTCTGTATAAACCCTAAACCCTAAACCCTAAACCGCAGTTCTGTATAAATGAAGCCCGAGGTACTTGAAGCAGGGCAAGGCCGCGATCTTCTACTCCGACAAGGCCAGAGCTCTAGACCTCAAACCCAACGCCCAAACCCCTATGGGAGTTTCCGAAAATTGGGGTTACCTTATTTTGGGGTCCTTATAATAAGGATCCTACTATTTAGGGTACTATATTAGGGTCCCCTTTTTTCAGCAACTCCCCCATCTGTGGCCCCCAAACCCTACAAAATACGTTATGCATGACCCTATAATGAGAGAGTAGAACCCTTGAAACGGTAGGTTCTTGGATCCACAGGTTAACCCTATAGCATCCTTTATGGGAGTCCCTATCATTGCGAGTATAGTTTCCCCATTCTAGGTAAGTTCTGAGAAGTGGCCGCGGCCGCCCGAACCAGGCGGCTCACACGTACCAGTTAGAAGCTGCCCCCACCCTGTAATAGTGGTATAATAGGAATATAATAGGGCCCTAGTATACTCCTTATAGTCACTGTTACAGGGTGGGGGCAGCTTCTATCGTACCAGTGCCACAGGTGCCATGGCTGACTGGCACCCACCAGAGCGGGGTTCCGAAGCCACCGCCGAAGTGCGAGCTGCCTCCCGTGGAGGCAGGGGACATGGCCGGTCTCCGGACGGCGATGTTTCTCCGGACTTGGAGGAGGCCATTGCCACGGCAGCAGCCACCCTGCCGGCGTCTGTGGCCTCAGCCAATACGGTAGATGATATAAATCCTGCATTATCCATAATAAGGAATATACCATAATTCCCATAGTTTAGGTCCTTAAGGTAATGCAGGATATATATCATCAACCGTAGCCCAGATCCAGGCAAAGGCGAGCGGCACAAGGCCACCTGCAGGCAAGGGCCGAGATCGACAGATGCCTGTGCTTGATAGGAATCCCTACCCTAAGGGTCCATGTACTCATATAGTATATACATTGGCCTTCATGTAGTCCCCACATAGGTACATTGGGGCCCATGTATCTCTATATGGGTACATGGACCCTTAGGGCTATAGGAACCCGTATAAAAGACCGTTTATAGATACCCTTTAAAGAAACCGCCAAACAATTCCAGAGACTCCAATATCCGTTAATTAGCCAATAGGCCTTGAAACATGATAGGATCCCGAATATGACATAAGGTAGGTTCCTTAGTTAAGGGATATTGGAGCCCCCTTAAACCCTAAACCCTATAGATCCCTTAAAGGCCTTATGAACCCTTTGAAGAGATGTCGGAGTCTTCTTCGGGAAATCCCCAAACCCTAAACCCTATACAGATCCTTTAAAAAGGAGCCCTGTAGATCCCTTATAGAACCCTCAAAGATACCCTTAAAGGAACCTTCAAAACAAATCCCCAAACCTAAACTCTAAACCTAAACCCTAAATGCCCTAAACCCTATAAACCCTCAACCCTTAAAGAGACCTTCAAACAAATCCCTCAGCGACGAGGCCAAGGCCTGGCGAATCGTCGAGCTCTCGGCCGATCTGGACATCAAGGCTGCGCAAAGCCCTAAGGCTCGATGTACCCATAATAGGGTTCCTTTAAGGATTCTTTTGAGGGGTCTTTCAAAGGTTCCTTTGAGGGTTCTATAGGGTTTAGGGTGCCAGGCTCCATGTACCCATAATTCAAAGGGGACAAGGAGGGACCCTTAATGGGGACCCCTAGCCTATAATGGGTATATAATAGCTATATTCAGGGTATATACCTAGGGTCCTCTTTTTAAGGGTCCCTCCTTTTACCCTTGGAATAATAGGGTTCCTTTAAGGGGTCCTTCAAAGGGTTCTATAAGGTCTCTATAGGGTTCAGGGTACAAGGGTCCATGGTACCCAACTAGTATATACTAAGGCCTTAAAGTACCTATACAGGGACCCCTTTAAGGCTTAAGTATCTACTATAAAGCTCCATGGAGCCTTTGGGCAAAGGGTGAGGTGAAGCCTTTAGGGCTTTGGGGGGTTCCTTTAAAGGGATAGCCTATAAAGGTTCATATAAGGGCTCCTAAAAGGGATCTATAGGGTTCAGGGGTTAGGGCTTAGGGTTTAGGGGGGCCTGCAGAATTACCTATACTATTTTGGTGGTTCCTTATTGTAATTATAGTATAATGGCTCCGCAAAGGGTGACGGCCCAAGGATCTTAAAGGGCCTTGAAGGGTTTTGGGTTCAAAGGTTTTTAGGGATCTATCAGGATTAAGTGTGTATGGTTTAAGGCTTAATGCATTAAGTTTAGGGCAACCCTAAACCCTCAAACCCTAAACCCTACCTTAGCCCTGAGTAACCTACCTTTTTAGGGTTCCTTATTATGATTTCCTTATATAAGTCCTTAAAAAGGTAGGTCCTTCAGGGTTAAGTTAAACCCTAAACCCCTAAACCCTTAACCCTTAAACCCTAGCACTGCAGCGCCAAAACATTCGCGTCCAGACCGACCGACTGCTCGCTCACGCCAGAGAACAGCTGGCGGAAGCTGGGAGGCTGACAAGGACCTTGAAGAGCAGATGCAGAACCTTGCAGGGGTCCAGAGAGCACCTTCGGCGGCATCTTAACGATGTCTGCCGTTCCGCCGAAATTCTGGAGGCTTTTGCGCAGGCGCATCACGGCATGGGACCTGCAAGTGGTTGATGCCAGCCAGCAAGTCGGAAACCGGATTTAGGCCAAATGGAGCTGGGATTCCCTTTACAGTACTCTTCGGGATCGAGGCTATGGGGTTTCCAACTGGGTTTAGGGGTTGAGGGTTTAGGGGTTTAGGGTTTAGGGTTTTCTAAGGCCTGACGAATGCTGATGAGTAACTAAGTTGGTGTAGGCTGTACATGTATGGCAACTGTATAAAGCGTTCCGCCGACAAGCATAGCCGTGTTTAACTGCAACTTCCAACCAGTGGTGGAGGTTTTCTTGTTGGAAAGAGAGGCCACAAGGAACACATCTCTGGAGACGTTGTCCAGATGGTCATATACACTTAGGTCTTTAGGCCCTTTGTTGGCAGTGAACCAAACCCGACACCGACAACATAAAGTCGAATAAGATTTTGGTGTGTAAGCTATCCCTGTGGATAGCACCGGGCCTGGCGGGAACAAGAGAAGAGGCCAGATGGAGACCCCCTCCCGAACCAGGGCGAAGGCCGAGAGCAGAGGGATTACATTGGAAGACCTACGCGGTCTCCTGGATACCCAGACTCAGCAGATCCAAGAGAGCCATCAGCAAGATCTCCTCGACCTGAAAACCGCGACCTTCAAAGAATTGACGACCATCAAGAAAGATGTGAGAAAGCAAGGAGACCACATAGAGCAACTTCGAGACCAATACGACCAGATGGAATCACGGATCCGGGCCTTGGAGGAAAAGGGCCCTTCTACTTCGACAGTGGCGTCAGAATCCGGAAGACCCAATCTACTCATCATGGCGGGATGGCCGCAGGACACGCCCAAAGATACCTTACTCCAAGAACTGGACGACTGCCTCAAGCAGCTCGGACTCGCGGAGGCCTTCGAGGAAATGTTCTGCACCGGACCGCGCAGAGGCTTCGCCATGACCTTTGTACGAACCGACCATACAGAAAGTGGTACCCAGCTCAAACGGAGACTTATTACCATCGCGCAGCAGGTGCAGAGGGCCAACCTCAGAGCCCCCAGCATGGATCAGGACAAGACCCTACGGGCCACATTGGGCAAAAGCCGGGAGGAGCGCCTCTTGTCGAACCACACGGGGAAGACCAAGCGCCTCATTCTTGCCGCGGACCCGAGCCTCAAGCTTTATGTGGAAACAAAATACTCTGCAGGAAGCGTCTGGTGCTGCAGCCAGCTCATGTCATCGGCTACACGCCCGCCGCCGCGCCAGGGATGTAAAGCCGGCAAACCGCCCCGCAGCTGGATTGACCTCCAAAGCATTAGCGTCATGCTGCGAGTGTCCGCCGACGACCTTGAGAAACAGTGGGACGACCTCATGTCCTACTGAAAAGAGGACACTGACACTGAGCCGCAATTGGTCACAGACCGGGAACCCAGGCCTACACGGCCGTGCACGATGCAAGAACTTAATTCGGGCGATAGGAGAACAACTCCATGCCATCGCCACACCACTACTGCGAGCCTCGATCCTAGACCTAGCTCGCCCGTTACGGAACCTTTCGAATCTGGCACGGCTGCCAATTCCACGGCAACTGTGCGGGAACACTCTATACCTTGCACCGGAAGAGCAGATACCTCTGCCTCTTCACACAGCGCACACCAGATTGCTGTCCCTGCCATGCAGTACATGACAATTTCGGTAGCCAGCTGGAACATAGGGGGGACCAGCATCGAAGATGCTATCAAGTCTACCCGACTGGATGCCAAAGGAAAAGTGGACCTCTTTTGTATCCAGGAGATGCCTCGAAGGACCGTGGGGTGGCAAAGCGACGTGATCAGCGACCTTACGGTGGTCCAGTACCGCCACGATGACACCCAGTGGCGCGGGAACGCGATCGCTTTCTCCTCAGACTTTCAGGTGATTCGCCGAAGGGGCGGAAAGTACGGCATATGGCTCAGACTTCGGCACTTACCGTCGAGCAATGAGGTGTGGATAGGAAGCCACCGCCTGAGCACAGGGGTGACTAGCGACGTCACAGCTGACGAATTACAGAGCCTGTGCGCACTCTTGCCCCCGACCCTACTGCCAGTCATCTTGATGGGGGATTGGAACACACACCTGAAATGGAGCAGAGTCTCAGGCAGCCGCGCGGACCTCAGACCTACCGAGGCCAGATCAGAGTACGTACTCTCACAGTTAGGCACGTGTGGCATGACCATGCAAGCCCCGACGGAGGACCAGTGGGATGTACCGACAAGCCGGCCTCGAAGAGCGAGAGCTAAGGGCAGACAGATAGATGGAGTGGCGTCCAAACAAACTCAGCTGGACCCCACACACATCCATGTAGATAGTCACTTAACAAATCGTCAAGGGAGACCATGAGAGAATCTCTACGAGTTTCAGACTACGATTGGGAGACCGCCCACCACCGGCTAAAACCTTGACACGGCCTAGGGTGGTTGTGAAGCAGCCGCCGACAACACAACACATGAACCAAGAGATACTGCACCAACTGGCAATCGACTGTACAAGACCTAGGAAAGGGGAGAGGTACAAGGACCCTCCGCACGTCAAGAGCCTGTATGCTATCGCCAAACACCACGGCACAGAGGCAGACTGGAAGAGAGCCCACAAAGAGAGACGGAAAGCCCAAATCCAATGGAGAACGTCCAAAGCTGAGAAAGCCGCTGCAGGAAACTGGCAAGACTACCGCGGCCTCAAAAACCAAGGTGGGTCCGAATGGACTATACACTATGTTCAATCCGCGGAAGACCAAGGTCAGGACCCGATGCGCTGGACCACGAGCCATTTCCGTGCGTTGTTCCAGAAGCCATCCCCTCGCAACCCACTAAGGAAATCGACACAGGTGAACACTACAGCCTGGAAGAGCTTCGACACGCACTACAAAGAGGAAGGCGGAACAAGGCCGTGGGCGAAGACCTAGTATCCTTCGAGCTGATCAGTACCTTGTGTGAGGACTCCGACACCGAAGCTGCTTTCCTGGACTGGATGGAGAGGCTCCGCTGTGGAGAAGAACTCCCCCCAGAATGGCTGCGAACTGTGGTGACACTTCTCCCTAAGACCGAGCAACCCAAGGGACCAGGAGATCTACGCCCCATCAGTGTAGGCGCAGCTGCCTCCAAATTTGTTGGCACCATGTTGTTGATGCGAACACGCCGTCATATTGCACCTCTAGGGCCTGCTCAATGTGCACACAACGGTCGTCACACATGGGACTACCTGTTTTCCGCAGTAAATCCGCAGAAAAGACCTTCACCCTGGACACAGAGTGGCACCTGCGCCTGAGCTGGTGCAAGCTGGACATCCGCAAAGCATTTGACACATTGGCTCGCGACAAAACCCTTGGCATACTCAGAGATAGACTACCACCCCACATGTTCTTGGAGTACAAATGCTGGGAAAGGTTGTTCTATGAAGGCACTGCGGTACTCAAGACCCCATGGGGGGATGCAGAAATACCCCAAGGCAGAGGAATACGCCAGGGAGCAGTGGAGAGCCCTTTCCTGTTTGCAATTGCGATCGAAACAGCCTTGTACGACGCAGTGAAGAAGAAGAACTGGCCATCCGAAGTCCCCAGCGCTCCTCAATTAATTACCACTAGCGGAACTGCTCTTCATGGACGACACGATCCTCGCCGCTGGCCGCTGGATCGAGGGACCACCTTATCCGGAAGTACAACATACTACGCGATGAACTAGCCAGCTGGGGACTACACGTCAACCCAGAGAAGACAGGCTACTATCATTCGCCCTACTCGACTACCCCTGGACCGATCAAGCTAGCTAGACGACAACATGATTGAGCCAAGCGAGAGCCTGACGGTCTTCGGCATTCCCCTCAGTGTTCCATTCAAGCCTACCAGCATTATGGATACTGCCATGTCTAAAGCGTCAAAGAAGTTTTACGCTAACAAACATGTGTTTCTCGCTGAGGCACCCCTCAAGAGCAAGCTTAAGATGTTCAGGTCGATAGTCGGCGGAAGCCTGCTATGGTACAGCTCAGCGGTGTCTCCGAATGCACATGCAATGAGCAGCAGAAACACACTGGTAGCGAAGATGGCAGGGTTCCGTAGGAAAACAGAAGAGACATGGCTAGATTGGAGGCAGCGTTCCCTACGGGCGGCACGGAATATAGTACACTGACATGGCATGGAGAGATGGTCCACAACATGGCTCAAACGGTTCTGGTCGTACAAAGACCACATTGCAAGGGGGATGTCCAGAACCCTACCACCCGCTAGCTCGTACATGGACTCCTACCGAACCCTGAAGTGGTGGAGAGAGCAACAAAGGCGTACCGATGGAATCACCCACCGGGGAAGCTTCTATGCGTATCACACCAAAGAGGAGGAAGCAATGAACAAAGCGTGTTCCTCACAGGACTGGCGACAGACTGCACAGGACCCAAAAGCCTGGAAACAGTTCGAGTCCAGCTGGGTAGCTAACATGGATATCCGCTGGGCCTCAGGTAGACAATTGGCCCTCAATGCATAATCTCTGTACAGCACATTCACGTGATGCCACATCGCTCAGGTCGCTGAGGTGACGCCAATGGCTGAGCAACGACCATGAACGAAAGGAGGTTACCCACGTTACCCTACTTCTCCTACTGAACAACCCTGACAAACGAACCTACCTAACCCTTTCCGCTGTCGAAAACCCAAATGCGCAGCCCTTTGTCAACCAGAGGTAGAACTTGCAGGTCGTTTGTAAGCCCTGTCCCTACATAACAGTGCCACGCTGCAGCTCGTGACGATTCTGCTGTATGCCACCCTGACCGCCGGCGACCACCCGTCCAGAGCACCGCTCACGAGGAGAAGAACAAGCACATCGCACCCCGGCACAAATTCGACTACACCAATGACGGCCACACCACAGCATGGGCGCCGACCAGGAAGTGAGGATGCCACATACCCCGCTCCTGCAGACCATCAAGAACTACGAGAGAGGTGCACACCCCGCACAAGACCTACCGAGTGATGGAGACATGCAAGCGACTACACACGCGAGGACCTGGCACGCTCGCACCAAGCCGACCGAACCTGAGAAGACCAACCGTGGACTACCAGTACATCAACCGCAAGATCGGGGTGCACTACGCCAACGAGACCCTCCTGTACTCGCATTACATGCTTCCGAACACCACCGAGGCCATGCAGCGCCGACCAAAACGGCCGAGACCAACCCAACAGCCTTGGAGCGACCATACCAAGCAAAGAATGAGAACCCGGACCTCGGACTACCACCACGCAAACTGCCCCGGAGCGAACTACGACGCCGACTACCTGCACATCGACCGCAAGTTCCAGCTGCTGCTCACCGAGGACGCCCGGGGCACCATGGAGAGCACGACCCTGCACACCAAGCAGACCAAGACGACCTCTCCAGTCTACTCGGATGGCAGATGCCCTTCCTGGTGGGGATGGCTCATGCGTGGGACGAGCCATTCCTCCCACACGACGCACCGTCCTGGTTCTGGACGTACCTTGACAGAGGGGTCGACTACCTGACAAGAGGCCTACCAGCCAAATCCCTGATGGAACTATTCCGCCAAGCGTTCCGTGAATACGAGCAAGATCCTGAAGGGTGGACACAGAGCTCATTCGCAACCACTTCCTCCACAGGTGGTGGGTGCATGGACGAAGACTTCAAGAAAGAGGTACTCCATTCCGCAACCCACCGGTCGCCACCGAGGAGGCACAGACGCTTGTGGACAAGATCAAATACCTCATAGACAGGGCATGGTACAGAGAGAGTCACCTCCTCATCCGGGGCAAGCCCATGCAGCCGTGTGGGTGCCTGGACATGACGGATGTGGAAACATCTGACAGCGAAAGCTGCGCAAGCACTCAAGACGCCCGCCATCGCTCACGATCGCCGGCACCGCCGGCACCTACCAGGGCAGCTTTCCGCACCAGTTTGACGCCAGGGAGGCCGAACCAACAGCCGATCGACCTGGACGAGAACACCGACATCGACAAGGAGGAGGCAGACACATCGTCCCTCATGTCAGGGAAAGCCAAGGACGTCCCAGCACACAAACGATCTCCAACCCGACTATGGAGAGAGCTACCACCGGAAAGGAAAAGCTCCAGTGTCCGCACGCTGCGCCCGCCGTGGAAGAATAGGGAAACAACCCTCCACTGCAAGCGCGACCACCATCGACCTCACCGAAAAGGACTCCGGCCCCTAAACAACGACCAGCGAGTGCCCGATGCGCTGCCGAGGTACCTGCACCACGGACACCGGAGGCAGCAGTCGCCGAGACCGAGGAGGACAAGACCGCGGGAGCCGCACACAGTGAGCAGGCGGAAATGACTAAGGATGACATGATGGCAGTATGGCAGGCTCTCTTCGATATGCAACCCCAAGACACGTTGAGCCCAAGTACGAGTCCGCTCCTACCTGCACATATTGCCGACAACATGGTCGAGACCTTAGTGGACTACCCGGAACACCTGCGCAACGCCATGACAGATGTCCTCCCAGAATTCATGGCAAGACTACAAATGGACGTTGCCACGGCAATCCAACGGGCACGAACACTACGACACCGCCTCCAAGCAGAAGAAGACCCCGCGCCCTCAGAGCCGTCGGCACCGTCCAAAAAACGCCCATCGGCATACGAAGAGGACGATGAGTCAAGCTGCCCACCAAGGACACCCACCCGGCCGCCAAGAAGACCATCCTGGAAATGTTGCAGACAGCCTTCCATAAGCTGCCGGCAGACCAGGCCACCAGCCGCGCCCTCCAGTTAATGAACCGTCTACAAGAACACGATGGACCACTGCTGGTGGACCGACAGGCACTGGAGGCCCTGATTATCAGTGTCTCGGGCGACGTGCCGCCAGTGGCAGCTGGGGACGCCGTCATTGTGGAGCACGCATGGGTGGCTACGGGGTGGGGCCGAATCGTCGGCAACAGGGATGCCATGCTCCAGGACATCGACAGAGACATCATCGAAGAATGGGACAGAGAGGTGTCAGCCGCTGAGGTGATCAGGCGAGCAGAAGAGGAGGAGCAAGCCCATGAAGAAGCAAGATACGAAGCCTACCTCCGCCACTTGCAGGAGTGCAGCCAGGACCACACGGGCCACCTCAAAACCACGGATGAAGATGACGAAGCCATGGCAGCCGCGGCTGGACTCAGCTACGAGCCCACCAGAACAAGGCTATGTGTGGGCTTGTGCTGGGACGATGGCACTACGTCCAAGGCGTGGGAATGGGAATTGGACCGTGGGGCAACGCTACAGCTTCACATAAAAATGGAGAAGAAAGACTTCAAAGGGGGCTGGATGAAAGATGGCAAACGGCTTCGGGACGAAGATGTGCCACAATGCCTCCGTGAGTCGCAGCCGTCAGCCAAAAGCCGACCAATGCCCAAGCAGTTGCCGCAGCTGGACTTCCACAAACCGGCAACGCGAGAACTGTTTGCCAGGTGGAGGGCAGGCACAGTGAGCGACACCACGGTGGTAGATATAGCTTCGCCGACCATGCTAACGTTCTTCCGAGAGGTGGCGGACATCCCCGAAGACGTGCTGGAGGCCTTGGATCAGCGGGACACCATGAACGTATCCCGTACACGAGACCCCGAGGCTATGCCGTCGAACCCAAGCAGGGCACCGCCGCCGGAGCCAACAATGCCGGAGCAAACAGTACCGGAGAGCGAGGTCGAAACCATCATGGTACAGGACGAAGTGCCCGAGGTCAACAACCAGCCCGACATGAACGAAGAGATCTACTCAAACCCCGACCCGTACTTTAACGGCAGGAAGTTCTACGAACAACACGGACCTGGCAGGGAGGATGCCGACCAAGACAACAGTGAGTGACCCGCGAGTGAGCTAAGACAGCTGGGCATGTTCTGCTGTGAGTGAAAGTGCTGTTACTTCATCCTAAGACTGTGCCGTAGCATGCCCACAGCAATGGTCGCGGACCAACACGAATTGCACGAAGCATTATGGTAGTATTGTGTTTGAATGTTCGAATGGTCGCTGCTCGGTCCGGTGCCAAGCGAAGCTCTAACAAGCAGTGGAAACAGCCGTGTGCGCAAGACTGCTCGAAACTGCAGTCTCAAGTTGGGGCCTCAGGAAAGGGGTGGGATTCAGTTACGGGTTTTACTTGTCCTATCGAGGCCCCAACAACCTGGCTCATCCTGGTAAGGAATTCTAGCTGTACTGCAGTCGGAAAAGAGCCCACAAAAAAAAAAAAACTTAGACCCTAAACCCTTAAACATTAAACCTTGAACCCCCAAACCCTAAACGCTAAACCCTTATAACCCTTAAACCCTCAAACCCTCAAAACCTAAACCCTTAAACCCTAAACTCTCAAACCCTCAAACATTAAACCAAAAAACCCTAAACCCTAAATCCTTAACTTAACCTTTAAATCCTAAACCCTCAACCCCTAAACCCTCAACCCCTAAACTCTCAACCCCTAAACCCTCAAACCCCTAAACCCTCAAACCCCAAACAGAGCCCCGCAGGCTGCCGACCTGGACTCCCAGACCGTCATCGCCTCCGTCGCGACCGGGAAGGAGGAGATGACGCCGCCCAGGGAAGGCCGGGTTTAGGGTTTAGGGGGGAAACTGAGAGGTCCTGAATAGTAAAGTTCCCTTAAGGGAGCCCTTAAAGGAGCCCTTAAAGGACCCTTAAAAGAGCCCTTAAAGGAGCCCTTAAAGGAGCCCTGAAAGGAGCCCTTAAAGGAGCCCTTAAAGGAACCCTTACAGGAGCACTTAAAGGGGCCCTTGAAAGAACCCTTAAAGGAGCACTTAAAGGGGACCCTACTAGCCTAAGTGTCGTTGAACAGAACCCTTTAAAGGATCCCTTGAAGGTATGATTTATTGCAGATGGGGCATCCTCAGGAGGTTTAGCATTAGCAAGGTTGGTTTATTTTTAAACCGTTCTCGAGGTTTGACACGGTCGATGCCAGTTTTGTTTTGGCCAGCGTAACCTATGTGTGTGCACGTATGTCTGTGTGTATACGAAAATGCACTGCACACACAGCTAGAATATTTTACAGGAACATAGATGTAAACACACATACGTGATAGGTGCATATACGCCTGAAAGGTCGTACATATACCTACCCACAGACCGACCTGCCCGGCTACCTTCCTTCCTACCTACGTAGCTATGCGCGTACGTACATACAAACACACATGGGTGGTTAACACAAGTAGGGTCCCCTTCGGGGTCCTTAATTTAATACGGCACTTAATATTTAGAGTACTCAAAAAAGGACCTTAATTTTGATAACCACTCACATAATTACATGCACACATCCATACATGCAAGGATGGATGAAATGTAGCCTTTTGGGGTTTGGCTCCAAGGGCGTGCAGCAGTCTCCTAGTCGGCGTGTAGAACCTCTTGATACGGTTTCTAAGTGCTTCGTCTACATGCTTCATGGGCAGATAGGACGGTTCTGTTTTTGCATTATACATGTTATGTGTATGCTAGCGGCTAGCACAACGGCTGTTGTTTAATGCTTTGGTGGCTGTCAGGACGTAAGCTCTTCATCCCCTTGCGGACGTATCCTAACCCTGTAGAACCATTCCGGGGTTCAGCGCGTAGGCTTCTCAGGGGTTTCGGTACCTTGACATCCAGAAGTCTTCGGAGTTCCTGAGAGCTAAATGTAACGGTCTGTATCGCCGTGTATTGTCTGACCGTAGTGTACTCGTTCCTGGTTTCTGTCCCGCTTTTTTGGTTGAAGAACTCTAGCCACACAATCGTATATCAACAAAAGTTGTCGTACATTGGAGGTTTTAGATTTCACGTAAGCCCTCAACCGGCAAGGACCTGTTTCAGGCGGTAGACACCGTTGTCATACCCTAAAGCCCTAAACTCAAAGCTCTCCAAAACAAAACTGATGGAAACACAGAACAGCACCTACAAACTGAAGCAAACTCACTATTACTCGTAATCCTCAACCATAAACTCTTCGATTTCAATACCTTACCTCTAGCCCACAAACTTGCGTTATTGAAGAATCAGGAAAGGCACTTTCATAAGGAATCCTGGAGTTGGTAGGGCCGGTAGGGTTTCTGGGCGACAGCAAATCCTATATGGGAGTTTCCGAAAATTAGGGCTACCTTACTTTGGGGTCCTTATGGCATTATGGTAAGAATCCTATTATTTTAGGGTACCACATTAGGGTCCCCTATTTTCGGAAACTCCCATATACACCCTAAACCCTTAAAGGGAGCCCTATTATAGAACCCTATAGTACCCTTAAAGGAGCCCCTTATAACCCGTAAATTCCCAAAATCTACACCCTAAGCCCAAAACCCTAAACCCTAAACCCCTTATGATTCAACCCAAAATCTACACTAGGACCTGGAGTAGGCCCCTATTCCCTTTTTAAGGGCTCAGGTTCCCTTATATGCCCCTTTAAACCAAAAAGGGCACCCTTTTTATTCCTAGGTTACTCTTGGGTCTAGTACAAAGAAAAGGCTCAAAGCCCCGAGAGCAGGATGGGAGCGGCCGCGGGACTCTCATCTGCAGCTTCGGGGTGTCTTCTGTTCTTCCCCGAAGGCTCCATGTAGTTCATATATTTAGGCCTATGATAGGGATCCTTTAAAGGGTCCTTTAAAGGGGTCTATAAAGTCTCTATAGGGTATCAGGCTCCATGTACCATTAATAGGGTTTCTTTAAGGATCCCTTTAAGGGGTCCTTCGAAGGGTTCTATAGGGTTTGGGGCATAAGGCTCCATGTACCCATAAGGGTTCATTTAAGGGGTCCTTCAAAAGGCCCCTGTGAGGGTTCTGCAGGGTTTAGGGTATAAGGCTCCATGGTATCCAACTAGTATATACTTAGGCCTTAAAGTACCTGTATAGGGATATACTTAGGCCTTACCTGTATCCCCAAACCCTACAAAATAGTTGGTTATGACCCCTTAATTAGAGGGCCTGACCCTTAAAACGGGAGGTTTTTGGATCCCCAGGTAAAGTACCTGTATAGGGACCCCCTTTAAGGCTTAAGTATCTACTATAAAGGTACATGGGGACTTTGGGGTTCTTCTGGTTTGCTATTTCTAGGATTTCGGTAGTTTTAGGGTTTTTGGGCTTGGGGCTTGGGGCTTTCAGGGTCTCAGGGTTTGCGCTTTAGGGGAACGGTGAGAGAAGGCATCCTACATGCAGAGGATGCGGACGGGGCTGCATGCATCAACCTGCCAGCGACCGTCGGCCACATCTCTTTCCTCTGTCGATGACCCGGTAGCAGGGCGATGCCTCAATAAGTATGTCCTATACTGTTCTGGGGGTTCCTTGTTATACTTTTAGTATAATGGGCCCCAAAACCATATTCTAATTATGCAGCCCCCTATATCCGAATTTATAGTTTCAATGTTTTGTTAACAGCCTGTAAGCAATCAGCAAAGCACAGGGAGGCGAGGGACAGCACTTCTGACGGAGCTGCACAACAACTCTTATATCCCTATGCTTCCGAGGACCTTATAATTAGGGCCCTAGACCCCTGGAGGACCCAATAATAAGGTCCCTGCAAGCTTAGGGTATGGCTAGTTCTCTAAATGAGGCTCAAACCCTAAACCCTAAACTCACCGTTTTTCGATCCCCAGTATAGTACGTCACACGGTTTTGTGCCACCTGGCGGTGGCGCTTTGGGGTCCGAAGTGCCAGGTTGCCAGAGATTCCAGTATCCCTAGGGGGGTCTGGGGATCTATAAGGCCTTTAAGGGTTTCTTGGAGGGATGTAGAGGGTTTAGGGTTTAGGAGACTCCAATATCCCGTAGATAATGAATATTCCTTAAGTCATATTCGGGATCCTACCATAATTTCAGGTCCACCTGGACCCTATAAGGACCCTAGATCTTGAGGGCTCCTTAATATGATGTCCTTATATGAGTCCTTCAAAAAGGTAGGTTATTTTGGGGTCCAGGTATTCCCTGCTTCCCTTATAGAACCCTTGTAGATTTAAGGAGCCCTTTAAGGAAGGGCTCTAAAGGTTTCGGGTTCTAAAGTCTATTAGGGTATGGTTAAAAGCCGAAAGCCAAAACCCTCAATCTTAAATCGTGGTCTTGGGTTGTAAATTGAGCTTCGAAGGTTTGGGGTTTTGAGGATTTGGGTTTGGGATTTATTGTTTTGCAGTATGGGGTGGTGCGCTTTTCGCACTACTTTCGCTGTCCTATACCCTGTGGCCTGAAACCGTAAGCCCCGACACCCTAAGACCCCCCTAAACCCTAAACCCTAGACCCTTAACCTCAGGAAGTACAGTATGTTGCCTGCCTCCCAAGCGAGTTTCGAACCTCGCAGGTCCACGCTTCCCAAACTTAGAGGTTCATGGGACTTAGTAAGTAAGGCTATATGTACCTTAACTGGGGTTGTAACCAACTATAAGTATAGTTACCTCGTTTATAACCATTAGTTATTAGGTCCCATGAACCTCTCAGAAAGCTTTGTACCTAACGCCGAACCCCAAACCTTTGCCCCATCTACCCGCCAACTAGCCTCTAATATACCCCAACTACCCTCAAATAAGGGCTATGGGGACTCTCTTGAAGGGCCCTTGAGGGCGACCCTCTAATATACCCCAAATACCCACAATGAAAGCCATAAGGACTCTCTTGAAGGGCCCTTAAGGGGGTCCTGGAGCAAGTCAGCCCTGAATCTCACCTGTGGGCTTTGAAAATCTATGCCCTGCATTAGACGGGAAGGCTAATATACGGTTGGTGATATAAATCCTGCATTACCCATAAGGAATATACCATAATTCCCGCAGTTAAGGGTCCTTAAGCTAATGCAGGATTTATAACATTAACCGAAGGGGCTAAAATAATTACCGATACTATTTTGGGGGGCCCCGTATTAGAATTGTAGTATAATGCGCCCTCCAAAACTCTGTTCTAATTATTCAGGGCCCTATATTGGTTTTGTTGCGGCGCTACCCGGGGCCAGCAGGTCACCTGGAGCTAGCAGTGAAAGGAGCTTCAACAGAGAAATATGGGAGTTTCCGAAAATTTGGGGGGTACCTTATTTTGGAGTCCTTTAAAAATAAGGGTCCTGCTATTTAAGGTACTAGATTAGGGTCCCGTATTTTCGTAAACTCCCATATGGGAGTCTGAGGAATAAGACCCCCCTCAAATCTCTTGAACATTGGGAGCCTTGATGAGGCTTAGTAGGGCCTAAACATTAATCCGGAGCGGCCCTACAGAAAACTAACCTCTCTAAACCCTAAACCCTAAACCCCTAAACTCCCCGCTCAAACGAGGAAATCATGGGCTATGTGGCTTTGGACGACTTCACGTCGGCCCTAGAGCAATCAAACGCATCTCGCTAGCAGCGAGATGTGGGAGGTTCCGAACTCCTTTAAGGGTTCCTTAAAGGGATCTTTAAGGTTCTATAAAGGGTTTAGGGTGTAGGTTTGGGAGTTTCCGAAAAACAATTCGGGGTACCTGATTTGGGGCCCTTATAACAAGGATCCTACTATTACTTAGGGTGCTATATTAGGGTCCCCCATTTTCTGAAACTCCCACGCGTTTACAGTTTGCAGTCAGCCCCATATGCGCAGTTCTCTAAATCCCTAAACCCTAAACCCTAAACCGTGGGTCCCTTTCAGGATCCTTTTTGTAAGGGTTCCGTACTCTTCTGGGGACCCGGAAAGGGGACCTTCATTTAGAGAACGGTTTGGGGTTCAAGGTTTAGGGTTTAGGGCTTTAGGGTTTAGGGCCTTAGGGTTTAGGGTTTAGGGTTAACTACCCATCGTCCACTTCAAGCGAAGAGGGTATCCCCAAAGGCTCCATGTACCTTTATAGTAGATACTTACGCCTTAAAGGGGTCCCTATATAGGTACTTTATAAGTATATACTATATGGAGTCTTAGGGTAGGTTCATCAGTAGTACCCTTTTGCCCCCTTTCATGTGATCTCCTTGTTAGCACCGAATATTTGAAAAAAGTGTATCCTTGTTACACAGGGCTTGTATTATGAAGTAAAGGACACAGTTATTGTACTTACAGGCCGAACGAGGAGTGCCTGGATTGAACTTAGGTTATAGAGTCTAGAGTGTGGGGCTTCGACTTAGGTTACATTGCGCTCTTGGGTCTTTTTTTTTGAGATTAGGGTTCATTCAGGGTTTAGGGCTTAGGTTCAGAGTTTAGGCCTCAGGCTCAAGGGTTGAGGGTTTGCCGTTTGGGCTTTAGGTTTTCGAGTCCAGCCGAAAGCAGTAGAGGAATGAACCAACAGCTCTCGCAAGATCCTGAGCAGCGACTTGAGATATACCCTAAACCCGGAACCCCAAACCCCAAAGTACTAAGGCCTCAGGGGAGCTTAGGCGTGCAAGCTTTTCTCGAGGGGTTTCGGTGTCTTTGCGGCTGTGCTGGGTGAAGGATGAGAAGGACTAAATCCGAAACCCGGAGCCATGCCAGAACTCTGCAAAACCCAGACCACTGGGAGGATCTAAAAATAGATACCCTAAGGCCACTAAGCGGTTTCCTATCAAATTTCCAATAGCAGCATAGGGTCCCGGATTAGGAGATCTAGGTACTGGATCCTTCTGGGGGTCTGGGAGCATGCTCTACAAAGACGGAATCTGTATCCTAGCAGGGCTTAGGTTCCCTTATAACACCCTTTAACCCAAAAAGGGCACCCTTTTTTATTCCGGGGGTACTCTTAGGTCTAGTATGCGTGCTGAAAGTTCCAGGTAAAACCCTTAGCACATCTACCGCTTAGAAGTCACGCAGAGTTCAAGACTGAGGGTGTGCTTGAGCTTGTATCTAGGATGGCACATACCCTAAGGCTCCATGTACCCATACAGTAGATACTTAGGCCTTAAAGTACCTATATAGGGACCCCTTTAAGGCTTAAGTATCAACCATAAAGGTACATGGAGCCTTTGGGATAGACTCACTGCAGGATTGGGGATCGAACTGCCGGTGATGGGCCCTTGCTGGCCCCTTAAGAAAACGCTCAGCAAGTAGAGGACCTGTTTACACGGGGCCATGTCGGTTAACGTGTCAGTTGGCCTTCTCAGTGGCAGGACAGCTACTCTGGAAGCAAGGGTTGATGAGAACGTGGATGCATTCAAAATCCGGGCGCAGAAAGCGCTGGGAGTTGGATTTGGGCTGCTGGTGGATAAGACTGGAACCATTCTGGATGAATCTTTGTCGATCATGTCCGCCAAGGTGCAGAACGGGGACTCGTTGACATTGCAAGTGCGCTCAGTTCAAGCATGTGCCTCGAGCAGAGCTTTTGCTACCATTCTGGGTGATGGATATGTCGCGAGCTGTGGAAAGCTTGATGCTGACGAAAGTTCTGTTGACAGGCACGGCACATGCTTCAAGGGTCCTGTGCAGCACATCCGGGCCTCGGACTTCGCTTTTGCTGCTATTCTCGGTGATGGTTCGGTCGTGACCTGGGGTGATGCTGGCCATGGAGGTGACAGTAGTGCTGTTCAGGATCAGCTGAAGAATGTGCAAAAGATCCAAGCCACCGGATTCGCTTTTGCTGCCGTTCTTGGTGATGGTTCTGTCGTCACCTGGGGTGCTGCTGACTGCGGTGGTGACAGCAGTGTTATTCAGCATCAACTGCAGAATGTGCAGCACATTCGAGCCGCTGATTGTGCCTTTGCTGCCATCCTTGGAGATGGATCTGTCGTGACATGGGGTGATCCCCGCGCTGCTGGAGACAGTAGTGCTGTGAAAGCTCAGCTAAAGAATGTGCAGCAGATCAGTAGTGCCGCTGGTGCTTTTGCGGCCGTTCTGGGTGATGGATCAGTCGTGACGTGGGGCGACGATGGCTTTGGTGCTGACAGCAGTGCTGTGCAGGATCGGCTGAAGAAAGTGCAACAGATCAAAGCCAGTGGTGGTGCTTTTGCTGCCATTCTTGGCGACGGATCCGTCGTCACCTGGGGCGCTGCTAGATATGGTGGTGACAGTAGTGCTGTGCAGGGTCAGCTGAAGAATGTGCAGCAGATTCAATCCAATTTCGTCGCTTTCGCTGCAGTTCTTGGTGATGGATCTGTCGTGACCTGGGGTCCCGCTGGGCATGGTGGTGACAGCAGCGCTGTGCAGTGCCGGCTGAAGAACGTGAAGCTGATCCAGGGGTCTTCTTGTGCTTTCGCAGCCATTCTTTGCGATGGAAGTGTCGTCACGTGGGGTGCTGCTCGTTTTGGTGGTGACAGCAGGGTTGTGCAGGAACAGCTGACGAGTGTGCGGCAGATTCAAGCCACCGTCTCTGCTTTTGCAGCCATTCTTGTCGACGGATCGGTCGTCACCTGGGGTGATGCTCGCTACGGGGGCAACAGTCGTGCTGTGCAGGATCAGCTGAAGAATGTGCAGCAGATCCAAGCCAATGCCCACGCTTTCCTTGCCATCCATAGCGACGGTTTCGTGACCTGGGGTAACGAGCTCGCTGGTGGTGGGAGTAGCCATAATTCTGTGCAGGGTTCGCTGTTCCTGTAGCAGATACAAATATGTGTTCCCATCGGTCAGTCTTGCAGTATTGCAACTTGCAGGTATGATTAACATTCTTGCGGTACCAGCAGCAGAACGGAACAAGACCGTGCAAGCATCTGCACAGACGTGATGGCAAGTTCGGAGAAGATGCCAGAAAAAGTCGGACGATGACAAGTGCAAAGATGATGACACCCAATGAAATCTGGACTAGGACCCAGAGTAGGCCCTTATTCCCTTTTTTGAGGTTTAGGTTCCCTTACAAACCCCTTTAAACCAAAAAGGGCACCCATTTTATTCCTAGGTTACTCTTAGGTCTCGTGGAGCAGGAGTCTACAGAACTCTCATGTAACACCCCAAACCTTAGCCCTGAAGCGATGCAAGGTCCCTTCGATCCGGTTGGACAGCCTCTTTTGAGCCAGTCTTCTGTAGCTAGGATGCCCAGTAGTACCCGTATTCCCTTTTTGTAGTCCTAGGTTCCTTATAAAGTTACCCAATACCAAAAAGAGAGGCCTTTTTATTCTTAGGTTACTGGTTATCCTAGCTACTGTAATAGTAACTGCCTACCCTCATTATGCAGTTGTGTCCACTGTCACATTAATCAGGGCGGGATGTGTTGATTTGGGTGCTGGAAAATGATGCCACAACGAGCCTGCTCTGAAACCCTAAGGGTCCATGTACTCTTATAGTCTATACTTTGGCCGAAAAGTAGCCCTATTTCGGTACATTGGGGGCGATGTATATACTATTTGGAAGTTTCCGAAAATAGGGGACCCACATATAGTAACCCTAAATAGTAAGATCCCTATTATAAGGAGCCCCAAATAAGGTACCCCTATATTCGGAAACTCCCATTTGGGTACATGGACCGTCAGGAAAATGCATCGTTTTTGCCTTCAGCTCTCACACCAAAACCACCCAAACGCACTATTGCCTACCTCCCCCCAAAACCCATGTACCCACATGGCATATGCTTAAAGGCATTCCTGTGTAGGTACTTTATGGCCTAGATACGTTTTTCTAGGTGCTATGAGGTGTTATGATACCCCCAAAACCCCTCTGCAAAACTTAGGCCCTTTGCGAGGTTAAACCCGAAGCCCAAAACCAAAGCACTGATTTCCTGACCCGGCCTCGCGCTGGAATCTTGCAAATGTTGGGAGCCCAACCTGCGACTTCAACGCGAAATCTGCAAAACTCCCGGAGTCTACACTTAAAGCCCAAAAGTTGGAAACCCTGTAGCCTCAACCCTTGAGAGTAATGTATAGGGAATCCCAGCACTAGTTGGCCTTATTCCGGTTTCCAACTTTATGGGGTTTACTGTATAGTGAACCCCGGAAAGTTGGAGCATGGATTTGGGATGCTTCATGCTGGGATTCCCTATACTTTAACGGCATGAGGCTGATGATGTTCCAAATTCCAACACAATGAGAAGAAACGAAACCCTGATTCTTTTCATCGAGAAAAAAGAGAAACCTTAGTCCCGAACCCTTGCAGCCCTATACAGTGCCCTACACCGTATAAGCCCTCATGAAGCCTGTGGAAAGAGCCGCAAGAAATCTTAGATACTTAAATGAACACCCTAATATGGGGGACCCGTATAATTAGAATAGGGTTTTTGAGGGGGGGATATTTCACTATAATTATGACTGGGAACCCCCAAAATAGTACTTGTAGTTTTGTAGGCCCCTATTTGACGGCACCACCACCCACGGGAACCCCCATAGCCACTAGCCGCGAATCTCCTTACCCAGTATCAGTTCATGGTACTGCATTGTGACCACCTTTCAAAGCCCGCCCACCCACACAAAATCCTAAAGCCCTGACACGCTTGAAACTCCTCATAGCATTCCTTCTTAACATTGATGACTCCTCAACCCTAAACCCAAGAACCTATATAATAATATGCTCTTATCCACTACAACCCTGGGGCCATCAAACACGCTTATGGAAGCCCTGTAAACGCCCTTTTCTGAAATTATGCGGGTTTAGGGTTTGGGGCGTTTAGGGGTGAAGTGTTCGTAGTATCCCTTAAACAGCCCGATAACCCGCTTATAGAAGTCTTGAAAGCACCCACCCCTGTTTCTGCCAGTAATAAAACGCGTGCAAATCAGGTGAAGGCCGATGAGATCAAGAAGCTCACAGACAGCTTAAAGGGCTGCGTGGCCTTCAGTAAGTTTAGGGTTTAGGTTTAGGGGCAGGGCTTTTGGTTTAGGGTTCCGATGTGTGTTTGTGTGTGTGTGTGTTGGCGTTTTGCGCGTGTGTGAGTGTGTGAGTGTGTGAGTGTGTGTGCGTGTGCGCGGTGGATGCGAACCTTTAAACCTTAAGCCCAAAAATCCTAAACCCTAAACTTCGCCCTAAACCCTAACAAAAACCCTGTAGTACCCCGATTAAGTCGCAAGCGTTTGGCAGTCAGGCCGGGGCTTAAGGTCTGCCTTAACCCTGAATATCATACCCTTTTAGGGCTCCTTACTATGATGGTCCTTCCAAAAGTCCTTACAATCCTATGGGTTCTTGGAATAGGGTTTAAGGTTTAGGGTTTTGGGAACGAGAGTTTGGGGATTTCGATAACTGAACTAGTCCCAAAGCTCCTAAACCGTCAAGCATCGACAGAATCTCGGTGTCTGTGTAGTTTTAAATAGTAAAAAGGTCCCACCTTATAGCCCTAATATGATTACCTTATAGGGTTCCTTTAATGTAGGTTATTCGTGGTCAAGGTAGTACCACCTTATAGCCCTAATAACACAATTCTGATTTCCACCCTCAACGCTGTTCTAATCTGAAGGCCTCTGTCTTAGATAGGCCCTGGTCCCTCGCTACTGTATTGGGCCTGGAGCAAACAGGAATCTCAAGAGCTGCTCGCTGCAACGGTACTGCTGATGGACAAAATCCTGCATTACTCATTATAAGGAAGATACCATAGCTCCCATAGTTTAGAGTCCTTAGGGTCATGCAGGATTTTGTCCATCAGCAGTATGGGCTTAAGGTTTGTCAGATTTTGGATTCAGCCTTACTTCAGGGTTTAAGGCGTTTGAGGTTCAGGGTTTTGATGGATTCGCGAAAGCCCAAAACGACCTAAGGGCCCAGAGAGCACTTCTTAGAGGATCATGGGCCTTAGTAACAAGGGTCATGAATGATCAAACGTTATGAATTTCTTTGGGTCGTTATGCATACTGTCCTCCAACACCCCATTCTAATCGTTGAGAACCCTGGACCCTACACACCTTAAAGGACTGATATCCTGATTCCATTTTGGAGTGCGCGTCCTAAGACCGCAAGCAAGAGCCTTAAATTCAGCACCACAGCGCTAAACTCCACTAGACCCTCTGAGTGCCAAACCAGGCACCCAAAGACCAAGAACTCAACATGGGGGCCTTCATGATCGGAATAGGATTTTGGGCCGATGTGGGGTATGATTACATTAAGGAACCCGAATGAATAGTTGTTCAGATTATTCAGGCTTGAGCCCTACAAGACAGCCAATAATTAACCCTCACCCCCCTCCTCGTCCTCAAGAAAACTGGCTCATAGGATCGTATGCACTCTGGCCGTAGGTAAGTGGGCCTCTCTACACTATGTCCTGTACCCCAAACCCTAAAACCATAAATCCGACATAGATCCGAAAGCCCTAAGCCCTAAAGCTCGTGAACCCTTGACGGTCGATGATGCAGTCTGAGGTGATCTCCCAACCGGTGAGACCGTCGTCTTTCGCTCCAACGGCAGCCCTGCTTGCGAATGGGGTTTCCAGTGTCGAAGAAGCTCCTCTGGGTTACTTTCCGGGTTACTATAAGGGAATTAGGATTTCGGTTCTAGTAACTGGATGAAAAGTAGAGGTATACGTACCCTAAGATGGGACTCTGCTTGTGGCTATCCAACCTTGACCTTACAGAGAAACTACTTTATAAGTCACCCGGCCTTCCAAGTATATAGGGCACCCGACCCACTGTATTAAGGGTTATGAGAAAGACGTACCTCACTGGGGTTATAACTGATCATAAGTATAACTGCTTTATTTATAACCCTAGTTCCTACGTCCCACGAACCTTCAAGCATGGCTACCAGGCTCTGGACAGGGCCTGGAAGCTGACTCTGCCAAACACAAAAGCGCAGCAGGGAGGGCAGTTTGCAGGACTTAACAATGATAATGAGGGTTCCGCTAAAGGTCCTTTGCAATTAAATTAGGGCTTCGATGTATCTTCTGATGAAGATGTATAGGATCAGGGATACTGTCTCCGGGATACTGTTACTAGCTTGTCTGACGCCCACATGAGATTCAAGTAGCTGTGAGCCTTGAGGATGTTCCAGCACTTGTCAGCAGGATCTCTTCCTAGAGGTCACTTGCAGCGACCCCCGCCCAATCCATTTACCAATCCCCAGGATTCACAGGTTATGCCTACTACTACTACTACTACTACTACTACTACTACTACTACTACTACTACTACTACTACTACTACTACTACTACTACTACTACTACTACTACTACTACTACTACTACTACTACTACTACTACTACTACTACTACTACTACTACTATACCTACTACTACTACTACTACTACTACTACTACTACTACTACTACTACTACTACTACTACTACTACTACTACTACTACTACTACTACTACTACTACTACCACTACCACTACTACCACTACTACCACCACTACCACCACTACCACCACTACCACCACTACCACCACTACCACTACCACTACCACTACCACTACCACTTCCACTTCCACTTCCACTTCCACTTCCACTTCCACTTCCACTTCCACTACTACTACTACTACTACTACTCCTACCACTACTGGTACTCCTACTCCTTCTCCTGCTCCTCCTGCTGCTCCTGCTCCTGCTCCTGCTCCTGCTCCTGCTCCTGCTCCTGCTCCTGCTCCTGCTCCTGCTCCTGCTCCTGCTCCTGCTCCTCCTCCTGCTGCTGCTGCTCCTGCTCCTGCTCCTGCTACTGCTACTGCTACTGCTACTGCTGCTGCTGCCACTCCTGCTACTGCTACTGCTACTGCTCCTGCTCCTGCTCCTGCTCCTGCTCCTGCTCCTGCTCCTGCTCCTCCTCCTGCTGCTGCTGCTCCTGCTCCTGCTCCTGCTACTGCTACTGCTACTGCTACTGCTGCTGCTGCCACTACTGCTACTGCTACTGCTACTGCTCCTGCTCCTGCTCCTGCTCCTGCTCCTGCTCCTGCTGCTGCTGCTGCTGCTGATGCTGCTGCTGCTGCTCCTGCTCCTGCTACAGCTACTGCTACCGGACACTACTGTTTACTAATGTACTACTGCTGTACGAGCTACTATACTACTAATGACTAATGTACTACTACTAAAGTTGTACCCGCAAGTCCCCGAAGCAAGATTTCGCCACTTAATCCGTCACCGGGTTTTTTGGGGCCGGCTATGAACCTTGATGACCTTGATAGCGCGGTGGAGGGGAGGCCCCCTTGTGTTAATCAGGTTGTAGCATTAATCTCGACACCGCCAAGCCTAAATCACAAATTAGGCCCGGCCTTCTCTATAAGTGGTAAGACCTAACACCCAAAGCCTGAAGCATGGATTCTGGGAGCAACAGTATCACTCATGTGCGGCAAGCTGCACTTACTAGGTCCAAGTAAGCAGAAATTGAACAAAGGACCAAACTAAGTAGAATAGTGAATAGGATGTGGGGCTTGTTGCACAGTATGGTTATTATATTAGAAGGAAGACCTAAGAAATCAATACGGCAGTCACTCGGTCTCTACACACATACATGTATATATATATATATATATATATATATATATATGGGCTTAGTATTCAAGTATCAAAAGATCGAAAAGCCCTGAACCCAAGGGAAAGCATCGCTATACAAAGCCCCTAGACCCTAAAACCCGAGCTCCCTCAAAAGAAGCCCTATAGATCCCTGAAAGGAGCCCTATAGATCCCCTGAAGGAGCGCTAAGGGAACCCTAAAACCCGAGGCAAAGCATCGTTGGAGACCGAGTGGGAGAAGGTTTCCGCAGTGGCGGGAGCAGAGGAGTGCTGGTCGGCAGCCGTCGATAAAAGCCCCTTGTCTTACCCTAAGGGTCCAAGTACCCAAATAGTAGGGTTTTAAGGTCCAAAAACCATTCAGAGTATGGATTTTGGGATCTAAAACCCTACTATTTGGGTCCTTGGACCCTCTGGGTTAGGGTTTAGGGTTAGGGTTTAGGGATTACGGTTTGGGGTTCAGGGTGTAGGGTTTGGGGATTTCTTGCAGGTTCATGGGTAGTTATAGGTGGGGTGAGAAGTAGGTAACTATACTTATAACCCATTTTAGGGGACTTATGTCCCCACTTATAATTACCCATGAACCTCCAAGTAGGGTTTAGGGTTCAGGGTTGAGGTTTAGCGTTTGGGGTTTAGGGTTCAGGGTTTAGGGTTAAGGGGTTGAGGTTTAGGTTTTGGGGCTTAGAGTTGGGGGTTTAGGGTTCAGGGTTTCAAGCCTAAACCCTAAGCCCATCCCAGAACATCTCCCGAAAACCTAGACCCTAAACCCCATACGTAAACACTTCTGAAAGCAGCCTTCAACCCCAAACCCCATGAAGCAAAAGGAGTCTTTGACTCCAAGGGTAAAAGGAGGGATCATTAGTGAGGACCCCTAGCTATATACCCTTAAAATAGCTACTATATACCCATTATATAGCCCCATTATAGGCTAGGGGTCCATATTAAGGGTCCCTCCTTTTCCCCTTTGATTCAACTAAACCCTAAACCCTATAGATCCCTTTAAAGGGACCCTTATAGATCCCTTTAGAGGAACCCTAAGAGCCTAAGGGTCCCTCCTTTTTGCCCTTTGATTGACGTGAGGCCAGCAGAAGCTTCTCGCCAGCCTGGGCCTGGGCAAGTGCAAGGCTCCGGCGGTTTCTGAGTGCGGAGTTTTCGAAGGGTTTAGGGGTTAGGGTTTAGGGGTTTAGGGGTTAGGGTTTAGAGGTTTAGGGATTAGGGTTTAGGGTTAGGGGTTAGGGTTTAGGGTTTAGGGTTCCATCTGGGAGTTTCCGAAGATTAGGGGTGCCCTAATTTTGGGCTCCTTTTAAAAGGGATCCTACTATTTAGGGTGCCAGATTAGGGTCCCCTGTTTTCGGAAACTCCCATATGGGGACCCTCAGAATTAGACTGGGGTTCAGGGTTTAGGGTTTAGGGAAAGGGTTCCATGGAGCGTTTGTTTAGCATTTAGAGTTTAGGACTTAAGAGTTAGGATTTCATAAGTCTTAGTACAGGGGCCTTAAAAGACTAGAATACGGTCTTTTCAAGCAAAATGAAGGATATCATGGAGGTTTTGCAGGGTGTAGGGTTCAGGGTTTAGGGTTCAGGGGCTTGGCATTAATGCCAGGCTTAGGATTTAGGAACCAGGTTTAGGATTCGCATTTCTAGGGTTTAGGGCAGGGGGAGGTTTAGGGCTTTCTCTTGTGACGTTATAGGGGTCTTCAGATTGCGGGCTTGCAGACGTATGGGTTAGAAGGGGCCCCCACCCTGTAATACTGTTGATGATATAAATCCTGCATGACCTTAAGGGCCCAAAACTATGGGAATTATGGTATATTCCTTATTATGGGTAATGCAGGATTTATATCATCAACCGTAGTAGTATAATAGGAATATAATAGGGCCCTAATAATACCTAATATGATCCTTATGGTCACTATTACAGGGTGGGGGCAGCTCCTGACGTATGGGGTTGGGAAGTGGGGTCGGGTGCTTGCAGCAGGGAAACTATGGTTCTGGGTTTGGGGGTTTGAGTGTTGGTGCGGGGGTACATTGGTTGGTTTTGGTGCTAAGTTTTGGGGTTGTTGGCGTTTGGGGTGAAGGGTTCAGGGTTGGCAAGGAAAAACGCCTGCCCATTCCGGCAATACTAATACAGATATACTGGGAAGTCAAGTTTGTTAGTAGTTGTTTCACATTCCTGCAAACGTTGTACTTCGTGTCTGCCTGGAACAACGGCCAATATAGAGTAGTTGCGAGTGCCAATTCCTGCTGTTGCTTAGGTATTTCGTCTGTATTCAAGTGGGAGTTTCCGGAAATTAGGGGTACCTTATTTTGGGGTCCTTATAGTAAGGATCCTACTATTTAGGGTACTATATATTAGGGTCCCCCATTTTCGGAAACCCCCAAGTATTATTGCCCATGTTGCAGGCCTCTGCTTTTGCTCTCGTGCTTGTGATGATTACTAAGTGCTGCTACTCCACAAACTGAAGATCCAAAGGCCTAAGCCTGAAAAGCTATACATCTCCGTCACTACATTATTCAAAAGGCTCTGGCGAATGATTGTCATAGGGGCTTTTCAGGCTTCAGGACCGAGTTCTTGCTTCGAACCCTTGACGTAGCACAGAGGTTTGAATAAAGCATGCGGCCCCCGACTGAAATACATCCCCAAGCGTTCATGCTTTGTCACCTTCTGGGGAGGGCGAGTGGTGTCGAAGTTCAAAGAGGGGCCATTTCCCTAAGGGTCCATGTGCCCAAATAGTATATACTTTGGCCTTAAAGCAATCCCTCTAAAGGTATTGTGGGGCCAAAGTATATACTATTTGGGTACATGGCCCCTCAGGGTTTGTCAATGTGGCCGAAAGACTTCGCGCGTGCGGCTTCGATTTCTGAGTCGTAGAGTGGAGCTTTCTCCAGAAGCCCTTTTCTCTACACCGTACTATATCATACAGGGAACTCCAGAAAGTTGGAATATGGTTTCTTGGTAGGATACCCTATAATTTACCATAGAGGGTTTAGGATAATCATATTCCAACTTGCTGGCTTTTACCATAAACCCTAAGCCCTAAACCCTAAACCCCATATAGAAACCCCTATAGAAACCCTCATCGATCCCTTTAAGGGACCCTACACTCCCTATACCGATCAAAGTTCTGAGTGATCTGAACCCAAAGGGCCTTCCATCAGCAGCCCTGACATAGGGGCCTTCATAAATTCCAATATATACTATTTCCCCAAGACTCCAAATGGCCCAAAGTAGGTAGTATTTATAGACTTTAGACCCCAAAGTAGGTACTATTTGTATACTTGGAGTCTTAGGGTTTTGGGAATTCCAATATACTAAGCTATATTGGGCCTCCTATTTTAATCATTAAGGCCCCTGCACTACATCCTTAAAATCGCCCTAATCGTGACCCTTGTAGACCCCTTTTAAAGGAAACCTATTCAATTGCTATAACACACTTTCAATCCTTGCAGGTGGTCGAGACGGCGCACCCCTACGAGACGGCAGACCATTCTTTCACCCGGCGCGTGGCTCTCGACACCGAAGGTGGGTTTAGGGGTCAGGGTTTGGGGTTTTGGGGTTCGGGGCCCGTGGAAAAAGGTGGGCTGAATGCGCAGGGTTTAGGGTGATTATCAGGGTTTGCTTGCTGCCATCCCTTGGTCCTTCTGAGCACTGCTTCTACGATGCTCATCTTTGATACTATCTTCAGTCTCATTTATCTGTGCTTACGACTAGACCCATGCTTAGCTTCAACTTCGCCAAGCAGTGTTATGAGCTATCTACGTTCATTCACCAGGATTACTACTCATGCTTCGTTGGTGGTGAGCCTTGCCATTGGGGTTTAGGTCAGGAGCTCCTGCTTCCCCCATAAGTGCCGATCAAGCTCTCCTTTCCGAAACGAGAAAGAGCTCCCAAGACCATTAAATCATGCTGGACATCCTGGGTTCCGCAATCCTAAACTCTTATAAGCCCAAAACCCTAAACCCCACACCTGAACCCTGAACCCTCTAAGTATTACCCCCGCAGCTTGAATGCTGGATTCCAGCTGAAACGCCCTCTAGACCAAAAGCCCTGGGATCATGAAGCCCTACATCGGATCATGGTGATATAGCCCTAAGGGTCCATGTACGCAAGTAGTATATACATCAGCACCAATGTACCTATATAGGGACTACTTTAAGGCCAAAGTATATACTGTTTGAGTACATGGACCCTTCTGGTAGGGTTTAGGGCTTAGGGGGGTTAGGGCTTAAGGTTCAGGGTTTGGGGTCTGTCAGAAGGTAGCTATACCAGCTAAGATCCTCATAATCATGCTTACCAAGTCCCATGAAGCCTGTCCAGCCGAAAAGCCTAAACCCCCAAGAATCAGGCCTGTAGCGTTTTTTGGACAACTGAACCTCCAAAGCTACGAGCGCTTCCCAGGGAAGATAAGGGGTCTAGGTTCCCAAGAAGAATCTAGAGCATAGAGGCCTGAATAGTTGGTAATAGGGTTTAGGGTTTAGGGTTTAGGTCCCTGGCGTGGACTATACTGTACCCCCAAACCCCTATTCCAGGCTTTCAAATCCCTATATTCTGAACGCGAGGTGGCATCGACATCCACTTCGCCCCAGAGTGCCGCACCTATGACCATCGAACTACTCTCAGCCGCTTGGAAAGTGTTGGGGCGTCGTCAACCATCATAGACCCCTGACCGTGCTTATGTAGGGCTTTGATGGCTTGGTATTTTGATCTCGTCCTCTCTGCACGATGGTGGTCGGTACCCACTGCAAACATAAACCCTCAACCAGCCAAAGGCCTTTCTAAACAGCAGGGACCAGCAAGCTCAAGTCCTTGCCTGAACATTTTTCTCTAGCCAAATCCACAGTGTCGTGTTTGAAGCCTCAGAGCTTCTGGCTCTAAGCCTCCTTGCGCAGAAATCAGCGAAGGCATTTTTGGCGGCGGTTTGAGCAAGGCTCTTGTTGGCATCGGGGCCCGTGTGCATGCGAAGGCTGCTCATCGGGAGGGGAAGCCCAAGCTGGGGATCCAAAACCTCAACAACCCAGAGTAGGCCCTTATTCCCTTTTTTAGGGTTTAGGTTACCTTATAATCCCCTTTAAACCAAAAAGGGCACCCTTTTTATTCCTAGGTTACTCTAGTGTCTAGACAAAACGGTGACCTCAACTTAAAGACTAAGTGCCCTTATAGAAATCCTACAAAAAAACCCTTATAGATCCTTATAGATCCTTGTAAGTAAGGAACCCTAGAGACCCTCTAGAAACATTTTATATAGATCTAACCTCTGATATTGGAGGAGCTAAGGAGCCAGGGAGGATGATAATCCCTATTGAACAAGGAGCTAAAGAGCCCAGGGAACCCCAAAACCACTGGTTAGTCAATTAAGGGGTTAGACCCTCTAACTAAGGGGTCACAACCTCATCTAGGGGCTTAAATAATTACCAATCTTTTTGCGGGGTTCCTTATTGTATAATGGGCCCCCCAAACCGTATTAACTAAGTATTAAGGAAGGCCCCCAAAGTACCCTACCTTTAAGGCCAAAGTATATGCTATTATATTTGGGTACATGGACCTTTAAACCCTAAACCCTAAACCCTTATAGGAACCCTTATAGAACTCTTATATACTATGTTGTTGGGTTTGGGGACATAGGAAGCACAAGCAACGACTTCCGATGAGTTCAGCAAGGTGATCTCTGAATGTTTAAGCATAGACCAAAACCCCCTCGGTTGAGGGTTTGTGGTTTAGGGTTTAGGGAACCAAGCCGTGGACACAAAATCATGTTGAATCTAACAAAGCCCTCCACAAACGCACACACACACACACAACAAGACTTTCCCAAGAAGCAAAACCGTGTCCCCAGGATCCCAACCCTGAGTTGCATCAGGACTCTTACCCCAAGCCTGAAACCTGAAACCCTTAAGGCTCATAGGTTTCACACACACACACACACACACACACACACACACACACTTTCACGGGAGGTGGTCACCGGGCGCGAAGAGGCGGATCAGGGAAGGGACTAGACGAATTGGATTCAGTTTTCCAAGTAGCACCAAACCCTCAAGGAGCGTAGGTTCAGACCCCAAAATATAGTTAGGAAAGCACTAAGCTTCCTACTGATGTCAAGCTCTGTTTTTTGTGAGTAATGTGAGTAATGTCCATTTCCTTGTTTTGGACGGTCGGCCCTTTTCCTGGTTTTTCGTGGCTCTCAGTACTCGAATTTAATCTGGATTTGTTGGACTTGGTTGTAGAACCATGTGAAGGCTTCCTAAATTCGGCGGTGCCTCACTGCAAGACTTTAGACAAAGGATATTACCCAAGAGACTCCATCTATATGCAAACCCTGAAAACCTTAACCCTAAACCCGCAGCCCACAGCCTTCGTACATGTGGACCCTCTGGGTCGTCTTTTTGGTTTAGGGTTTATAGGATTTAGGGTTGAGGGCTTAGGGTTTTGCGGTTTAGGCTTTGGAGTTTAGGGCTTCGGGTTAAGCACTTGGGACGCTGGCTGCTTGCCTTAGTGTCCCTTCCGGGTTGGGGCATCCAATCATGGAGGTGAATGGTTGTCAAAATTCTATGGTCCTGTTTTGGGTCCCTATTCTAGTACGGAACCTATCATTTAGGGTACCCAAACGAAAATAAGTTTGACAACCACTCAGGTGTATTGCCAGTGCCCCCTCCTCAAATTGAAGAGGATGTTTAGAACACCACGGTTCTGAGCCCCGAATCTCGGAACCCACCAGCCAGGGAGGTAAGGAAACCCGAAGCCCAAAGCTCTGAGACCGGAAGCACCAACATCAAAACTCAAAGCCGACCGCCGTAACCTTTATCATGTATAACGCTGTATAACTCCTAGCATTCAACAAGACAGCAACAACGGGAAGGGGGTTTGAGGGTTTAGGTTTAGTACTCAAGGTTTAGTACGGTTGATGATAGAAATCCTGCATGACCCATAATAACGAATATACAACTTTTTCCATATATTTCTTATTATGGGTCATGCAGGATTTTGTCCATCAGCCGTATTTAGGGTCAGAGGCACTGGAGATGTCTTGGCTTTCTGGGTTCTGTTGGGTTCTCGAGGCTCACTTCATTAACCTTTGATATTGGAGGAGCTAAGGAGCCAGGGATGATGATAATCCCTCTTGAATTGGGAGTTTCCGAAAATTAGGGGTACCTTATTTGGGGTCCTTATAATAAGGATCCTACTACATAGTCAGGAAAAGGGACCTGCGTGGAGGATCCTGGAGTTTGGTAAGTTGGGATGTGGGGTTTAGGGCATCTTAATAGGGTCTATAAGACTTTGAGAGGTGCCTAATTCCTAAACCCCAAGCCCTAGTTCCTAATCCTAGCTACTAAGTCCCATGACCCTTAAGTACTTGTAAGGTAGGGTGGTTCAGGGCTGATGCCTGCTTTTGGTTCGGTTTGCTGAAAACAGCACGGTGCCAATTCCTTTTCTTGCACATTGGGCGCATCTGCTTAGCCGAGTTCCTGAAGCTGTGCATTTGTTTGTCTTTAGTAGTTGGTAGTTGTTGCTTTATTTGGAACCTGATGCTTCCCAATCACTTCCCCAGTGCGCTGTAACATGTTTACGTCTCGCTTCGGCAGAAGCGGTGGAACCGGTGCCGAGCACGGCAGGGGAAGCGGTGGAATCGCCACCGAGGACGCCATAACCGATGAACTCGCGACCGAGGACCCCAGGACGGGAAGAACCGGTACCGAGGATGGCTCTGAGTGCCACCAAGGATGTCAGAACCGGCTATTCCTGAGGACAAGCGAGAAGTTAAAGGACAACTCTGATGTGGGTGGTTGTCAAAATTCAGGTCCCTTTTTGGGTAGCCTAAATAATAGGTGCCGTATTACAACAAGGACCCAAAAGGGGACCCTAATTTTGACAACCACCCATGAACCAACAATTCCAATGGCACCGGGGTTGGGGCACTCTGCCCAGCATCGAAACTGGTTCAGTTGTCGGATTCAATTTGGAGTTTGAGGTTTCGGGTTCACCCAGACGCCTCAACTACCCTCGAATATGGCATAAACGCTTTGGTCCATAAGGGCCCATTAAAGGGCACTTGGGGGGAGGTCCGTTGGAGTATGAGGTCCCTAAATCACAGTCACATAACCCTATGCTTCCTTAAGGGCCCAATAATAAGGTCCCTGGAAGCTTAGGGTAACACTAAACCCTAAACCCTAAACCCCTAAACCCCTAAACCCTAAACCCTAGTTAAATAACATTAAACACTATAGACACTAGACCCCAGACCGGTTTAGGACTCGGGGGTTTGGGTTGAGTTGTTGCTCTCTGTCAGGCTCATGGCACCATCATCGGCCTCTTGGCGCTTGGTAACTGGTCCCGGTCGGCTCTGAGCCCTAAGTAGGGTCAGGTTTGGGTTTAGGGGTTGAGAGTTAGGTTTTAGGGGTTTGGGGGTTTAGGGGTTTAGGGGTTGAGAGTTTAGGGGTTTAGGGTTTAGGGGTTTAGGGGTTGAGGGTTAGGTTTTGGGGGTTAGGGTTTAGCGGTTTAGGGGTTTAGGGTTTAGGGGTTTAGGGGTTTAGTGGTTTGGGGGGGTTGGGTTTAGGGGTTGAGAGTTAGGTTTTTGGGCAGGGGATATATTAAAGTATTGATAGCTCGACTATCAGATACTTACAATTCCCATCCCCATACCCCAGGGCTTGAACGGGATATCGATTTGGGATAACTTTTAGTTTCGCTTATAGTGTGTCATATGTGGAGCCCTAGTATTACAAATATTGTTCGGGACTGTTGAAATCGACACCTGGTCACGAATCCAACAACTGCGGGACCCCTAAACCCTAAACCCTTAAACCTCTAAACCCTTAACCCCTAACCCCTAAACTCCTAGCCCCTAAGACCCTAAGCCACAAGCCGTAAACCCTAAAAGTCTCCAACTCGCACCCTGCTTTGGGCTATTTGGAGTCCCAAGGATCTCCGCCTCCCCTAAACTGCAACTAGGATGCCCAGTAGTACCCTTATTCCCTTTTTGTAGTCCTAGGTTCCTTATAAAGTTACCCAATACCAAAAAGAGAGGCCTTTTTATTCCTAGGTTACTGGGTATCCTAGCCAAGGTTGGAAGTATGAGCCCCTACTATGGACCGAGGCGGTTCTAGGGACGCTTATCGGAGTCTATATAGTTCATATAGAAGCTATATACTATAGTCTCCTCAGGATTTTTTATTCTTGTTCCCGAAAGCATCGCGAAGGGTTCTTCCGTGTGGAACGCCGCAGCTGAGTACATAGATGACAGACATAGAATCAACTCACTTGATTCCATACTTTACTCTACACTCTACACTTGATACTTGACTCTACACTTGACTTACTTACTTACTTGACCCTTATGACTGACTCTCTACACTTGACACTTGACTCTATGATACTTGACTCTACACTTGATACTTGACTCTATGTTATGCTTACGACTTACTTACTTACTTACTTACTTCAATCTACTTACTAACTTACTTGACACTTGACACTTGACACTGGACTCTATGTTATGCTATCTCTATACTTACTTACTTACTTACTTGACTTGCTTACTTATACTTACTATACTTACTTACTTATGACTGACTCTCTATGCATCTATGACTTACTATGACTTATGACTTACTCTCTACATCTCGGTATCTTAATATTTCTTTTAAAGGCGGGGGTGGCACCGTCGGGGTCCATCGGGAATGCAACCCTTCCCAGGGATTCGCTGCCTCGGGCGTTCAAACGCTAGGTAAAGTGACACATTTTAGGCGCACCGCGCAACCCTTCCCAGGGATTCGCTGCCTCGGGCGTTCAAACGCTAGGTAAAGTGACACATTTTAGGCGCACCGCGCAACCCTTCCCAGGGATTCGCTGCCTCGGGCGTTCAAACGCTAGGTAAAGTGACACATTTTAGGCGCACCGCGCAACCCTTCCCAGGGATTCGCTGCCTCGGGCGTTCAAACGCTAGGTAAAGTGACACATTTTAGGCGCACCGCGCAACCCTTCCCAGGGATTCGCTGCCTCGGGCGTTCAAACGCGAGGTAAAGTTACACATTTTGCGGTTCCCGCGCAACCCTTCACAGGGATTGGAACTCTCGAGCGCCCAAACGCTAGGTAAAGTTACACATTTTAGGGTTCCCGCGCAACCCTTCACAGGGATTCGCCTCCTCGGGCGTTCAAACGCGAGGTAAAGTTACACATTTTGCGGTTCCCGCGCAACCCTTCACAGGGATTCGCCTCCTCGGGCGTTCAAACGCGAGGTAAAGTTACACTTCTTGCGGGCGCCGCGCAACCCTTCACAGGGTTTGGGTGCAGTTCAATTTTTTTTGCAACCCTTCACAGGGATTTGCATTTTGCAACCCTTCACAGGGATTGGCGTGGTCGGGTGTTCGAACGCGAGGTAAAGTTGCATTTTTTGATTTGCATTGAAATGAATTTTGCAACCCTTCACAAGGATTGGCGTGGTGGAGTGTTCGAACGCGAGGTAAAGTTGCAATTTTTGATGAGTATTGAGATGAATTTTGCAACCCTTCACAAGGATTGGCGTGGTGCAGTGTTCGAACGCGAGGTAAAGTTGCAATTTTTGATGAGCATTGAGATGAATTTTGCAACCCCTCACAGGGATTGGCGTGGTCGAGTGGTTGAACGCGAGGTAAAGTTGCAATTTTTGATGAGCATTGAGATGAATTTTGCAACCCTTCACAGGGATTGGCGTAGTGGAGTGTTCAAACGCGAGGTAAAGTTGCAATTTTTGATGAGCATTGAAATGAATTTTGCAACCCCTCACAGGGATTGGCGTGGTCGAGTGGTCGAACGCAAGGTAAAGTTACACATTTTGCGGTGCCCCGCGCAATCCTTCATTGAGAGGGATTAGCTTCCTCGAATGTTCTAATCGGAAGGTGTGCAGGTACTGTTGCATGGTCTTTGGGCGCTGCGTGTAACCCTCTGCATGGATTGGCGTGGTCCAGGGTTGAAACGTGTGTGCAAACTACTACTTGTATCCTTTCCGCCGTGCAACTCTCCACAGGGAGTGGCGTGGTCGATTGCAGGAACTTGCATCTCTGCGAGGTGCAATTGGCAACCCTTCAGAGGGATTGGCAGATGCATATATCGATAATATACGCACATATATATATATATATATGTGGTCGATTGCAGGAACTTGCATCTCTGCGAGGTGCAATTGGCAACCCTTCAGAGGGATTGGCAGATGCATATATCGATATTATACGCACATATATATATATATATATATATATGTGGTCGATTGCAGGAACTTGCATCTCTGCGAGGTGCAATTGGCAACCCTTCAGAGGGATTGGCAGATGCATATATCGATAATATACGCACATATATATATATATATATATATATATATATGTGGTCGATTCCAGGAACTTGCATCTCTGCGAGGTGCAATTGGCAACCCTTCAGAGGGATTGGCAGATGCATATATCGATAATATACGCACATATATATATATATATATATATATATATATATATCTATCTTTGTATCTATCCATAGATATAGATAGATAGATAGATAGATAATAGATATATAGATAGATAGATAGATAGACATATATTCATGCGCCTGTACGGCGCGTACGCTGTCTTGCGACGGCGCAACGCGCCGCTGCCTGGCCGATGACCTGCAGGCTCGGAGCTTCTTCCTGCTTTGTAGAGGCTTTCTCCTTGCACACGTTTGACTCGCAGGCTGCCTGGTCGATGACCTGCAGGCTCGGAGCTTCTTCCTGCTTTGTAGAGGCTTTCTCCTTGCACACGTTTGACTCGCAGGCTGCCTGGTCGATGACCTGCAGGCTCGGAGCTTCCTCCTGCTTTGTAGAGGCTTTCTCCTTGCACACGTTCGACTCGCAGGCTGCCTGGCCGATGACTTCTGCAGGCTCGGAGTTTCTTGCTGCTCTGTAAAGGCTTTCTCCTTGCACGTTTGCCTGCCTCGTTTGGCTCGAAAGGCAGAAGAAGGGGAAGAAAGGGAAAACGCGTTGCAGTATTTTGCACACATTGCAGCATCTTACTACACCTAGTACGCTTCCTTGCCTGCCTTGACGCTGTCTTGCGAAAGGGCCGGTGTGGAGATTATTCTCAGCTTATTCTCATCTTCTCAGCTGACCATACTTAGGACAGTTGTTTGCCCGCCTCGACGCTGTCTTGCGAAAGGGTCGGTGCAGACACTTTTGCATTTGAACATACTTGGGACAGTGTTTTGCTTGCCTCGACGCTGTCTTGCGAAAGGGCCGGCGTGGACGCCTTCTTCCATCCCATGGATTCGCGGTTGCAGAAGTTCCGCGCCGATTATGCCCAGCAGGGCGAAGACTGGCTCCGCACCGAGCTGGGGAAGCAGAGTCGGGATGAGCTGGCTAAGCTCTGTGTCGCTGCGGGTGTGCAACAGAAGTCTGCCGGGCACAAGCTTACCAGAGCGGAGCTGTTGGAAGCTCTATCAAAGAGCATTGCCGGGGAGCAGGCTTCATGGGGAAGCGGCGTTCTTGAGGATTGTCCATGTCAGCTTCGGTTGCAGTGAACCGTCAGCGTCGTCGTCGGGTGGGATGCTTAGTGCTCTGCAGTGAAGCAGTTCTTGGTGTCAGGCCGATGAAGCGGCCTCGCAGCGAAAGCTGCAGGAACTGCGCACGGGTTATGCCGAGCAGGGCGAAGCCTGGCTCCGCACCGAGCTGGAGAAGCAGAGTCGGGATGAGCTGGCTAAGCTCTGCGTCGCTTCGGAGGTGCGACAGAAGTCAGCCGGGCGCAAGCTCTCCAGAGCGGAGCTGTTGGAAGCTCTATCACAGAGCATTGCCGGGGAGCAGGCTTCATGGGGAAGCGGCGTTCTTGAGGATTGTCCATGTCAGCTTCGGTTGCAGTGAGCTGTCAGCGTCGTCGTCGGGTGGGATGTTTAGTGCTCTGCAATGAAGCAGTTCTTGGTGTCAGGCCGATGAAGCGGCGTCGCAGCAAAGGCTGCTCGAGCTGCGCACGGGTTATGCCGAGCAGGGCGAAGCCTGGCTCCGCACCGAGCTGGAGAAGCAGAGTCGGGATGAGCTGGCTAAGCTCTGCGTCGCTTCGGAGGTGCGACAGAAGTCAGCCGGGCGCAAGCTCTCCAGAGCGGAGCTGTTGGAAGCTCTATCACAGAGCATTGCCGGGGAGCAGGCTTCATGGGGAAGCGGCGTTCTTGAGGATTGTCCATGTCAGCTTCGGTTGCAGTGAGCTGTCAGCGTCGTCGTCGGGTGGGATGTTTAGTGCTCTGCAGTGAAGCAGTTCTTGGTGTCAGGCCGATGAAGCGGCGTCGCAGCAAAGGCTGCTCGAGCTGCGCACGGGTTATGCCGAGCAGGGCGAAGCCTGGCTCCGCACCGAGCTGGAGAAGCAGAGTCGGGATGAGCTGGCTAAGCTCTGCGTCGCTTCGGAGGTGCGACAGAAGTCCGCCGGGCGCAAGCTCTCCAGAGCGGAGCTGTTGGAAGCTCTATCACAGAGCATTGCCGGGGAGCAGGCTTCATGGGGAAGCGGCGTTCTTGAGGATTGTCCATGTCAGCTTCGGTTGCAGTGAGCTGTCAGCGTCGTCGTCGGGTGGGATGTTTAGTGCTCTGCAGTGAAGCAGTTCTTGGTGTCAGGCCGATGAAGCGGCGTCGCAGCAAAGGCTGCTCGAGCTGCGCACGGGTTATGCCGAGCAGGGCGAAGCCTGGCTCCGCGGCGAGTTGGGGAAGCACGGCAAGGATGAGCTGGTTGGGCTCTGTGTCGCTGCGGGTTTGCAACGACACCGTGCCGGGTGCACGCTTACCAAGCCGGAGTTGTCGAAAGCTCTATCACAGAGCATTGCCGGGGAGCAGGCTTCATGGGGAAGCGGCGTTTTTTAGGATTGTCCATGTCAGCTTCGGTTGCAGTGAGCTGTCAGCGTCGTCGTCGGGTGGGATGTTTAGTGCTCTGCAATGAAGCAGTTCTTGGTGTCAGGCCGATGAAGCGGCGTCGCAGCAAAGGCTGCTCGAGCTGCGCACGGGTTATGCCGAGCAGGGCGAAGCCTGGCTCCGCGGCGAGTTGGGGAAGCACGGCGGGCGGAGCTGGTTGGGCTCTGTGTCGCTGCGGGTTTGCAACGACACCGTGCCGGGTGCACGCTTACCAAGCCGGAGTTGTCGAAAGCTCTATCACAGAGCATTGCCGGGGAGCAGGCTTCATGGGGAAGCGGCGTTTTTTAGGATTGTCCATGTCAGCTTCGGTTGCAGTGAGCTGTCAGCGTCGTCGTCGGGTGGGATGTTTAGTGCTCTGCAGTGAAGCAGTTCTTGGTGTCAGGCCGATGAAGCGGCGTCGCAGCAAAGGCTGCTCGAGCTGCGCACGGGTTATGCCGAGCAGGGCGAAGCCTGGCTCCGCGGCGAGTTGGGGAAGCACGAGCAAGGATGAGCTGGTTGGGCTCTGTGTCGCTGCGGGTTTGCAACGACACCGTGCCGGGTGCACGCTTACCAAGCCGGAGTTGTCGAAAGCTCTATCACAGAGCATTGCCGGGGAGCAGGCTTCATGGGGAAGCGGCGTTTTTTAGGATTGTCCATGTCAGCTTCGGTTGCAGTGAGCTGTCAGCGTCGTCGTCGGGTGGGATGTTTAGTGCTCTGCAGTGAAGCAGTTCTTGGTGTCAGGCCGATGAAGCGGCGTCGCAGCAAAGGCTGCTCGAGCTGCGCACGGGTTATGCCGAGCAGGGCGAAGCCTGGCTCCGCACCGAGCTGGACAAGCACGGCAAGGATGAGCTGGTTGGGCTCTGTGTCGTTGCGAGTGTGCGACGACACCGCGCCGGGCACACGCTTTCCAAAGCGGATCTGTTGGAAGCTTTGTCGCTGGGCATCATCCAGGAGGAGGTATGACGGGGGGAAGGGGGGCGTGTGCGTGCATGTGTGTGTGTGTGTGTCTGTTTGTTTCAGTGCTTACAGGTGAATATCGAGGACCTCTTCACGGCAGATGGCTTGCGGCGCTTGGCAGGAGAGCTCGGGGAAAAGGCACCACCTCGAATTCGGGCGCGGCTTCGTGTCTTGCCCTTGCGGGCCGATGGACCCTGTATGCAGCGAGTGGCCGAAGATCTGGGTGTGGCGTTTGAGGACGTGAGCAAGCAGGTCTTGATTCAGCGGATTGTCATGGCGTTGTGCCCCCTGCGCGTTCCGAGTGCAGACGGTGACATCAAGTACCTAATGTGGAGATCCCTCTACGCGGTTCGCAGAGCCGGAGCACAGGATGCTGAAGCGGTGGTTGCAGCTGCTTGCGACATCTTCGAGGATGCCAACGTGCGCCAATCCGCGGCTGCGTACTCGTTGGACATTACGGTAGAATCATTTTCCGCGAGACATCTGTCTTCCGATTCGGAGAGAGATCTACTTGCGCAAAAGATTCTGGACAGTCTGCAGCATTGGTCACAGGTCGACACGGCGCTGTCTCGAGAAGTGAGTTCTACGTGGGAGGTTGCTGTTGCCGGCTTGAGAGACGCGACTGTGCCGTGTCTGACTTCTTCCATGCAGCATTGTCTTCTTGCAGCCGTGTTGGAAGATCACGTGGATCAGCGGACAGGCGAGCATTATCGCAAATCACGATCTTCGTGTAATGTCTTGGATGCCGTGTTGCTGTCGTGCGTTGTGCGTGTGAGTTCGGGAAACAGGTTGGTGGCGTCTTGCAGATTGCCTCGAGCGAGTGGACCCCGTGGACGTTGCTCGCCGGCTCTGGTATCTGGCCAACCTCGAGGCGGAGCCGCGAGCGTGTGCAACGGACGGGTACGAAGATCGCCAAGAGGTGTTGGAGGCAACCCGCGCGAAGCCGTCCCGAAACATAGAGAGTCTGGGACGTGATCGTGCATGGGGTCATGGACATAATGAGGATTAAGTTGGACTGTAGCTTCATGTGCGCACGCGTTGCTGTGCGTTTCTCGCTCATGTTTGTTTCATCGGGTCCTGGCAGGCTGTCCTGAGCATTATCCAGCACAAGTTTCGCACTCGCAAGTTCGATCGGGCCGATACCACACTGCTTCGGGGGCTGATGCGTCGGTATGGGTGGGAGCGACAAGCACAGCCGGACGAACCTTTGTACTGGTACCAGACCTTCGGGGACGTGCGGAAGTCTGAAGACTGGTCGCAATTTGCTTGGTTTTTGGTGACGGAGCTGTTGCACCCGCTGGCTGGCATCGGCATTCGTGACTTGCACAATCCTAACACAGTGTCGGCAGCCAGGGCTAGCGAGCAAGGCATAGATAAAGACACGCTCACCTTGCGGAATCAGCTTCTGGACTGGCAGACGACTGAAGGGTGTTACCGTTTGCCTTCGCGAGAGGAGAATCCAGTCCTGGCCAAGGGTGTTGAAGCGTACTACCCTGACGGTGCCACTGCGAGGGCCCGGGCCATGAGAAAGGCTTATCCGCCGGATTTCGATCCGTTGTGCTGGCTGGCACTTGACTGCCTTGGTGATGGCTCGGAGGCGCTAGACGGCATTCTCTGGCGTTCGGCCGTGGAGCGGGCAGTGCTGTTCGCCGTCCCCGGGTGGTGTGAGGGCAGGCGTATGAAGCAACGTTTCTTGCCCGTGGAAGACTTGCTTCGGAACGCGGACGAGGCGGGGCGGCAAGCGCTCGGGATCTTGCGAGACTCCGAGGTGTCGTTGCCTTTGAAGCTGGATCGCGTCGCTGTGCTGCTGAATTGCTCTCGGAGCGTACCTGCCGTAAGCGAGGCGGTAGCTCGTCGCCTGCTCCAGACTTTTTCGGACGATGCCTCGGTGACGTGCGAACGGTGTTGCTGCCGCTTATGCGACTTCAGTTGCCGGAAGCAATCGGAGCTGAAGCAACACGTCGTGGACACTCATCTCGTGCGGCCGCTGGATGTGGAGCTCGCCTTCGTTGAATACCGCAAGAAAATCCTGGCGATGGTGGAGCATGCCGGTCCGATGGCTTCTTGTCGCATGCTGCGCCTTCTTGCTTTCGGTTACGGTAAAGGGTCGACGTGCGTAATAACGTGTTAGGAACGATCACAGTCAGGTGCCTGGGATGAGTCGTCAGCGTGCAATCGCTGCCAATTTCGACGAGGAGCTGCGATGCCCTCTTGAAATGGACGGTGGCCGAGCGGAAGGAGGCTGCGTGGTGTGCGCTCGCCGTTTCTGGATGAACGAGTTGTTTTCCATGGTTCTCTTTCAGAGGCCGGATGAAGATGCGTCGACAATCGAGGTACCTGCCGGCGCCGAGACGCTGGCCCCGAATCAGCAGCACCGTCTTTGCCGATTGTTGGGCGTCGCTCGGTATGCGGAGCGCTGGCCGCAGATAGCTCTTTCCGAACTGAAGGCCTCTGCTGTGGAGCATCCGTACATTGAAGGCGAGTTTCTGCTGCTGCATCGCCGCCGCATGCCGGCATCTTTCACGGACCCCTGTACGGTTTGCAGAGACTGTCGCAGGAGTTTGAAGAGCAGTATTCTCACGCTTCCCAGGCATGCGCTGGCCAACGACCTTTGGATCGGACGCGTATTGCCCGAGCTCAGCAACCTCTCGGCTGGAACAAAACGGCTGCTTCCCATCGTGCGGGTTTGCATGCAGGTGACCGTCTTGCAACCTTTGTCACTGCCGCGAGACGAGAGGCAGAAGGGATACATCGGTAACACGATCTTCCTGCCGCAGGCTGGGCCTAGCGCCATCCAGGCTACTCTGCCTCCCAAAGACCAAGACATGGCCGAGAGCATCTTGTTCGTTTTGGTTGGGCAGAAGAAGCAGGAACTGCGGTCCAGCAAGCTTTTGCAAGCTCCCAGAGAGGAGTATGTTGCCGCTGTTGAGAAGCTGCGCGAGACGTCGCCTTACTACAGGTCGGTCGCGCTGGAGGCCGGCCTAACTCCTGGTGACGACGTCGACGCACTGGAAGGCTGCGTTTTGGAAACGGCCGCTGACAGTTACTTGGCCCGCGAACTTTTGCAAAAGGGCCCGGCCGATGCGCAAGGCCAAGATGAGGAGGGCGAGCCAGACGAACAGAATCTGGATCGCGGCCCCGGCAGCTCGGAGGACGCTGTCTTGCGAAGTCCAACTGCCGGCGTCAGCAACTTGGAGGACGCTGTCTTGCGAAGTTCAGTTGCTGATCCGGATCCTGGCCGTGGCGCCGGCAGTTCGGAGGACGCTGTCTTGCGAAGTCCAGCTGCCGGCGCCAGCAACTTGGAGGACGCTGTCTTGCGAAGTTCAGTTGCTGATCCGGATCCTGGTCGCGGCGCCGGCGGTTCGGAGGACGCTGTCTTGCGAAGTCCAGCTGCCGGCGCCAGCAACTTGGAGGACGCCGTCTTGCGAAGTTCAGGTGCTGATTCGGATTCTGGCCATCTGGTATCCAGCATCGTTGGATTGAACGATCAGTCGGATGACGGCAATCGCTGGTTGCGAGTGTGTAGCGATGTAGAAGAACTATGTCGTCGCAGGCCTCCGCAATATTACACGGATGCGGAATCCGTCCTTCGCAGCCGGGTGCAGAACGAGGTGGATCCGGATCGGCCGCATGCTGTGGGCTTGTTGGGGCGCGAGGGCCAGCAGGAGCGGGCAGTGCTGCGCCGTGTTCAAAAGGTGCAGTCGATGGCCAAGGGTGTGGAGCAGGAGCGACGAGCCCAGAAGCAGATGTTTGAAGTGCGGCCGCAAAAGCTCGTGGTACCTTCTCGTGACGAACCGATGAACATGTTTCAGCCGGCCACCTGGGCGATGGCGTTCCCGGAGCTTTTTCCTTGGGGGGACGGCGTTCCGTTCGTCAGGCGCGAGACGGGCATGGAGGCGGGCGAGGTATTTCGGTATTTGTTGCTTCGAGAAGAGCTGGTTTATGGCGACACGATTGCTTCGCCGGCCCTTCCTCGGTGGAGTATGTCCGTGTCCTGGCAGTGTTACATTCAAGACCGGGTTCGGAGTTAAGAATGGATATTAAATATTTCCGCCGGCTAGCGGATATGTGAAAGTAGTATGTCCGTGTCCTGGCAGTGTTACATTCAAGACGGGGTTTGGAGTTAAGAATCGACATTAAATAATTCCGCCAGTGGACGCTGTCTTGCGAAAGCTGGCGGATTTGTGAAAGTGAAGGGGCTCGCAGCAGGAGCAGCTCTTGCCTGTCATGTACGATGTGAACCGCAGACTTTCTCTTATGCGGACATCGAAAGCCTACGTGAAGCGGAGTGGTTTCAGTCGACACTGTGCGAAGATTGCGTCGGTGACCACGGAACAGCTGCTGCAGGCCATGGCCCTGCACGGCGAGAAGGCCGACATTCGCGAGTTATTGCGGTCGCCGGATGTTGACGTGTCGTTGAAGCGCGCGCTTGGCAGCGTGCTGCAGGCGAGCGCGAACGTCTTGGGCACGGAAGGACACCGCAGTCAAATTCGACTTCGAGGCCATGCGGCTGGTTGGCACTACGGGACTTCTCACGTCTTCGTGACGCCGAATTTGGCGGATTCCCGTGCTTCTTTGCTGCTGCAGCTGCACCTTCAAGGCGCGGAAGGGAAGGTCGAAAACTTCGACGTCGATCTGCGATGGGACTTGGAAGAGCCCTCGCTGCCGTCCTTGGCCGCCATGAGGCGTATGTTGGCAGCCGATCCCGTGTCGCAGGCGAGGTTTTTCGATCTCATGATGACTTTGTTTTTCGAAGAGGTGCTGGGAACGTTGCCACCCTTTACTCGAGCGAGTTTTCGTGCAGGAAAGGCTCAGCTCTACGAAGATGGTTTCGCGGCATCGACTTTCCCAGGTTGCTTCGGTGACATTGCCGCTTTCTGCGGCCCTCTGGAGACTCAAGGACGAGGTTCGATGCATCCCCACATCTTGATCGTTCTGTTGGGCCACGACCTGGGCAGTCGTCTGCGCTCCATGATGGCCAGGGCTGCGCGAGGTGAGGTCGTGACCGAGCTCCAACGTTGGCGCGAGAAAGTCTTGGAGGCCGCAAGCCGCATTCGATATGACAGCCAGCTTGCTTTGGCTGCCCAGCTGTCCGTCGATGCCGCGCCCCTGCCTCTTGGCGAGCGCCTAAAGGCGTCTGCGGGCAATCAGTATGCGGGGGCTCCTTTGGGAGAGAAGGAGCCGGACGGGCATGAGCTTGCGGCCACGGAGAGTACCGACCAGGCACCTTTGCGATTGACGGGCTGCTATAATTCGCTGAGACCGGCATATCTTCGCCGCTGCCGCAAGGAAGATGCACTGTCTGGTTCCGAGTGGTCGCAGCAGCTGTGCAAGGACTATCGGCGTCTGGTCATTCAAAACCACTTTCACAAGTGCACGAAGTCTTGTTTCAAGAAGTTTCCTGTCCGCACGTGTGCGTGTGTGTGGGTGTGTTTGTGTGAGCGATGTCTTTTGTGTGTTATGGTGTGCGTGTGTGTGTGTGTGTGTGTGTGCTTGTTTGCAACGTAGCACGTGTCGGCGTGGGTAGCAGCTCAGGAAGTCTGCCAAGGGCAAGCGTGGATGTCGCTTCGGCTGCTTTCACTTGGAACTGACGACTGAGAGGAATGACGAGGGCGAGGAGAAGGTGCGTCTCAAATGTTACAAGGGCTGGCCTCGAGTTCCCCAAGCCGGGTTCGCTGCTCTCCCTCGTGACCACGATGCATTGCCACAGCAAGAAGCAGCGAAAAACGAGTCCCCGCACGTTTTCCAGCCTCAGAGAGATCACCCCGCCGAGGGCATGTCGAATCCCACGGCACAGGTTTGCATGAGATGCAACGTGGATGTGAAGTATCTCGGACGATGTCTTTGCGAGTATGATCTGCAGACACTGCATGCCGACGGGGAGCACGAGTTACTGGATACCTGTTTACAGCGTCTGCTCGTTGACATGTTTCGAGATATGCAGGACGGTCGCTTTTTACTCATTACTTAGTATAAGATTAAGCGGGTAATGCGATAGAAATGTTTCCTCACATCGTGTCGAAGTCTTTGCCGATGGAAGGATGTCCAATTTTACACTGGCGAGTATGCCGCGAAAAAGTTCGAGGTTTCCCGATCACTGCTGCCCGAACTCTTTGCTGGAATTCAACGCTTGGAGCAGGAAGAAACCGAACGTCGGCGTCAAGAGCAAGGTGATGCTGCGGAGGCCGAGCCAGCCGAGCCTGCTGCGCGGTCTCAAGTCACACAAGCTCGTGCGTTGAGCATCTTGCGCCGTCTGGCTTTCGGCATGCAGCGCTGCGTTGCTAAGTCCAACGGCGAGATGGCGTATCAACTGTTGTTTCAACAGGAGCAGCTTGTGAGCTACAGCGGGTACAACATGTTCTTCCGTTTCGTCCCGTACGCCATGATGAAGGGTCGTCAGGTGGCGCTGGATGCATTTTCCGAAGGGCGGCCTGATTTGCGCGTTGTTGCTTTGGAGGCGGAGACGAACCCGGAAGCCACAGGCGAGGTTCCGTTGCAGGAGGTGGCGGAGGTAGAAGACGATGATGTCGGGAACCCCCTTGGCAAGGGCCGCCGACAGTCGCAGCCCGTGGCCTACAACCAAAAGGACGATTACGTGCATCGCGGGCCCACTTTGGTGGGTTTTGCTGTTCCGTACTTATATGTCGAGTTATATGTCGGTCATGTGCAATTATAAATCATGCAAGGGCATTTATAAGTAGTGTATTGACATAGCAAGTGAGTTGTAAGTCCATACAGAGTTATATTTGCCTTATAACTAATTGAAGGAGTTAAGGCTCCACTTATACGTCCCAGTCAAGTCCTCGCTAAGTAGTTATAAGTGGGAGTTATAAGTCCGCCGTAAGTCCACTCGCTGGGAGTTATAACTCCGACGCCCCCGCAACGCTATTTCCCGAAAATTGTATCCGTGGGCCAAAAATTGAACCGCCCAAACAAAAAAAAACGTCGCCTGAAGTCCGAAATCCAACCCCCCCAAAACAAAAAAAAACGAGCCTCAAGTCGAAAATTTAACCGCACCAAAACCAAAAAAAACGTCGCCTGAAGTCGAAAATTGAACTCCCTCAAACCTAAAAAAAATTAGCCTCAAGTCGAAAATTAATTCACCCAAACTCAAAAAAAACACATACCTGAAGTCGAAAATTTGACACTTGTAAGTTGCAAAAAACATGCCAGCTGAATGCCAAAATCTGCCAGCCCAAGAACCAAACGATGCTACCCGAAACCGGGCCCTTGACCCCAAACCCCAAGCCGTCTTAACCTCAAACCCGAACTCCAAATCCGCTGTGAACGTGGCTCTAAATGAATGCATGGAGGCATCGCCCCGTGCATCTTGTGCAGGAGGCTTCGCCCCTGCATGCACTGCATGGGCATAGCAGCACGCATGACACAGCAAACAGACACACACGAAGCCAGACGCACTGCAGACAGACACATGTGCAAGCCCATGGCATATATAGAACATGCAGGCAAGTTCCTGAACCCTCAGCAGCGGCACAGCTGCTTCGTTGCGGTCGCCATGGACAAGCTCCCGGCGAAGTCCGCGGCGAAGGGAAAAGGAAAAGGAAAGGACCCTGAAGAGAAGGGAAAGGGAAAAGGAGAAGGAAAGGACCCTGAAGAGAAGGGAAAGGGAAAAGGAGAAGGAAAGGACCCTGAAGAGAAGGGAAAGGGAAAAGGAGAAGGAAAGGACCCGGAAGAGAAGGGAAAAGGAAAAGGAGAAGGGAAGGACCTCCAAGAGAAGGGAAAGGGAAAGGAAAAAGGAGAAGGGAAGGACTCCGAAGAGAAGGGTCCGGGAAAAGGAAAAGGGAAGCGCCCAGAAGAGAAGGGTCTTGGAAAAAGCAAAAAAGGAGGGAAGGACCTCGAAGAGAAGGGAAAGGAAACAGGAAAAGGGAAGTGCCCCGAAGACAAAGGAAAAGGAAAGCACGTCAAAGAAGAGGATCCCTCAGAGAAGGGAAAAGGAAAAGGGGAGGGCCTCCAAGAGGAGGTGAAAGAAGAAGGGAAAGGAAAGGGAAAGGAAAAGGAGGAGGAGGAGGAGGAGGGGCCCATCGTAGACGAAGTCTACGATGGGCCCTACGAGGTCCAGGCGGGGACCCTGACGGCCGCTGAGCGAAGCGAGATCTTTCAGGCCACGGGCATGAGGGTCTCGCTTCGCTTGAGGAACTCCTGGCAGGGGCGAGCCATGGTCCTGACCGGCCCAGAGACGGTCACTTGCCGGAGGCTTTGTCCATGGCTTGGCGGTACATAGAAGCGTCAGCCAAGGCAAAGCCCCCGGCAAAGGCCTCGCCAGCGGCCGCTTCCACTCCAGCTCCAGGAGCGAAGCCGGCGAGGCCTCGCCCGCCGCCAGCAGCCAGGCCACCCACCTCACCCTGGCCCCAAGCCTTCCCGCAGGCATGGCAAGCCCCGCCCCCGCCGTTCCAGCCCTCCTTCCCAGCCCAGCCTGCCTTTTTGGACCAGCAACCTGGCTTTTTGGGGCAAGGCTTCCTCGCGCCACCGCCTTTAGTGCCAGGGCTGCCTGATCCCTGGCTGCAGGCCGCTCAACGTGCGGAAGCTGCAGCGGCCAGGTCGGAAAACGCGGCCAGACAAGCAGAAGCAGCATTGCAGGCAATGCACAAGCTGCAGCTGCGGCCGCCGCCGCCAAAAGCCCGGAGCAGCTCCTCCGACGAGGCCGGGCCTAACACACATGCAAGTTGTAATCACACATGGCTTCGCCTGTGTGATTACAAGTAAATGTGCAGAAGCACCTGTGGCTTCGCCCTTGGGCTTCTGCACAAGGGTACACATATATATATATATATATATATATATGTATACATACAAATTTATATATACATCTTTACTCTTCCTTTATACATATATCTTTATATAGAGACATAGATACGCCTCAAATCCTGCCAACAACCGACAGGCGAGCTCCGCCAGCTCGGAAAGCCCAAGGGCTCCCGCCGCTGTCGAAGTGAAGCCGGCGCCGAAGGCCAAACCATAAACCCCTAAACCCTACACTCTAAACCGTGGGTTCAACCAGGCTCAACCAAAACCCCCTATATATAATAAGCCTAAACCCTAAAACCCTGAAGGTCGGCTCAGACTCGTCGGAGAGCTCAGAAGCAGAGGAAGCCCCGGCGGGCAAAGAAGCGGTGAAAAAGGAGGCAGAGGAGGAAGAGGAGGCCGGGCCCTAAACCTTAAATCCAATATTCCATCCTTAAACCCTGAAGGTGGCCAAAGCCGCACCTGCGGGGCAAGATCTACCGATGAAAAAGGAGGAGGCCCGTTTTTATAAGCCCTAAACTTATAAAATATAATTAGGGAGAAACCCTGAACCCAAAAAAAGCCTAAGCCTTAACAACATGCAGGTGGACTACGAGGAAACACCGGTGCTGCCGCAGGAGCAGCACCTCTCTCCCACGTCGGAGGCTGCAGGCAGTGAAGCGGAGGAGGAGCCTCCCGTGCCGTCGGACTGCCCCGACAAAGAGGCGCAGGAGGAGGAGGACGTGCCCTTGCCAGGCGTAGGGTCCAAGAGCAAGGCCCCTTCGCCTTCGCAGTTTCCTCGTAGCTGGCCTGCCCCACCTCTCAAGAAACCGAGGGAAGGCTAGAGAGTGTGAGACTTCAGGCAAGAGACCTGGAGCAGCTTTAATCGGCGAGGCTTCGCCCGCCCGCATGTGCATGCACGCAGCACGCCATGCATGCACACAGCCATGGAAAACAGGGCTCAACTTTTTATGCACGCATGCATGCCACACATCTGCATGTTCTGTGTGAGCGAGGAATTGGTGATTCGATGTTTTGAGCTCTTATCGGCTCGTATACAGTTGAAGCATACAAAAGCAGAAACCCTTTTGCACAGTGCCCGCCTGAAACCCTAAACCCTAAACCCTTAAACGATAGACGCTGAACCCTAAAACGTGTAGATGTATCTATATACAAATATGCATACAGAGTAAAAACTCAGATCCTTTGCGAGATATGTTAGGAGCAAGCCTGCTTGGTCAAGGCCTCGCCTGACCATTTCTGTGGATGTCAAGGCTCGCCTGACATGAGCACCTTTGCCATGGATGGCGCTGAAGCGCCCCTTGCAGGCTGAGACGCCGAGGAAGAAGCTGCCAAGGGCGATTTCCTTCTCTACGCTTGCAGACCTGCAGGACTCAGGGAAGAATCTGGATCATCAAAGGAAGGTCATTCGTGAAGGCCTCCGCAGACCGCTGGAGGAGGACGGGCCATGTGGCAGAGTGCTGGATTCTTTAACTGTGCCACTCGATGGTGAGCCATGGCAGTGGCACATTTTGCGGCCAGCTGCTTTGCTGCACAGACTGTGCAGCATCAACAGAAACTTCGGCGACCTCGTGGCCGTCTGTGAAAACGTGGTGGTATACGCAGACGAGATTGTGCCAGGAAATGTGCTGAGGCCTGATAAAGGTCGAGAGCAGCTGGCCTTCTATTGGACTCTGAAAGAGCTACCGACCTGGTTTGTCGGCAGAGACCAAGGCCAGGGATGCTTAAAATACGCGGATCGGGATCAGGACAAACGTAGCTGTCATGTATAATTGGGTGAGATGTTTCATCAAACTCCCTGAGGATGGCTGTTTTTCGGCTCGTTTCCAACGAGCAAGATCTCAGATGTCGAGGGCGGCTACAGCTTTCTCTTCGGCCTCATGCTGGAGTGCTTCTTCGACCTGCAGCAGGACGGCCTCAACTTTGCAACAGGCCTCCCGCTCAGCAGGAGGTCCGGGCATTTTAACTTCAAGCCCAAGTTTGGATTCTTGATTGCCGATGCCAAGGCTCTCAAACAGCTCTGGAACCTCACTGGTGAGAATGGTACAAAGCCCTGTTTCTGCTGTGCGAACGTGGTAGGCAGGATGTCGGCCGAATCCATTGCCAACCACGACTATTTGGTTCATGTCAGCAGCTCTGACAAGGACCGCTTCCAGCTGCACACGTCGGATACTGGCAAAACGATGGTGCGAGACCTGGCCGATTTGGCACACCGCCCGAACGAGCAGAAGAAGCTCGGTCAGCTTTGTGGCCTGCAGTACCACGCCAAAGGCCCGGTGGGTGTGCATGACCAAACAATCAGTCTGATGTATGTGGTTGTTTGCCTTTCGCTCTTATATTTAAGGGCAGAGAGTTCTAATAACGAAAAACACACAGGGACACAGAGCCTGGAATCATTACACTTCAGCATGCAGCCCCCTTTGAGGCGCCCTGTGGAATCCTCGTCTCCCGATGCTGAACCACGTCGAGCAGACCATGTATGACTGGATGCATGTGCTCGTTGCGAGCTCGGGTGTGGGCCAGTACGAGGTGAACGAGTTTGCGAAGGAGTTGCAGACGACCTGCAATCTGAGCTTCGAGTTTCTCGACGACTTCGCAAACACGTTCAAGCTGCCAGCATGCTACACCTCCCTGCCGAAGACCTTTTTCCAGGACCGGGTATGCATGCAGCCCGACTCTTGCATCAGAGGCTTTGGCTCGGAGATGCTGGTGGCGGTCACGATTCTTGTGGCCCTTGTCCAGACCGTGCTGGACCCGGCCGGTCTTCTTCCCCAGCACTGCCGCTGCATGAAGCTCCTCGGCGACATTTTGGATATCTTGTCGTCTTCCGCAGCTCGCAAGGCGGTGCTTCTCGAAGAGGCCGTGACCGAGCACAACCTGCTCTATGCCGAGCTCTATCCTGGGTGCCGCAAGCCAAAATACCATTGGCTTTTTCATCTTCCGGCACAAGTGCTGAAATTCGATGCAGTCCACAGCTGTTTCGCGCCAGAGAGGAAGCATCGAGCTGTGAAGGCCATTGCCAGCCACGTCACCGGCCCTACGATCAGCCAGCACATTGCCCTCAGACTGGGGGCGGAGCTTTTGGATTTCTTTGCAACAGAGGATGTCTGCCGCTCCCACTTCTTGCTGGAGCCCATACGTGAGGTGCCGTGGGCAAAAGAGGTCGTGGCCTCTCTTCTGGGCACCGATGTGATTGGTGTTCAGGCGGCCAGGACAATGGTCACCCCCACTGGCCGCATCTTCACCGGTGATGTCGTGTCCTGGCAAAAACATGAGCTGGCTGTATTGTATTTTCCTCTCTCTATATATATATATACATGTGTGCATGTAATTGCAACCCTCATTCAAATGTAAGTCGACCTTGGCCTTCGGAGGTTTTCTGGCCCGAGGAGAAGATGATTGGGGAAGTGCAGGCTCTGCTCTGTGCCGTCGTCATGTCTGGACGGCATTCCTACTTGGCACAAGCCAACCTGCGGCAGCACGTGGGGGACAACGTTTTTCACAGTCGTGGCCGACCCTGCCTCACGCTGCTGACGGACGGTGTTAGGGCAGTCATATATGGCAAAAAGGCCGATGGATCCCTCCAGGCCTGCCTGACTTCTGAGGAGCTGCAGCATGTGACCGCGGGTGAGGCTTTGCCCGCCCCTGCATGCACGCATTCTGCTTGGTCGCAGCTCCATGCAAAAATGCAGCCCCGCATGTGCTATCGCTGCTGTCGCTTGCATTGTTTTTCGATCGAAGCCTTTAAACCCCAGAAACCCTCAAATGTAAAACCTAAACCGTTTTTGATTTATGATTATACATGCTTGCCGCTGCCATATATATATATATATATCTATATATATATATATATATATACACAGCAAGCTTAACAGCTGGCCTTCCTCGAAGGCCTCGCCTCGATAGTTTTCTGTTGCTCCGAAGGCTTCGCCTCTTGAAGCCATGGTGGCAGCGACGCAGCAGACACAGCTCGCGGAGACGGTTGTGGAGCCGCAGCAGACCCAGGTGCCTGCAGGGGAGCCACAGACCCAGCAGCCTGCAAGCCAGCAGGGGCCCGAGCCTTCGCCAGCTTCGGTGGCCAAACAGGAGCCAGAGACCTCAGCCGAGGCAGCCGTTGCAGTTGACGGGCAACTGCAAGTGGTGCCTGGCGATGCCGATCTGGGCTCTTTGATGGTGCCGGCCGTGCATCCGATGGTCCCGACCAACAAGCACCCCGTGCCGTTCATCTGCTGCACCTGTGGACAGGAGTCGACGGAGTCCGTGACCTGTGTCAGGCACACGAAGGGTCAGCAGACCCTTCGCTGCCGCAAGTGCCACAGCAGCAAAGCGGCTGTAGCCCGCTTAAGCCGGGCCCATGACGGGCTTGTGCAGGACTTTGGCAAGATCGACGATCGCGGAGCTGTGCAAAACTTTTTCAAAGAGTTTGGGCACCTGAGGGGGGGGGAGCTGGTTGTCAAGCTCGAAGAAACTGTCCAGAGCTGGTCGACGGAGATGTCGAGGAGCAGTTTCCAAGGCACGGGCGAGTTCCTCGACGATCATGATCTCTGGCTTCGCTACAAAGAGAAGCAGGATGGTGTCGAGCAGTACGAAAATGTGAAAAGAAACTGCAAGCAGATCTTTGACAGGGTAAGAGGAGTTACCCTCTTCGAGGACATGAAGTACAAGTCCTCCCACGAGGATGTGGTGGAGAAGGGCAAGAAGAGGCAAAGGTCAACCTCTTGCCACCAGGACCTGGCCGAGGAGCTGGAGGACGCCGCTGAAGAGAAGGCCGCTGAAAAGAAGGCGATCTTCAAGAAGAAGAAGGGCAAAGGCGGCGACAACTTGCCCAAGTTCAAGAAGGGTGATCGGAGCAAGATCAACAAAAAGATGGAGGCCGTCGCATCGCAGCGGATGCAGTGCTTGGACTTGCTGTCCAGGGCGGAGAAGTTCGAGGGCATGGTGCCGGCCTATGTCTGCGACGCAGGCAGGGCCTCGATCGCCGAGGCTTTGGCGGCCCAGGAGGAGGTGGAGAAGCTCTTGGACGAAGACCATGGTATCGTCAACGACGTTCTGGACCAGGCGGACAAGGTTTTGAACAGCATCACCTCAGCCACCGCCCGGCTGAAGCTGCAGGTGGAGCAAGCGGCGGCCTTCAAATCCGTCTAGATCTTCTTTGCTTTTAGGGGCTGAGTCCATAATAGGGTTAAAATGGGGCCCAAAAGTCTAAAGGTTGCTTATGTATACTCAGCCCCTAAGATCTTTAGGGCGGGCAGAGATTTTGATTCCTGGTGGTTTGCCCCCAGGAAACTCGTCATGCCTGCGCGGAGGCTTCGCCTCTGGAGTGATGTGTGTGCCAGGTGGCTTCGCCCCGGCAGTTTCTAATCAAGAGTTCATGACGCATGCAGTCGGGGAGCCAAAAAGGTCCTTATAATTAAAAAATAAAAATAAAAACATAAAACCAAATTAGAAAAATAGAACAGAAAATAATAAAACAAAAAAAATAACACACGCAAAAAAATAAAAAAAACTGTAAACCAATATAAAATGAAAAAAAAAAAAAAATAAAACACTGTGGGAAAATCAGAGAGAAAAAACGAAAAAAAAACTTAAAAAAAACGAAAAAAATATAAAACAAAAAACAAAAAAAAAGAAAACAAAAGAAAAAAAAAAAAAAAAAAAAAAAAAAAAAAAAAAAAAAAAAAAAAAAAAAAAAAAAAAAAAAAAAAAAAAAAAAAAAAAAAAAAAAAAAAAAAAAAAAAAAAAAAAACGTGTCGGGGCGTGTCGCGGGCGTGTCGCGGGCGTGTCGCGGGCGTGTCGCGGGCGTGTCGCGGGCGTGTCGCGGGCGTGTCGCGGGCGTGTCGCGGGCGTGTCGCGGGGTTGGCCCCCAATCCCCAGCCCCCGCCGGGCTTCCGCCCCCAACCCGCTCCTGCAGTCCCAAACCTGGCCCCAGACCCAGCCCCGCAGCCCAGGTCGCAGCCCATGCCCAACCCCACCCAATCTCTCCAAACCCCCTTCCCAACCCCGGTCGCAGCCCCAAAACCAGACCCAGCCCCAGCCCCCAAATTCAGGTCGCAGCCCATGCCCAACCCTCCACCCAACCCCCATTCCAAAACCCTTTATGAGACCCATTTCCCAGCCCCCAATTTCAGGTCACCCATGCACCCAACCCTCCACCCAACCCCCCCAACCCCATTCCCAACCCAGTCCAAGCCCCAAAACACCCCCATGTCACAGCCCCCCCAATCCCCCCAAACCCCCTTCCCATCCACCCCCTCACCACCCCCCTTTCCCCTGCGTCAGCTTCGAGATACAACCATCAATTCCCACGCCCACCCAAAAGAATCTATTGCATTCACTGCATCCCAACCCCAAACCCATAACCCTGAGCCCTGCCCATGTCTAAAAAAGTGGAAAATGAACCCGAAATCCATGCAAAAACAAACACACTTCGCACCACTGCTTCCCAACCCCAAACCCACAACCCTGAACCACCGGACCCGCCCTGAACCCTGAATTTTCCCATGGATGTCCGACCCATGTCTAGAAATAGTGGAAAAATGAAACCGAAATCCATGGACAAAAACACAATTCGCAACATTTGTGGGTTGGGGTGCTTTGGGGGTTAAATAGTTAGGGGTAGCCATGCCCCATGTTTATCTCCGTCCCGCGAACACCTGATACATTATTTCCCTAGGGGGTACCCTATGATTTCAACATTTCCATAAATTTTTGCCCACTTTTGACATCATACCCTCGCACATTTCACCATTAAAATTTCAGAAATTTATGATAAAAAATTCATAAAATTTTATCATAAATTTTATTACAAAAATTCATAAATTTTGTGATAATTTTTGTGATAAAATTTTTATAGCACGTTTTTTGCTCTTAAATATGGTTCTAGTTCATCTAGTGAGTTTCGTATAGTTTTAATATAATCATCATCCCATGATGATGTGTTAAGTTTCTCTTTCATTTTGTTCATTATCGTTTCTTGTTTTTGCAATAACAAGTATTTTTTCATTCCATATTCAACGCATAAGTTATCTAGGTCTTTTTCAAAAGGTTCCATTATCTCTTTGTATTTGCTTTTACCAGCGTCTTTGTCTGTTATAATTTCCTTTATTACTTTCATCATATATGTATATATATTACTATATATTTTTCTTTTTAAAACTTTTAAAACTTTTATATATTTTTATCTTCATTTCTTTAAATATGTATAATTTCACATAAATTTTTAAACATATTTGTCGCCTTCCTTTACAACCTTATAATATTCCATAGTTTCCGGTTTAGGTTGTAAAATTGCTCCGTCATTTAATTTTTTAATATAAGCGTTTCTTTTGTTTGCATATGTTCCTTCGGGATTTGTATTTGATTTATATTTAGGTTTTTCAGTTAATACTTCAAGTTTTTCTAACACTGTTTCCATATCACGGGTTAGTTCTAAAACCATATTGTAGATTTTTTCACTGAATTCTTCAAATTGTTCATTTACTGGCACTTCTACTTTTTCTTCAACCTTGCTTTTACCAACTGGCATATATACAATATTATATAAAAGTTTTTTTAAAACTATATATTTTTAAAACTTTTTAAAACTTTTCTTTATCGCTGGCGTTGCAGTTGCACCTCTTGCAATATGCTATGCAATTGCTTATTGTATGCGTCTGATCGTTAAATTTCCGCTGTGCGGTTAAATTTGTCCTTATATTTCCGCCTATTGATTTAACATAAAATTCTACACTACATTTTTCACAGCTCCCGTTCAATCTATTTAATAGCCATTCAGCGGTAATATAATTCTTATGATCTATTTTTCTTTTTGCTTTTCTATCTTGTTCTTTATATCCTTCAACCTTTCTACATAAATAATTATATATGCATCTTTTATTAAATTCATTATCGTCGCGAAGCACGCGAGGCTCGTTCCTCGCGTCATTATCATATTTGAAGAATGATACATTATTTAAATCTGTGGCTCTTGTAATCGCCGTCCACAGCCAGTTTTTATCTACCAGACAATGGTTATAATCAAATATTGTTATACCTCCCTCAATGCTTGAACCTTGGACGCTGTGGCAGGTAAAACAATAATTGAATATAAAATGCTTCCTCAACATATCCAGCGGTAATTGTTGAATTATTTTAGTGTGCTCGTCTTCTAAAACTACCGCATTTTCAATTATGTTTAAAATCTTGTATTTAAAATTAACTTGAAATTTATAAGTTTTTGATTTTAAATACTCTCTACATATCATTATTTCTCCTACTTCATATTCGCCTTTTCTATTTTGCATTTTTCTAATTTCATTTGCAACTTCCCTACATGTATCATTTAAATATGCTACATTATTACTGTTTAAATTTATGTCAGATGTGTATTTAAAATATTTTTTCACTAAATCCCTCGCTTTAATATTATTTTCAAAAATGTCAATATAAATATTTTCTAATTTTTTCCTATCCTCTTCTTTCCTTAATCGTTTACAAACTTTCAGATAAATATTATATTTGAAAATTTTATCCACGCAATTATCGGCGTATTCTTCGTGCTCCTGTAAATTGGTTAGTTCTGATACTGGTTTTAATTGCTTACCGTCGCCGGTAGCTACTATTATTTTATCTTGATTTTGTTCTACAAATTCCCTAATTCTGTTTAACACCCTTAATCCATTAAAGTAAATCTCGTCAAACACTATGACATCATAACCTGAATAATCAAATTTTTCTAGCTTCTCGTCACCCACAGCTATAGAAAAGAATTTATTTACTGTGATTGCTTCCGTGCCGTATTTTTGAACAAGTTTATTGGTAGGACATACAAATAAAACTTTCATACCCATATCTGCCATTTTTTCACATATATAACTCTTTCCTGAACCTGCATATTTTGCCCTGATCATAACATGCTTAGTGTTTATAACATTTGCTATTATATTTTTGGTGTCATACTCGTCTTTGATTTCTATTGCTACATTTTTGTAGATAGGTATTTTATTTAATTCATTTGGTTTTGGTTTGTATTCTTCAGGTGGTAAAATTATATATTCACCTTCTTTGTTTGCCCTCCATTCTCCTATGCCGGTTTTCATTTCTAAAATTTCTCGCGCTTTATCAACATCCCGTTTTCTTATTACAAATGCGTCTGTTTTAACACTCATAACGGATACAAAATTTTTCACTAGTTTATTATAATCTTGAAACATTTTAAAATTATGATCTTGAAGCAACAGCTCTTTTATATAAATATATCCATTGTTTAACATTGCACTGTCCGATAAATTCACTAAATAATAATCCGTTCCACTTGGTTCATCATACATTTTTGAATAAATGTTTTCGTCTTCTTTATCTCCCGTGAACATTATATCGTGGTGACATTCTACCTCCTCTATCTTATGTATTTTGCCCCCGTGTTTTAATTGAAAATTTGACGCCTCCTTTAAGTTTTGAAAAACTGTGCTTTTTTGCGAGGTGTTTTCAGTTTTTTCTAAAAGCCCGATATTAACATTTACAATAAGTTTTTTAATGAGTTTGTCCAGTTCCTCGTGGTCACTAATGGATTTCCCCCATAATTCCTGAACTAACTCGTTATAGTTAACATCGTGTATGAATGAAGGCGTTTTATAATACAATATTTTTAGATCGTTTGCTTCAATCTGTTTTAAATATTTTCCATAAATTAAGTTGTATTTTTTATTAAACAAGTTGAGAAACACTGTAAAATTAGGCCTAGTTCTTTTACAATCTTCAACAAAGTATAACACATAATCTGACAATTTATTATAATCCATGTCATTAGTGTAAGGTCTCCAGATGTCAAATTGATTGAATACCGGTATTTTATTAATGTTAATTAATCTACTTGTATATGCTTTCGTTATGTCTATTTCTGTAACATCTTTCGGTATGTATTCCCTAGGTTTTAAAAGTCCCGTTGGTGGTATAGTTTTTGCTTCATTGTAAATCTTCAGGTCAATTTGATTTTAAAATGACTTATGTAATGGATTAAACAAAGCTTTATTGAAATTAAACATTGCTTCGTTCATGTTGTTATATGTTTTTTCGTCGTCTACTGCTATGCATCCATCCGACGACCCCTTAATCAAATTTTGAGTTTTAATTATAAATGTGGTTTTCTTAAGTTTAAGCTTCAGTTCTGTAATAATTCCCGCTTGAAATTTTATTTGCGGTTCATATCTTGAGTTCAAGAGTTCAAAAAATATTCTGGTCAGGTTGTTATGTTCAGGAATTAAATAATATGTTATTGGTTCTTTTTCTTTACTGACCATTTTTAAAAGTTCATATGTATCATTGAACATTTTATATTCTGGTGGTTCTTCCTTTTCGTTCAAATGGTATTCGGTAGATGCTTTAACTATGTATTTTTGTTCTTCTAAATTTTGCTTCTGTTCAATGCTTTTAAGATCGTTATTCATTGTGTATATGTGGCTGTTTTTGACAATGGCATAAAACGGCTTAATTCTTCTTTTGTTATGTTCCGGTTCGTGTTTATATATCAGATTATTAAAGCTATCAAAAATTCTAGCTGGTATTTTAAACTCCTTAAATACCTTATCCATATCTTCAATGCTAGCACCTTTGCTATAAAAATCCTCCTTCCCTGTGATCTCTATAATTTTTTCTCGTGTTAATTGTTTTCTTTTGTTGCCGTCCATCAGGGTATCGTGGTAAAAGTCTATCAGTGCATTAAACCAACATTGATTATCTACATGTGTGTTATTTTCTATTGCTTGTTTTAGGTTTGTCAAATTGCTGTTAATGTGTGTATATATGTAACGATGATACATTGATGAGTGCAGTATTCCGTCGGTTAAGTTTTCTTTCATTATGTCAAATTTCTCACCGCTTTTGCTTATTTTTTCCACTTGTTGAATTTTGATAGCGTCAAAAAGGTTATCGTAATGTTTCATTAAATCTTTTACAAAATCATCAAAATCTTTGTCTTTTCTTAATATATCCATTAGTTCATCAAACTCTTTATCTACCTTATGTAATGCTTTAGTTTTAAAACCTTCTTCATCAATAAATCTAAAAATTACCTTTTTTACCCATTCTTTTTTGAACTCTTTTGTCTTGACAGTTGACTGTCTAATGTCAAACTTTTCTATGTAAAATTGTTCTCCAAATTTTTTAAACGCAGGTTTAATTGTGTTACTAGACTTCCTCGTGGTGTAGAGTTGAAAGTTTACTAAATATGTATCCTTACCTTTGTTTTCTGCTATTCTTTCGTTTAGTGGCTTTGACTTTTTTAGGTCTTTAATTGTTTCATTATATTTGTCCCTTGCTTTTTCTGCGGTTCTTTTATTGACACTGGTAAGGTTTTTAATGAAATTTTCAGCAGTTGCTACATTTGCTATTTTTCTGTCCTTGTAAAGTGCTACTATTTGATTTAATCTGTTTTTGGTTGCTTGTGTGATTTTAACCGAAGCATTTATTCTATCCTGCTTCAGTTTATTAAGTTTTCTAACATTGCTCTCTATAAACTTGGACATATAATATCCTATATATAATATATTATATTATTTTTTTCTTTAGAACATTTTTTTAAGAAAAAAATTTATAATAAAAATTTCTATATATTTTTTTAAGTTTTTGGTGTAAAAAAGTTGGATAAACAATTTAATAAAAGATGATTTATTAAAATGTTTATTTCATTCGCTCCTCTATATAGTCCCTCATTTCTTTTTCACTTACGCTATACTTCTTTTTAGAACAACATGTCCTAAAAAAATCAAACATTGATAAAATTATTTCTTTTATAATCTCTCTGTTTTCGTCTGTTGAAGTTTCAGATAGTTTATCAAAATCTCTATATAGAACATTCCATTGTAGTAAGTTATTTAGGAACTGTGTTGAACTTTTAACACGCCCTCTACGACTTGAAACTATGAAATTCAACATCTGTTTTTTCAATGGGTGTTGTGAATTATGTATTATATATTTATAATCGTGTGTTGTTAGTCTTGGTTTCATTGTGTTATTATCAAATACTTTCATCAATAAAAAATGAATTGTTATTCTTGCCTTAAAGTGGTCTTTATTTTCCTCATATGGTTCTTTGTAATGGTCGTTAAAGTAGATACAATTGTGGCAATTCTTACACTTCTCATAATCCCCTAACAAGTTACAAAAATCATCGGGTAACATTTTATTTAATGTTTTATGTTGTTCTTTGATTTCTTCACACTTCCAGCAATATGTTAACTTGAACATCCTGTATATATAATACTATATATTTTTTTCTTTAGAACATTTTTTTAAGAAAAAAAATTATAATAAAAATTTCTATATATTTTTTTAAAGTTTTAAAAGTTCAAAGCGTAAATATGGACGGTTGCTACCTTTCACATAAAAATTACTTTGGTTATTTCTCTCCTCTATTTTTTCTATTTCGTGAGTTTGTTTCCCCCATATTCCGACCCTTTCCTTCTCTCCCGGTTTCCTTTTTCTGTAAATTCTTACCTTGTCACCCACGGATATATTAGGATATTTTCTAGTTCTTGTAGCTTGGTTTGTCATATTCTGTTTTGCTTTTAATTCGTTCTTCTCCTTCATTGCTTCCTTCGGTGTCATTTTAATAGTTGAATGTTCCATTTTATTATTATAGGTAAGCAGTATTTCAAAAATATAGTCTGTCCATTGAATATTCGTTTTACCTTTTTTTTCGTCAGCTTCAACTCTTTTATAAAGCATATCTTTAAAAGTTCTAATGGCTCTTTCACTAAAATTCGCATGTGCTCTCGTTCTGTGGTGTTGTATTCCTTCCTTGTTTAAATATTCTTGAATGCTTGCATTTTGTAATGCTCCCTCGTCGTCTGTATATAGTATTTTTGGTTTTCCCCCCATTTTGTTAAAGCCTTCAATCATTGCAGAAGCTACATTGCCTTCGTCTTTGTTTTTAATAGGAACTACCACCATAAACCGACTAAAAACATCAATCATTATTGCCCCGATTTTAAATTTTTGATTTTCAAGGTCAGTTATAAAAAATAAATCAAATTGAAATTCGTAAAATGGTTCCGGTGCTATAAATGAATTTTTCCCTCTAATCTGTTTCTTCTGTTCCACATTTTCCCTAAAAAATTTATCAACATCGGCCATTGTAATAGTTTTATCTTTTTCTCTTGCATCTTTTAATGTTTGTGTTTTGCTTCCAAAACCTGCCCTATCAAAATAGATGTCGTTTATTATGGAATTCTTTTTATTATTATCGCCGTCGCTCATAATAAAAAGAATTAGAAATTTATTTTTCAACAATTCGTTTTAACATTTTTATCATAAAATCTGTTTCATTTGTGTCAAAATGTTGTTTAAAGTAATCGCTGTAAAATCTGAACGCCAGTTCTTCTAAATCTATTATCTGTGGCTTTTTGTAATACCTTTTTATGTTTGTTATTGTTTTATCCATTATACTCTGATACGAAACCTTTTTCTTAAATCTTATGATGTCAAACTCGTCCAAAAACCTAAATATGTCATATTTAAACCACTTCAAATACATCAGTGTAAAACGATTTATGTATTTCTTTAGTTTTTTGTCTCTTAACATTTCTTTAGCAAGTTCTACTAAATGAGGAAAACTGAAAGCAGGTAAGCTTCGTAATATCATTTTAAACTTTTTTACATCTTGTTTTAAATCGCACCTTTCGCACCTATTAAAACTATGAATTAATTTAAAAATATCGTTATTCAAAGCTTGATTACATAATAGTTTTCCTGTGACCTCTTGGTCAGCACATCGTGGGCATAGAGATGCCATATATATATTAATATATATTTTTTTTCTTTAAAACATTTTCTAAAGAAAAATTTTTATAATAAAAATTTCTTAATATTTTTTTGAATATTTTTATTTCCAAAATAACCCCTTCCAGTAACAGCGGGGAACCTCTTCCAGTTACAGCGGGGAACCCCTTCCAGTTATTAACTGGAAGCTCCCCTCCTTCGTTTTTTAAGGCTTCCCCAATACAGCGGGAACCTCTTCCAGTTACAGCGGGGAACCCCTTCCAGTTATTAACTGGAAGCATTTCCCCTCCCTCCTTGTTTATTTTTATTTTCATTTTCGGTTGTAGTTTCTGTGTCTGTTTTCTTCTCTGTTTTCCTTTCCGTTTTCTGTTTTGAAGGTTTTAACATAACAACATTATCAAGTGTGTATTTTTGATTTTTTTTAACCTTAACTCCTGTTTTAGTTTCAGTGAGTTCTAATTTATCCATTATATCAATATTTTTATCATTTAATATTTTGTCTAAAGCCTTTCTTTTATGATATTTTCGCGCGCTTTCTTTTTTCACTTCGTAATAATTTTGTTCTGATTTTTTGTTATGATAATAAAGTTTTTGATATAATGCCAGTTGTTCTTTAATATCGTCCATAGACAATTCATTTAACATTTTTTCCAAAGTGTTATTTTCCATATATATTATAATAGATTTTTTTCTTTAGAATATATTTTTTTACAAAAATTATAATAAAAATTTCTATATATATTTTTAAATTTTATTTTTAATTTTTATATTCTTGAATTTTCTATCAGTGTCTTTTATTGATGCTTCTATCGTCGGTTTATTCCATAAAATATTTTTCGCCCAAAATCCCGCAGTGTTATAGTCTTTCCAATCTTGATTAACTTTATGTCTTGCTATGTATCGTTCCTTTCTTTCTTCGTCCTTATGTTTTGTAAAATCGCTATATCCAATAGCACCAAATGATACAGTTTTTTTACCATCTATAACCGCATCGTATTTTTTGCCTTTTTTTGTTAGACTTTTGTAAAACAACTTCGGTCATATATATTAATATTTCATAAAAAATTTAATTTATAATTTTATATTAACGATCGGGGAACGTGAGTATAAAATTATGAATTCAGAAACTAATTAACCACTATCTTATGTAGTGCCATTGTTGCTATCGGGGGCTTTTTCTTCTCCTTCTTTCCAAATGGCATTGTTGCCCTGTCAAATTATATTATATTTAAATTTTTAAATGTTAGTCCATTAACTGAAATCTGTAAACATGTTTTAATTCTTCTACTTCTTTTTCTATTTTTAGTAATCTTTCATTTAATAATATTTTTTCATCAACTGATATACTTCTTTGAAATTGATTATTATTAATTTTAATTTCTTCTATTTTATTTTCTAATTCATTTATTCTCTCTTCTATTGTTAATGTTCGCGGTTGTTGTTCTGGTGTTGTTCCTCTTCCAAATGATATTACTGATGTTTCTATTGTTTCTTCTACTACTATTTTACCTTCTTTTTCATCAATAATTTTCTTTCTATCTTTTGTTAGATTTTTCTTTCTACATCTACACGGCACACATTTTAAATGCGTTGGTGTTAATTCAAAACCATTATCTATTATATTTTCTCTGTTTTCATTGCTCATAATAAAATACATTATAATTTAATTATTTTTCTTTAATTTCAAATATTGTAATACTCCCTTACAAATTTCTAAAACGGAATAACAACATCGCCTGTATCTAGGTTCAGTTATTATTATTTGTTCTACTTCTTCTAGATTGTTTATGACATCAATATATTTTTCATAACGCATTATATCATTATTTATAAAAAAAATCTATGTAAAAATAATGAATAATAACATTCCCATCGTCAAACCAATAGATATTCCAGAATATACATACAAAAATTCAAAATATGATATGATGCCATCGCTTCCATTCCGTGGTATATTGGTTGCCTCTTCTACAGGAGGTAAAACTGTATTAATACAAAATCTCATATTGAATATTTATAAAGGCTCCTTTGAAAGAATATTTATATTCAGTCCTAGTGTTCATGTTGATGACACATGGAATAGCGTAAAAAAACATATATCCGATCATATGAATGTAGATACAGAAAAGGAAAAAACATACTTTGAAGAATATAATCCCGAGGCGCTAAATCAAATTATAAAAACACAACATAAAGTTATAGATTATCAAAAAAAGAATAAACAAAGAAACTTACATTCAATATTGATCGTTATTGATGATTTCGCGGATGACCCAAAATTTGTTAGGTATTCAAATATATTACATTCCCTATTTACTCGCGGTCGCCACAATGCAATATCTGTTTTATTATCCACTCAGAAATATAATGTCCTAGCTCCTATTGTAAGGTTAAACGCATCCGCTTTATTTATATTCCGATTAAAAAATATGAATGAAGTAAACTCATTCCTAGAAGAAAACTCCGCGCTAGTGAATAAAGAAGAATTATATGAAATGTATAGAATAGCTATAAACGACGCTCCCTATTCATTCTTATATATAAATACAAATGCAAAAGATATAAATCGTATGTTCTTTATTCGCTTTGAAAAAGCTATGACAATATCTTCAGAAATTCAATAGAAAAATATTCATAAAAATATTCATAAAAATTTCATTCATAAAATATTATAACCCTTCCCAGCACCCTCCTTCGTTTTGGCTCCTCCGTCGGATCAATCCGCGTCGCTGAGATCGCCGGTGGTTTACCTTGGATGGTGATTAAGGTTTTATGGGGCTTTTAGTGGTTTGTTTTAATGCCGATAAGTTGCTTTTTCTTAGGAGGCGGTGGCACAAGTCTAGGTGCTGGGAACTTCGATGTCGTCATAGGTCTCGCCTTTGGCTTCGGGCGTTGAAAAGCGAGAGGTAGCCCTGACCGCACAACCTTAGTTGTTTTGTTGACTAAAAACATATAAAACAAAATTATTAGTTAAGCCACGACACCGGCATCTTCTTTACAGGGATCACACCCCCCCTTTTCCTCTTGTTTTTTCTTTCCTCCTCCTTCTTTCTTTCCTCCTCCTCCTTTTTTTCATCCTCCTCTCTTTTCTTTTTCATTGCCTTTCTGATTATCTCAACTCGTCTTGTCCTTTCCTCCTCCTTTTCCATCAAAGCATTCTCCGTGATCTGCGTCTCCTCTTGCCAACATTCAAACATCCGTAGTCCAATATACCAATCCTGAGTTGCATTGACATAACATACTAAACAAAACAACAAACAATTACAAAAACTAAAAACTTACAAATATTTAGCTGTGATGCTTTCACCACCCTGCGTGTCGTGACCTTAGATGCATGTAGTAGAATAACAGATAAATAAAAAAACACAACGCTATAAGTATAAACAAGACACGACCACCATGAGATCGCCATCGTCCCCCGAGGAGTTCGGGCATTCAATAAACTGAGCCATGATGCCACTGATAAACACCGCAACGTATGACATGACCGCATGCCAGAGTGCACATGTGCAAAAGCAGTATAAATCAAAATACATATATATCCCTAAACCCTAAACCCTAAACCCTAAAAAATAATATTATTTCATAAACAAATAATATTATTTTATCAAATCAATGAATATGAACATAAATTCACAGCAGGTAGTTTATAATATATTTTATCACTCTTCGTTTCTTCTAATTTTTCAATCCTTTCTATACAATCCTTTAAGGTATCAAATAATAAAATATCCGCTTTAGTCTTTTCATTGATATCTAGTTCTTTTATCTTTTTAATATTTTCACTAGCAACAGATTTAGATGTTTTAGATCCCATATATATATAATATATTTAGATTATAATTAATTTTTACTTTTTGCTTTAGCTTTAGCTTTTGCTTTTGGTGAGCTATCACTGTTATTATCATCTTTTTTCAACTTCTTTATTTGTTTCTTTAAATCATCTATTTCATTTAGTGAATGCTGTAAAGCACTCCATAAAATAGGAACACACATACTATAATCAAACTTTAAATAACCATCTCTTCCTTCTTTAACAATATTCCCCCATTCTGAAGGCATTTTATCAGTTAAAAAATCATTAGCTACCATACCCACACAAGGCCTGTTGCCGTATTTTTCTTTGTCAATAAATTTGTATGTTTTCGGTTTTATATACTTTACCATCTCAACCGCTTTATTTCTATTTATCTCTTTTATATCTTCCTTTAATCTTTTATCAGAACTGGGGGCAATACCACCTGTATAACTAATATCACCGATAACATCAATACCTCCATCGTTAACAGTTAATACATTTTTAGTTCCGATTTCTATTATTGTATCTCCGTTCGTGTCAGGATTTCTAAAAAATATCTGATCTATAGGACCCGCTAATTGTGTATGTGTAATACTTGCTTTTTCAAAGAAATTAACACTACTGCCTAATACTCTAAATTCTGGAGTTCCTGTTGCTCCGATATCTACATCAAAATCACCTTCCGATGTGAATTTACCAATTGTATTAATTGTATCATTAAAAACTGTAGGTTTATTTAATGTTATACCGTTAGTATCATTCAAATTTATAAATATATCAGATGCCGTCGGGTCTGCGCTTCTGTTTGATTGAATACAAAAATTTTGCTCTATGGTTGCAATAAAATTTAATGAAAAATTCGCGTTTGTTTGTTGATATATTCTTCCTCTACTATTTATTAAAATATTATTATTAAATGTATTATCAGAACCATTAAAATTACAATTACCTGAAAAATTAGCACTGCCTCCACCTGCGACATTTAATCGGGTAGCTCCTCCTGCTATTGCTCCAATACCTAAATTATTACAATATACTGCACCGCCTGAGGTAGCTGTATTCAATAATAATAATGATTGACTATCATTTGATGTATTATAAGCGTTAATATTAAAACTATGCATTTTAATATATCCTTGCGCGTTCTTAACTTGTAAAACTGGCGAGGCGTCTGTAGTATTCTTAAATACTTCAATGCCATTACCATTAGTTGCAGTTATTGTATCTCCGTTCATTGTAATATTATTGTCAACTTCTAAACTATCAACTTTTGTAGCTCCTCCTACACTTAAAAAATATCCGCTTTCGTTTGCTTTACCTATTCCCACTTCGGCACTCGTTAAACTTCCTAATCTCATTCTATTAGAATTGTTAGATGCGCTATTATCATTTAAAATCATAATATTCCCGTCTTCTGTATTAGCGTTAGTGCATCTAAAATTGTTATTGACGTATATCCATTGTGCCGTCCCATCTCTAATTCTTAATGTTGGATTGTTATTATTAGACACTCTCCATAATGAAATACCGTTGGTAGATACTGGTAGAAATACAGTATCATTATTAAATATTGTAGCTCCCTCTATAAATATTTGTTTATAAAATACTGTTCCGTTTGTTGTATTATTACATTCTAAATATGTGTTCGTGTCAGTATCGTCATTAGTTCCGTTAATTAATCTTATTCCGCTCGCTGTTTCATTTATTGATAAATCTAATGTAATGTTTGATTTTGTGGCGTTTGTGTATCTTTCAATACTTGTATTACTATTTACTAATTCAATAGGATTACTAACACCACCTCCACCGCCTCCACCGCCTCCACTAATTAAACCGTCTACTTCTGTTTTATTATAATAATTTGTCGCTATTTGTGTAGATGTTAAATAATCACTTGTTAATGTAGATGTTAAAGCATATCCTGCTAAAGCTGTGTTATCAATCCAATTATTAGCGTCTATTTCTGTTTTAGAATAATAGTCGTTATTTAACTGTGTATTATTTTTATAGTTATTAGTTAAATTTGAATTGATAGCATTTATACCATTAAAATTAGTTAATGCTTTACCATCTACAACAGCAATAGCACTATCTACCTGTGATTTATTATAAAAATTAACATTCAGTTGTGCTGTTGTTTGAAAATTGTTTGATAGATTATTATTTATATCAGTAATTACTAAATCCTGACTTGCATTATATGCTACTATGGGATTTACTGCGTCGTCTAACTGTTGCTGTGTTATTCCGCCACCAGATCCTACATTAATATTTGCTATCTCATTATCTACATATTCCTGTGTTGCGAATTGGTCGCCTATTTCTGAAACACCTGTAGAAAATATTTTATATATTTGATTTGCAAAAACTGTATTAAAGTTATTCACGGATGCCATTATTAAATTAAGTAGATTATATTTAATTTAATAATGTTTTTATTTATTTAATCAAGAACCGTTGAGGCACTTTCCGAGAGTTCAAATACATGTTCTGAAACAAGCGTGACATATACTTGTTCAATTCCTAACGCGAAGTTTTGGTTGGCTCCTCGGATTTTAAATGCTAACAGCGACCCCATTTTAGTGTTAGAACCAGTAAAATTCATATCGGGTTGCTTATCGAAATTTATTCCTCCGATAAACTTATCATTTGCATATCTATAAATGTCAATTGAAAAACCATCATAAAACGGGGACATAACATTAACAGCACGGCGTAGGAAATACATTGCTTCTGCTATACTTTCTACCGCTTGTTCTGGAAACTTTTTATTAGCGATCTGAACATAATATGAAAGCTGTCTATCGCTGTCAATAACACCTTGTAAATTGTCAATGGTAACTTGCATAGGATGATAAAACCAATTCCATTTCTTTTTCGCATAATTATTCACCGTGTTGTTATTTTGAATTTGTGCATTGCTAAAGGTAAAGAACATCTGTGACAATCTTGTTGAAGATTTAACAATATTCATGTTGATTTCAGCATTTCCCGCCGTGAAAGTTTGAGAAAAACTGTGATAGGCGGGATAAACCATTCTTAAACGGCCACCTTTTAGTAAATGTGAAACCACGTTATTGTTAACGGAATTATCAGTGGTGACCAACTCGCAGCGAAGGATACAATTTTGAATTTTCCACGAGGTAGTGGTATTTCTTGTTGTAAAGTATAAACCGTTGACATCATCAGCTGCTTGAGTTCCTGCTACAGGTGTTGCAGGATTGATTACCGGTTCCTGTGGGTCTGAACAAATTTCAAAAATAAATTCTAACGGACAATATCTAATAGGAGGATAATATCCAGATTGAACGAACCCACAGCATGGTTTATGTCCCATCCTCACGAATTTTCCTGGTGCAATACCTGTTGTATTAAGTCGTGTTAATTTTGGTAATACTATTCCTCTGTCATTTGCCGGAGCATTTGCCGCTGCATTATGGTCTTCAATTGCAAAAGCATAAAGTCTGTTAATTCTGCTGTCATATCGTGTTAAGCATCCTTCCTGTATATCATCTAAATTTCTTACTTCTTCAGATTTAAAAGATTTCATTTCTTCACATACTAAATTGTAATTATCAATATCGTTGATCTGTTGGCCTGATGCATTGCATCTATAACGGGTGAAAAATGCATGACTTTCACCTAATGGTCTTAAATATTTGTTTGCATCTAGATCATCATTAACAAGATCAAAAAATAAGCAAATACTGGACATGTCTATATAATTGTTGTCTTCTCCTGTGATAACAAATTTAATATATTTATTACCATTATTGCTACTAAAGATATTTCCGGATACACTGGGGAAGTGGACTTGCTTACGATCTGTAATATACGCGGCGCTTTCTGGAAGTCCGAACTGTAGGGAATTTATCATATTATCCTGAGTTTCTGCTATAACTAAATCCATTTTATATATATTATTTAGATTTTTTATTATTAATATTATTTTTTTTATGTGAATTTAAATTATTCATATTTTTAGAAATTTGTTTTTCAAGTTGTGGTTGCACTACAGCCGAAACATCAGTTTCTACAATTCCCCTGATCATTTCATAAGATGAATTATTTATACTTTTTGTAATTTTGTTTTTAAACTGAATGTTCTCGGGGATTTTTCCTATTCTTGTTTGTTCTTTTGATTTTCTGACCTTGTTAAGCATTATATTATATTGTTTTAGATAATTTAATACATACCTAATATTTTTATTCTTTCATCAATGCCTTCTAATTGGTCAATATCATGACTTGCTATAGGATTGAAAGTTTTAGCATCATAACTGATAGCCGCGTTATCAAAAGCACTCACGGGGTCGCCTGTCATTCTAAATCGTTTGTGCTGTTCCGTCGGTCTATCTAAACCAATCATAGGTGAAAAGAAACTTATTACAGGAGCGTTATATGTTCTTGTTTTATAATTTTTATCCTTGAATTCTTTGTTTAGTTCTAAAACAACGCTACCTCCCATACTGTGCCCTAATAGCGTGTCCACTTGTGGATTTTCCATTAATACCCGTCTCGCTTCCTTGTAGCGATCCATTTCTCTAATTCCGCCTGTTTTAAGATTTGTAAAATTTTGTCGCCAGTCCCTTGAAGATGTTGTCCCCGCCACATACATTTTATTTCCCTTTACAAAAATTTTATTATCACGATCATATGCATATTTGATACCTTGAGTGTTTGATATTTTGCCGTTGTGTTCCAACATCTTATTTAATTGTCCTTCAATCTTCGTCATTATATAAAAAGATTATAAATTAATTTATCAAATATAATATATATTATTATGAGTATCAGACCATTAACATATAAAAAAGTTTATGTAAATTCAAAATATCGCACATCAAATAGTCGCGGTATAAGCGACTTTCAAATAGAATTAAGAGAAACGTTTGAAATTCCCGACGGAACGATTATGCAAGTTCACGAGTTAGCAATTCCTAACACATGGTATTCAATAAACGAAAATAATAGAAATTTGTATTTTCAACATAGAGTATTAGCACCAGCAACACCGACCGGAACAACTTATATAAGAGTTGAAATACCGCTAGGAAATTATACACCACCGGAACTAGCATCTACAATACAAAGAGAATTAAATTTCTTGTTTGATGTTACAGGTAGAGATAATACATACACCGTATCATATAATACAATTTCAAATAAAATAACAATTGAATCAAATTATACTGAAATTATTTTTATTGTTCTTCCTGATAGTATGATTGCTAGTAATGTAGGGTCTTTTTCAAATAATGTTGATTTGAATAATTTAAACAGTATAAATAGTGTTTTAAATACACCTCTACCTCTAGATTTTTCAACTTCTACAGTGCCATGGGTTTCTGGGTTTATAAATTTATTGGCACATCAAGATATTTATATATCGTGTCCTGAATTATCAAATAATAATTTTCACAGTCCATCAACATTTTCAAATGCTATAGTGAAAAAAATCCCCGTCAATGCTTCATTTGCTAGTATTATAAATGATCCGTATGGCGTTACAGACTATGATTATGTAAATGTCTCGCGTCGTTCAATAAGAAAACTAACATTTAGAATAACTGATGAAATAGGTAACCTTATAAATTTCAACGGTGTTAATTTAAGTTTTTCTTTACTCTTCCATAATACAGACGCTACATGATTTTAAATAGAAAATATATAGAATGTTATATATGTCAGAACAAAACTCAGAAAATGTTGTAGTTAACGATGAACCTGAAAACGAAGCAACTGAAGCACCGCCGGAAACAGAAATTGAAAAAATTGAACCTGTAAAAGAAGAACAAAAACGAGTAAAAATTACAGAAGTTATTAAAAATCCTACCGAATGTAAAGACTGTAAAAAACCTATGACAACTAAAACTTTACGATATAGTCATCCTAGCGTGTGTGAAAAGAAACCGAGTAATATTATTGATAAACCAGTTAAAAAATACGCTCCCAGAAAAAAAACAAAAATAAATGTTGAACCCTTAGCACCAGAACCACAAGAAAATAATATAGTAGAACCACCACAATATCAAGAAAAACAATTACCTCTTTCTGAAGCAATGCCACCTAAACCACCACAACAAATACAACAACAACAATTAAACCCTTATGCAAATTTGACACAACAGCAATTGTTACAATTGCAAATGAGATCAATGAACGCCGAAATTATGAGAAGAAGACAGGAAAAATCAGATAATATGTGCAAAGCTATGTTTCAGGCTAGAAGTAAAAAATCTAAATAATAATATATACAAATGGTATTATACAATAGGTTTAAATTTCAAAAAAATAAAAAACTACATAAGAAAAAATCATTAGATAATCCGGTGGTTAATTCATCCGAAGATCTGGTTTATCGTCAACAAAATCTAGACTATCTATTGAATCTGAAAAAACAGTTAGAAGCGAGAGAAGCGAAAGAAAAAAACATGGCGTTTAAACGAAGACATTAGAGGGTCAAATGAAAGCAAATTATGAAAGTGAAATGGCGAGATTGAAGGGGGAAATGCATAATCCACGAATACCCGAGACTTCATTAGAACATCTTAAGAAAAGGTATGATAAATTAAGCGAATTAAGCGAGGCTATTTTCTAAAACAATATATAAAAAAGAAGGGTAGTTAAAAATGCTGGAATACAATTTCACAGAAGATCTAGATACGAAGATATTTTGGAGTTGGTTAATGACAATGAAGAGGCATTAAAACCCTTTCCTAATAGAGACGCTGTGTTTTATAAACAAAGCAATAAAGGAACACGATTTGATGGAAAAGATCATTTAGATAAATTAAAAATTCAAGAAAAACAAATTGCCGAAAGAATAGCTAGGGATCTCATGCAACGACAATACGCGGAAGATAATGATATGACACATAGATCATTATTTACACAACACGACAGACCAGAACCAGAACAACCAAGACAACCAGAAATGTATGATATAGGAGGTGACATAGGGTCTATAATTGAAGAATTCGGAACACCACAAGACCAACAATTAGCACAAATTAATCAAACATTAGGAAACATAGCAACTGCACAACAGAGCAACCAACAGGGAATTATTCAAGCACACCAACAGCAGTTAGAAAGAGAAGAAGAAGGAGGTTCAGGAATTTTAAGAAGTCTAGGAAGGGGAGCTTTAAGTGTAGGCAGTGGAGCTTTAAGAGTAGGAAGCAATGTTGCAGGTAACATGATGTCAGGCATGGATTTTGGTTCTTCACTTGTTACTGGACTTTCGCAAGAAATGGCACAAATAGCAATGAATAGAATGCTACCGCAACCTAGACCGCTACTAGATTTTTCAGGAACGGCAAGAGACGGACAATATACAACATATGACCCAACGCCAATACAAAACACGCAGTATTTACAACCAACAACAATATTACAACCACATCAACCTAATGTAGGAGCAACACAGCAACCGTTACCTGTGGCATCATCAAGTCAACCCACAACAACAGAATTACCTAGACCCAGACCATCACCAGCACCACCACGACCTAATGTTCAACACGGCGGTTCATCAAGTTCAAGCGGAAACGCGCCACCACCACAACAAACAGATGAACCAGTAAGGAAAGGGTCAAGAAAAACTAAAAAAGATAAAACTATTTTAAAAGACAGCCAAGAAGAAGAAACAACAACCGGAACAACTTTAATCAAACCAAGTAAAATAGGAATACAAAAAATACGAGAATTATTTGAAGAAGCAAACAATAGAAAGACAATAACTAACGCCACATATAAAAAATACCGAAGTGCATATAACAACTGGGTGAGATCTGCAGGAGATAAAGAAATGAAAAAAATGTATCTTAAAGATTTACAAGATATATATAGGAAAAATATTTATTCAAAATAAAAATCTAAATATTTCAATAAAAAAAATAATTTATTGAAATATTTATTATTCCAATCACTCTTCCCAGCATTGTTTTTGCTCAGCGAGACGATGCTTCATTCCCCGAGGCTGTGCTGTGCCATCGCTCGCGAGGATCCTGCGTGGGGTTGAAATAAAAAAAACATTAAAATATATTATAACTACTAACCAAAAGATAAGGAAAAATATTACCTTTTATAAAATCTGTCCTCCCGTCCATTGGCTTGCAATGGTCTGTGTCATTAACATGTCCTCGTCAGGGAAAAAAGAATAAACCCATACTATTCATTATTTTTACCAACCCACCTTCAAGAGGACATCAAAAGAAGCAACCACCAGACGATCCAGTAGCCACAGAGCGCCCCACGCTGATGATGGCCACCTTTGCAGGGAAAACAAAAGAATAAAACAAAATATTGTAAAATTATTTACTATATCCAAAAAATATTTTGTAACATCCCACCTCATCAAGTGGTAATTTTTGCCGGACGCCCTCGTTTTTTTGGCGTAGATATAGAAATGGAACTAATGTCCGGCATATCCTCATCGCCATCTTTTTTACCACCATGTCCATCGTCGTCATCGTCGTCGTCGTCATCGTCGTCATGGTGGTTTTCCGTATCATGGCGACGATCTCCATGAACAGGGCATTTACTTAAAGACCCGTATAATTTTTGCCATTGGATATCCCCATTAGAAGAACCCCATAAACTAACAATTAATTTTTCCATAGAGCGTAAAGAATAAGATTTAAGGGCAGTAACCAAAGTCTCTACTTCCCCTAATTGGTCATCTACATAATGAAACAAAACGTCAACCATTTGTTTAACCCTTAATTCCCCGTTATTGCTTTTTGCTAGTTCTTCAATTAAATTAAGTCTTACCTTCCTATCTAGAACCCCTAAAATAGCGGTTATGCAACTCTTCGCGTTGGTTTCTGCTAGTTCTAGTATTTGTTTAATACGAGCTATTTGTTCGGTAAAAACCCGTGAAACCACCGACGAAGAGGTGATCCGTGTTTCAAGGCTCCGTGCTTCTTCATTGATAAAACGGATACGCTGGTTTTTAGAAGTATATTTGCTAGTGCATTTGAACCCCATAGCGTTTGATGAAGAAACACGAGCCCTTTTACCCCCTCCTATCTGATAAAAAACTTTATTGCCCTTATCATCCAAGAGATCATCGTGGGCACCCTCCTCCTCTTCCGAACTCGCGTTCTCCTCATCCGAAATCGCGTTCTCCGACTCTGAAGAAGAAGAAGCCAACATGTCCATCAGGTGCTGATAATGCGAACAAACCTCGGGTTGATTTTATTATATAGAAAATGATGTAGAAAACATTTATTTGATGTATTATATTACAGATGAGATACTTCCCACATTTGATCGTCTGCACCGATGCCCCATATCGAGCGGATTTTTTCCTTCACGTTGTCGATGGTGTCTGTGCCGTCAACGTCCAATGGGACAGTCAAGCCCGTCATGGTCTTCACGAAGATCTGCATGGCCTCGGTATAAAAATATAGACTTGTATAAAATATAAAACTATATTCAAAATAAACATAAAATATAAAAGTTTATAAAATACAATCCAAGAAACGACGGGACAAAGCGAATTGAAAAAGTTTCTTGAAACACTCAAAAAACTGGAGCAATAAATGCTACAAGGGGAACAAGATGTAACAATGCACAACCTCTCGTGTCAGACTGCACATGCCGAACTGCACATGACATGTTGCAAAAACAAAAGTTTTAAAAGTTTTAAAAACTAAAATATATAGTATTATATATATGAAAAAATCAGTTCATGATGAATTGTTTGAAATACTCTACAAACAGGCAAAACATGAATTAGAAAAACTAGAAATTATCAAAGAAAGTAGAGAAAGTAAAATTGTAGAAATAAAACAAAAATGCGTTATAGAAAAAGAAGAACAGGAACATTTAGATAAGGAAATGAAGTATTTAGAAAAACAAATTGAACTACAAAAAGAACTAATAGAATTGTATGAAAATAATAATTCATGAAATGATATAAATACATATCTAAAGAAATGAAGATAAAAATATATAAAAGTTTTAAAAGTTTTAAAAAGAAAAATATATAGTAATATATATATGATGAAAACTATATATGAATTTATGACTGGAGAAGATATTGAAAAAAGCGTATATAAAGAAAAAGCTTCATATCTTGAAGTAGAAATGGACAATGCAAGAAATGAATTTGCAAAAAAACAATATTCATTGTTATCAAGAGTTGAAGCATTGATAATAGAAATGGAAAAATCAATCGTTAAATCTTCAGCAGACGACAAATATATAAAAAATGTAAAACAGAGAAAAAATTATTTAGAAAAACGGTTAAAAGAATGTCAACTGTTATAACAATAATTTAACATAAAAAAATATCACAAAAATTATCACAAAATTTATGATAAAATTTTTGATAAATTTTTATGAATTTTTTATCATAAATTTCTGAAATTTTAATGGTGAAATGTGCAAGGGTATGATGTCAAAAATGGGCAAAAATTTATGGAAATGTTGAAATCATAGGGTACCCCCTAGGGAAATAATGTATCAGGTGTTCGCGGGACGGAGATAAACATGGGGCATGGCTACCCCTAACTAAAATAAGTTGTACATGTTGAATATATGTATATATATATATATGTATGGTATGATTTTCATCGCAGTCCTTATAGCTGATATATACTAAATGTTCTAAATGCTCTTTATATATATATGTACTAAAACTAACTATATATATATATATATATATATATATGTATTGCATGTCATACTTGAAATCCATGGAAAACATATATATATATATATATATATATATATATATTGCATGTAATGCTTCTGAATAACACGTTGCTTTCAGTTTGCCTGCAATCCGACAGTGGTTGTGGCTCGCAAAGGTTTTGGAACGGAAGGCTTTGCCTCCTGAAAGATGGCGGGGCCAGGTGCAAGCTCCGAGTTTCCGGCTGCGGCTGTGGAGCTGGAAGAGCCAACAGCTGAGTCTGTGGGGCCAGCTGTGCCTGTGGAGGTGACGGGGCCAGCTCCGAAGCCAGCTGCGAAGCCAGCTCCGACCAAACGCAAAAGGGAGGCAGACTCAGACGACGGGGAAAGCCTCAGGGTGGCCCTGCGGCGGTTGGACAACTTCTCCCCAGAGGATGCCTCCTGCAGCTCCACGGAGACAGAGGATGACGTGGTGCCACCCGGACCGCTGCAGCTGTTGCACATGATCGAGAACTTGAGCCGCGAGATGGACTACATGAAGTCCAAATCGCGATGTCAGACGGAGTGCTTGCAGCGCCAAGTCGACTTCCTCAAGAACGCGTTGAAAGAGCTGTCTACCAGCATGACAAATTTTGCCCAGATCAATTGCGATATGGTCCAGGCCATGTTGGGCAGCTGAAGGGCTCAGCGGCTTAGCCTGTGTGGTGCAGAGGCTTCGCCCTGCAAGGGCACGTGCACATGGGCGAGCTTTTGGAGAAAAAAAGCTTAGAACTGCTATACTTTGCTGCTAATGTGTGTGTGTATATATATATATATATGCCATATAAATATGCGCAAGCATAACCCGAAAAGCTTTAAACCCTTGACTCCTTGACTGAGTCACAAAAACCGTGAGGATTAAAATCAGTAGCCCCCAAACCCTTTATAAACCGTGAACACTTGTCCTTTATATACCCATGTATATAACACCCAAATGCCTCAACCCTGAAAGCCTTGTCTTATATCTATGTATACAACCCCCCGAAGCTCTAAATCTAAAAACTTGGGTTTCTTCTCATGTGCAGAGTGGCATCGGCGTTTCTCCTCAAGCTCCTTTGCCTGAGGCTCGCCCTGGCTCCCGTGTGCCCGAGGCATAGACCCGGGCTTTTTTTTTCAGAGGCGGGCATGGCGGGCATGCACATGCTCGTTGTGCACCGCCTTGAGCGCCGCCTTCGCCTCTTGGACATCAACCAGTTGGTTGATGGCCTGGACCGTCTGCATGGGGCGGGATACCAGGTCATAGACCTGGGGCATTCCGCTTTTCATGCGGATGAGCTCCGCCCATGCCCGCGATGCCCACGGTTCGGGCTTGGCCACAAGATCGCGGCGGCGACGCTCCGGCTGGCAGTGCCTGGTTGGTTGGCGAGGACAATCCCTTCCAACGAAGAGAAGGCCCACAAGGTGTATGAAGCAATGGTTGCTTTCACCTGGGTCGCGGAGGGATATGTCATGCAAGGATTCAGCGAACACAACTCGCGGATTCTTCTTGCCATGTCCCGCGACCTCTCGGAGCTGCCGTATCCGCCACCTTTGGCTTGGACACTCGAAGGCTTGGTGGAGAAGCTGACACCGCTGCAACCTCCGGTCCCTCCAGCCCTGGTGCTTTTTGCAGCTCCTGCAGAGAACGGGTTCCAGAGTTAAGCCCAGAACCCGCACTGCAGGACCAAGGGCAGGAGGACCAAGGGCCGGAAGAGCCCGCAAACCCAGCAGCTGCTCTGCAGGACCAAGGCCTGCAGCACCAAGGGCCGCAACAGCTTTTCCTCAACGAGCTGGACTGAGCAGGCTACGGGTTTGCAAGGCTCTGCCTGCAGTAGTGCTTCGCCTGCAGCATGCCCGGAATAGGAATCTGCGTAGAGCCAGATCCCAGAAATCGGACCCTTAATGGGTTCCACTTAATGCAAGACAAAGTCTTGCATACAAATCGCGGCAGCACTGCAGAAAAAATTTCGCAGTTGATGGTTGAAGCCTTGGACACTGTAGCCTCTGTAGACAGGCATGCGGTTATGCTGAAAAAATGCAAAGCGCAACCGGTTGCACTATGTATTTTGCTACGAAATCAATAGCTTAGAGACACATTGACTTTTCCCAGGTAATTTGTTGAAGCCTTGGACACTGTAGCCTCTGTAGACAGACATGTGGTTATGCTGAAAAAATTCAAAGCGCAACCGGTTGCACTATGTATTTTGCTACGATATCAACAGCTTAGAGACACATTGACTTTTCCCAGGTAATTTGTTGAAGCCTTGGACACTGTAGCCTCTGTAGACAGGCATGTGGTTATGCTGAAAAAATGCAAAGCGCAACCGGTTGCACTATGTATTTTGCTACGAAATCAATAGCTGAGAGACACATTGACTTTTCCCAGGTAATTTGTTGCTTCTGCGCTGGATTCTGCTCTCTGGTAGTACAACTTTAGTACTGGAAATGCCTCCTTTCGGCTCCTGGCTGGATTGTGCTCTCTGGTAGTACAACTTTAGTACTGGAAATGCTTCGTTTCGGCTCCTGGCTGGATTGTGCTCTCTGGTAGTAAAACTTTAGTACTGGAAATGCCTCGTTTCGGCTCCTGGCTGGATTGTGCTCTTCTGTAGTACAACTTTAGTACTGGAAACGCCTCCTTTCGGCTCCTGGCTGGATTGTGCTCTCTCGTAGTACAACTTTAGTACTGGAAATGCCTCCTTTCGGCTCCTGGCTGGATTGCGCTCTCTCGTAGTACAACTCTAGTACTGGAAATGCTTCCTTTCGGCTCCTGGCTGGATTGTGCTCTCTTGTAGTACTGCTACTGCTACTCCTACGACTACTACTGCTGTGCAGGCTTGAGCCTTGCATGGACTGTGTAGGTCATATATAGACAGGAAACGATATGGTTATGCTGGAGAAATACAAAGTGCAACCGGTTGCATTATGTTTCTGGCTGCGAAATCATTAGCTTGCTGATCCAATTTCGGTGGCTGCAGCTTCAGAAGTCAAGGGGCTGGTGGACACAGTCTGGGAATCAAACAAGCTTACCTTTTTCTGTGCATGGAAGAACTGGATGCACAACCTGTTGCACTTTGGGTTGTGGGCATCAATCGGAGTTGGATTCTAATCTGTAGCTCAGCATGCCTACCTAAAGAATTGTTGCAGGCTTTGGCCTACCATCTCTCCTTCGGGGTTTCCGATTTGGCCATCACAAAAAGAGGCATCGTACCAACGCAATCCCAAAGCCAATGCAGCTGTAGAAAATCTTTGCTGCCATGGCTGGCTGGAAATGCAAAAGCTGCCCTCGACTAACTTATCGCCGACCCCCAGCTAATGTCTGCAAGAAATGCGATCCGGGCAACAGAATCGGCAAGCACAACCGGAAACTGCCTCATTTCAGGCTCCGGAAGAAGACGTCTGTGCAGATGACCCATCTCTTCCGGTGGCATGCAATGCCAGTACAGTCTTCTGCTGCTGCTGATTATCAGCTTTTTTTCCAGGCTTTGGCGGGGGAGCTCGATGTTTTGAAGGCTATGGCTGCAAGGACAGGGCTCAAGATGTCCGTGGTTCACGGTGTTCTGGCTGTGGCTTATGCTTGGCTGGAGAAGATCGAGGGATGCAGGGTTCCACTCCCATCCTCAATGAGAATATGTGGCTTGATTTCTTTCGCCATTGCCAATGAGGCACAGTGCGATCCGGATGTCGTGAGACCAGCCTATCGCAAACACAAGAGCATTTCTGTGAAAGAGATGAGGAGCTGCGAAAGCCGTTGGGTAAATGTCATTGGTAACCTAGATGCCCAATGACGTCTTCAGATCAAGCTCTCTCGAGATTAGTGCACTTGCTGGACAGTGGGGGCAAAAGGAGAGTGTTCGAGGACTGAGCAGGCTACGGGTTTGCAAGGCTCTGCCTGCAGTAGTTTGGCATGCTGCAAGGCTTCGCCTGCAGCATGCCCGGAATAGGAATCTGCGTAGAGCCAGATCCCAGAAATCGGACCCTTAATGGGTTCCAGTTAATGCAAGACAAAGTCTTGCATACAAATCGCGGCAGCACTGCAGAAAAAAAATTCGCAGTTGATTGTTGAAGTCTTGGACACTGTAGCCTCTGTAGACAGGCATGTGGTTATGCTGAAAAAATGCAAAGCGCAACCGGTTGCACTATGTATTTTGCTACGAAATCAATAGCTTATGCCCGCATACAAATCGCGGCAGCACTCCAAAAACTGGTTTCGCAGTTGATTGTTGAAGCCTTGGACACTGTAGCCTCTGTAGACAGGCATGTGGTTATGCTGTAAAAATGCAAAGCGCAACCGGTTGCACTATGTATTTTGCTACGAAATCAATAGCTTATGCCCGCGTACAAATCGCGGCAGCACTGCAGAAACTGGTTTCGCAGTTGATTGTTGAAGCCTTGGACACTGTATGTGGTTATGCTGAAAAAATGCAAAGCGCAACCGGTTGCACTATGTATTTTGCTACGAAATCAATAGCTTAGAGACACATTGACTTTTCCCAGGTAATTTGTTGCTTCTGCTGCACCAGCAGCAGCAGCAGCAACCAATGTCATGCATAAACTATAATTGTCAGGAAGCCACAGCATGGTGTGATGCAACCGTTGGCTCAAAGTGGGGTTTTGCTCTCGCTGCATGAAGGCATCGCCTCATCAGCCGTGGATCGGTGCTCCATCCATGGCCGAAAAGCATGTGCGAGACATGCTGGAGTTTGTGGCGATGCTCCGGAAATCGCCTGGCATGGACGAGGGCCGTGCAGAGAAGATGGAAAAGAAACTGCTGCAGCAGCTGGAGGAGCTGCCTGGAGCGGTGAGCTTTCAAGAAGCCACACGTGCCATGGAGAAGGTGTCCGCGGCAGATGTGCCGGATGGCTTTAAGCAGGACATCGTGCGATGTTTGGAGGAGAAAATCGAGGCGACGGGTTCCGCCGAGAGTTCCGCCACCACGCGGGAGCTCAAGGGCAACCAGAAGATGCAACAGCATCGTTTTTTCTACAACTTCCTTGTGCAAGCGGAGTGGGATGCCATCCTGAACACGAGAGCCTCCGCGAGGAGCAAGCAAAGGGTGGTGGCCAACAGGCTACAGCTCCTGGGCTTGGTCTATCCGAGGGAGGCAATCTTCAAGCAGGCCACTGCCATGTTGCTGCTTGGCAGCCACGATGGTCCTCCGGAGCATCTGAATGTGAATTTTGTTACGGCCTTAGACCTGCTGCAGGAGCTGAAGGACCTGTGCAGGTCTTCGTTCGACAAGTCCAAGTTCAGTGGACTGAAGGACTACCCGGAGAGTGCGAGAGATCTCCCGAGTGATATCTTCAGGGCGGCCTACGGGGAACAAGCGCCGGCAGCTTGTCCCATGGACTTGCCGGCCTTGCACGGGCTTACCCAAGCCCTTGCTGCGAGGAGCACGCACAACAGTGTGCAGCAAAAGGGCTTTGGGCAGCAGCTCGGCAAAAAGGACAGGTGCCTTCAGGAGAACATGCACGGTGCCCTGTTAGGGCACCTTGGCAACCTTTTGATGAATGCCATGGAAGGGAACGGCGTCCCTGGCCTGCGAAATTTCGCTATGACGAAGAAGCGGAAGATGTTGGAGGACGGGGAAGCCTCCGTGCCGCTTCAGCTCCAGCTCCCAAGCAAGAAGCTGGCTTTGAAAGACAAGGAGGAGGTGGCGGAGAAGGACGAGGAACAGCAAGCAGAGGACTTGGAGGAGGACGTACAGGAGCATGAAGAGGCTTCGCCCTTCAAAAAAACGCCTGCCGAGCCTAAGAAGGCCCGGCGCAGTGTCGACGAGATGGTCTCCAAACTCCAGGACCAGCTCGCGGCCAACAAGGGAAATCCAAGCAGCACACCTGCCAAAGCAAAGGCTGAAAAGGAGTCCGAGACGACTCCTTCGCCCAAGCCGTCGAAGCCGGCGAAGGGCACACCTGCCAAAACAAAGCCTGCCGGAGGAAAGGGCGCAGGCCAGGCAGCTGCAGCTGCAGCCCAGGGGAAAGGCAAAGGCAAGGGCAAGGGCAAGAAGGTGCTGACAGCTTTGCCCAAGTACCCGGGCACGGCAAAGAAGCCACCGGTGTGGTTGCAGACCTGCAAGATCTACACGGATACGACCACGAATGCGTGGAGGGTCCAGATCTGGGGCGACAAGAAGGACAAATCGTTCAAGTTTTCGGACAACCCAAAAGCTTCTTGGCAGCGGCTCAGCGCCTACGTGAGCGAGCTCTAGATGTCAGCCTCGCCCTGCATCTTGCATGTAGGTCTACCGGCGGCCTCGCCCTGTGCGTGCGCTTCCGCATTTGGCAGTGGCTTCGCTCGGCATTCTTTAAAGAGCATGTGCGACGGGGAACGGCACGCAGAAGAAAAAAGATTGTAGCACGGAGTCGGTTTAACCCCCAGCCCTAAATGCATGTTCAACCCTGTACATAATCTGTTACAGGCTTTCCCTGCGTGGCCCTTTGGATTTTGGCATTCTGAACCCTGTTTTTTTCACCTCTACATAATTTTTGGACCGCCGCAATACCTCAAAATGCTTTTCTCGTGATGAATTTTTGCACCCCTCATGATCGCAAAATGGTGCTCGCCAAACGCATTTTCTGACCACCTATATACCTCAAAATGGTTTTCTCGTGACGAGTTTTTGCGACCCTCATGATCCCAAAATGGTGCTCACCAAACCCATTTTCTGACCGCCTATATACCTCAAAATGATCTTCTCGTAACGAGTTTTTGCACCCCTCATGATCGCAAAATGGTGCTCGCTAAACCCCGAAATGTGTGCTCGCTAAATCCCCAATTTCGGAGTTATAAGTCACTTACAAGTCCGACTTATAAGTCCACCAAAACTCCACTTATAAGTCCGAGATAACTCGGCTTAACAAGTCCAGTATATCTCGAGTTATAACTGACCAAAGCAAGAAACCCACCAAAGTACAGTAGCGTCTTGTCGATGCTGATGTTGCTCTTGCAGAGGCCCACAACAACGGACAAAGGTTGTCTTGCGAAGCCAATCAGTTTTTGCAATCCTGTTTGTAATCTGCAGAATCAGAAGTGTGAAAGTGCCGCTGTAATATTGCCGAAGCCCGAGGCTGAGAGATTTTAGGAGGGAACTCCTCGAGGAGGAGTTTTTGCAGCCGCACCTCCAGGGGAGTGCGGTGAGGCCATGGCTCCCAAGAAGCCCGTGAAGAAAGCTGCCAAGGCGGCAGCTGGCAAGGCGAAGGCAAAAGCTGAGGACAGCGTGGCTACGGCCGAGCCATCACACCCTGAGGACGCCAAGGCGGCACTCTCTGCGGTACAGCAGGCTGTGGACTACTTGAAGAAGAAGAAGCTATGGCAGTCCCTCAAGCCCACCAAGATGAGCCAGGTGCGACCTTGGCCCGAGGGGTTTACGGGCGCAATGGTGGAGAAGGCTTCCTGGCTTGAATTCGCTTTTGCGAGCTGTGACCAAGAGGACTTCAGATTATTCACGATCAGAGCTGCATAAACTGAGGTTGCCACCTTCTCCGGCACGGTGGCTGACGTCAACTTCGACAACCTTGAACTTGCGTCCGAGGTACAACTGCGGGAGAGCGCGTTCTACTGGTTCGGCGAGGACAGAGAACAACCTCAGGCCCTGTTCGTCTCCGCAGCGGTCCACAGCGAAACGCAGAGGGGCGACTTGACTCTGACCGAGGACCACGCCAAACTGGCAGGACTGGTGCTCCTCTGGTCTGAGTCCGAGCGTGCGTCCGATGAGAAACGCTCCGCAGCTCTGAGAAAGATATGCTCGAGCATCGTCTTCGGCGTCTCCCGAGTGCAGGCTTCGGACATCACGAGCCACAAAGCAGTGCTGAACACCATCCAGCAAGGCGAGGACGCGTACAAGACTGCGTCCGAGGCAGCGAACTCGTTGCCGTTTGTCTTGGGTGCGAGGCTTACAAGGCAGGCTAGGGATAATGAAGTATAGCGGTCGATGTCAAAATGCTTTGAAGTGCTAAAATTTAGACGCGGACTGGGCTTCACGAGGCTTCAGATGGCACTGTTCAAGGAGAACCCGGAGCAAGCCAAACAGAGGGACGTCTTCAACGCGCTTCAGACAATTCAGTGGTCGTCCGAGGAAGCAAAGGCAGGAATGTAGTAGGGTGCAATGTGACTACAAGGGTTCCAATCCAAGCAAAAGCGTGCACAGGTAGAAAATGAAGACAAAGTTGAGAAGCTTCTGACCCTGCACAAGAAGAGCGTCGCGGCCGGACTTCACGTCGCCCTCCAGAGCACTCAGATCGTCAGGGGGGTCAGAACGTGGCTCTCCAAGTGGGGGGTCGTGACACGAGTGCGACTTGGCTATCTCAGTCAAAAGTGAGCTCTGATGTGAATCTTACTACGCATGAAATTCGCCGCCCCAGGGCGACGGCACTGAAGACAACAGAGGAGTTCAGATTCGTGATGTGCTTCTACGTCAAGGCAGGAATGTTCGTGGCTCCTTATTATGCCCTTTTACTTTTGACCCGATACTTGCAGGAGCTGCGGCCGGACGCTTTGCCCGAGGGAGCCACTGCTGCAAGGATCAGCTTCCATTCTGGATACCCGGACTTGCGCAAGCTGACCCGTGACCAGATCCTGCAAGCCACATCAGCCTTGCACATGCGGTTTGTCACTGTGGAGAAGCTGTGCGACCTCAAGAACCCATCCGACAGAAGTGATGTTGCAAACTTCTTGAGTTTGCTGAAGCAGGCCCTGGACCCGTTCAAGTGGGCTACTGCAGATTGGGCGGCTTTCTCGGCCTTTGCATCCGAGCCCTTCGTGACGGTGGCGAGCTTCGTGATGAAGATCATGGCTGGCGAGATGGACAAGACTTTCCAGGAAGCAGCAGGCAGTGCTGAAAAGGCACGGACATTCACTAAATCGTCATTAGCTCTCAATGTCAGAGTGAAAAAGTTCAGTCTTGAATAGGGTCCCTGGTCTTCCTTGGAGGAACAGTACCCAGACCTCATGGCTGCCATCCGAGAGGTGTCGGACAAGTGGTCCATGGCCATGAATCCTGCGCCCTCTCCGCCACCGGAGCCGCAGGCGGAGAGAGCACGCAGTTTCCAGTGCCAGATGGAGGAGGAGGTCGACACTCCCAGCAAGCTGTCGCCCGAGCAGCTGCGAGAGAGGCAGCTTGCCGCAGCGGTGGAGGCCGGGAACGGAGAGGTAGGACAGTGTCAGCTCGATGTGCAGTGTGCTTAGTGCCTCTGCCACAGGAAGAGTGCGCATTCTATGTCCACTACGTTGTGTCCGACGTCCGGAGCGCCAGTGCGACCAGCTTGGTCAGAGCTCTGTCCGATCATCGCCTCCTGAGCGGCGACAATGTGACAGGCGTGACGCTCTGGTACTTCGATCCGTCCTTGGTTTGTGAGAACCACCCCTATGCCCGAGTCAGCTCCAATATGTACACGAGAACACCTGTGTTCGACAAGTGTGCCCTCTCAACGTTTTTGGAGAGTTACGACCGAGTCGCCAGAGAGGAGGTGGGCACATGACATGAGCATGGCACAAGTCCGAGTTGCGAGAGCGTAAACCCACTAAACCCTAACTAAACCATAACCTGCCAGGACGTGTACTTGACCCTGGATGCTGGCGTGCAGAAGGGGTCGCAGGAGATCAAAAAGGGGGTCGCCAAGGTCGAGGACCTCTGCCTTCAGCAGATTTTGCTTGTGCCCGAGCAATCCTGCCTCCAAGCTCGCAGAGACTACTTCAGGTCTGCGCAGGGCACTGAGAGTGAGTGTTGTGTGAGCAGAAGTAGACGGACTACTAGTGCATCGTTCAGAAGTTGCAATGCAATGTAACAATAAGGTCCGAGGCAAATGCGAAACGGCGAAAGACCTCGACAGCTGGGGATCTCTCTTCTGTTGCAGGGCGGGAGACTATGTATTTTGGACGAAAAAGTGGACCGGTGGAAGCCCGAGATCACACCGCGTGGGTTTCGCCGGGTGCATCATCCACAGCTTCGCCTGCAACTGGGCCAAATTTCGCAGAGTCACAGAATCAACCTTCATTGTGTTGGGAAGCCTTGCGGCTTGTCTGCAGGTCTTGAGCGCAGTTCCTCTGCCGAATCCGGCCGACTTGGTGCATGGAACTTGGGCCGAGAAGAAGACCGCCATTCCGGAAAAGCTGGGCAAGATGGTCTGCGGCGACGCGCCGGTTGAGGCTTCAGTTCATTGAGATGAGAAGAATGAGAATTTCAGCCGTCGCAGCCATTGCAGTTTCAGATTTCATTCCTGTGCAGGTCCTCACGTCCGAGGGCGCGGATGGCGAGAAGATGCCGCTGTTCTTTTTCGAGAAGTCCGAGGCGTTTTACAACATGGTGCTCCACGCAACTTTTAATCCAGATCGTGTGGTCCTGATGACCCCAGGCGAGGGAACCTTTGTGACCGAGGCAGTACGGCAGAGGACGTCCGTGATCTGCATCGTGGCGAACGAACAGCAGAAGGACATACTCATGGCCAACATCAAGAAGCGCCTCCGTGTCCGAGTCGCGAATGCCAACGACCGCCGCTTCTATCGCCCACCGATGACAATGAGTGTGACGCCGAGTGCGGCTTCGTCCGAGGCCCCGAGCTTGAGGCCGAGCACCCCAGCGGCCCCCGGTGAAGCCCCTGCTACGACAACGCCTACTACTACAACGGCAGTCCCGAAGGCATCGGCTACAACAGCGGCAGTCCCAGAGGCGAAGGCGAAGGCGAAGAGCACCGTGGAGTCGGACGACGACGGAGACTCATTGTCTGGCTCGTTGTCGCAGGAGGAGTCCTGATTTTTGTCCGAACGGTCCTCGGTCATTGACTGATTTTGGAAATAGTGAATGAAAATTTCAGCCACAATGGCAGAAGCAGTCCAGCAGCCGAGGACCGACCGATTTCTTGTGCAGCTGCGCACCTGATTCAGTTCGCGATGCAAAAGAATGCCCGACTGTTCTGCCTTTTCGTGCAGTGCTTTCCAGAATGATGATTGAGTCTCTGCATTCCTTGGGAGGCTGAAACGTGCCAGCTGCCAACCTTGCCCCGGCCTTACTCCAGGCACGCAGGCATTTCGCGTTCAGACACACATTGACAGCACCGCTCAGGTTTATCTACTTCGACAACGGACTCAAATCCGAGAAGGCCTGACGGCCTGTTTTGCCATACGAAGGATCACACAGACTCCCCAGCCTTCAACTCGAAATTCCTTGCAGCCTGGCTCAGTTCCCCAATCAATCATTAATCCTTCGCCCAAGCCAAAGATTACTACCACACACCCAGCCCAGCGCACAGCATGTTGAGCATTACATAAATTCCTGGGAACGTCACGGGCCATGGCCGAGCAAGCAGGCGCATGCATTGGCGACGCAGGCGGGCTGCTGAGATATTCAAAACAATGACCCAAGTCTGAGATGGCAAGCAATCAAACCCAGGAGGCCCTGCTGCGCGTGACCACTGCCTCCTTGCCACCCATCAAACGGAACTGGGCAGCGAGCAGGCAGAAGGCGGCGAGGATCATGTTTCTACGTGCAGGCTTGGTCATAGGAAGTGCGATTGGAGCAGGAATTGGAACATTTTTCATGTGCTGTATTTCGGACTTTACTCCATTACTACTACTACTACTACTACTACTACTACTACTACTACTACTACTACTACTACTACTACTACTACTACTACGACTACTACTACTACTACTACTACTACTACTACTACTACTACTACTACTACTACTACTACTACTGTTACTACTACTACTACTACTACTGCTACTACTAAGTACTACTACTACTGCTACTACTACTACTACTACTACTAGTACTACTACTGCTACTTCTACTTTTACTACTATTACTACTTTATATACTACTATATATACTATTACTATAAATAGTAATATGTATACTACTACTACATTATATATATATATACACTACTACTACTACTACTACTACTACCACTACTATTACTACTATATATACTACTACTTATCCTACTTTATATACGACTATCTATATACTACTAGATATACTACTATATATACTACTATACTACTACTACTACTACTACTACTACTACTACTACTACTACTACTACTACTACTACTACTACCACTACTACTACTACTACTACTACTACTACTACTACTACTACTACTACTACTACCACGACAACTAAGAAAAAAAAATACTACTACTACTACTACTACTACTCCTACCTACATACCTACCTACCTACCTACCTACCGTACCTACCTACCTACCTACCTACCTACCTACCTACCTACCTACCTACTACTAGTACTACTGCTACTGGTGCTACTACCACTACTGATCGTGAAACACTGTGAGCTGGTCAACACCCAGGCACCCGATGCTTCTTCGAGGCAGGCTTCATGGGCCGATTGCGCAAGGGCTCGAAAAAACTCTGCAGCCCGAGTGAATCGCTCGCGTGGCGTTGCCGCTTCAGCTTCGATCACCCGATCACACGACGCTGAGCAGCCAGATATCATCATCCGCAGTGTGGTTCATTTAGTATTTATGTCCGAGAACTGAAATCCAAATGAGGAAAGAAAGAAAGCTGGTTGACCATGCGTCCGATTACTTGGGGTGGATGGGGCATCGGTTGTTGGATTTGCAACACTTTCAAAGTGCAGGGGCAACACGTCCGCAAATGGAGGCGGAGGGAGAGGTTGCAAAACGTGCGCAGGCAAACTTCACTTCGGAACCCTGCTTGCTGTTTCTTGGAACCGAGGTCGTGCTCTTTTGCCCGATTGACGGTGACAACACGGGACATGATGTCGCCTCATACCTTCGCTACGCACGCCAAGAGCAAAGGCCACGTCCGAGCATTGGAGGCCTTAGCGGCCGCAAACATCAAGCCCGAGGACGGGGTTTGCAAGCGAGGCATCGAGGCCATTGCCACAGGCATCTCGGTCGGTGTGCCGCGCATAGACAAATTTCGTCTGGCTGCCACAGTGGTTGGTCGGCGAGACAGCTTCCGAGAAGCTCAGCCACAGTGGCCGTGTGTGACATAGAGGTCTTCGGAATGATCATTCCGGCTGCAACTAAGGATTTCAAATCCTATATGGAATGTCTTGGAGAACAGGACTTTTCGGAGCGAGTCTGCAAGCAGATGATTGCATCCATGTCGCGAGTGCTACATGGCCAAGATCTATGTGTTCTGGAGAAGGTCATTGACGTGTGTGTTTGTGTGTGCGGGTGTCTCTGCAGTCGCACCTGTAAGCAACTTCAGTACATGTCACAACTGAGTCGCTTGCTTGCTGCATGGAGGCCGAGCACTGCTGCATTGCGCTGGACGAACGAGACTCCTGCGTGCTTGTGGCGGCGCGCATGTACTACACAGGCCAGGCAGACCCAGAATTAAATACCCCGCGTCGCAGCAATTCCTGCCTGTTCTGAGACATGCTATAATGAGCCTTCATCAGTGAGGACTCAAGCGCAACAAGTGGTTGCCACCGAGTGGACTCTACGACTGCCTTGTCGGCATCGCCCGAGACTATGGACCGGGGCCGGATACACGAACAGCACGGATGAGACGTTGTTGGTTGTACGGTTTTTTATAGCTCCCGAGTGTGTCTGGCAAAGATCTAATCTAAGGAGAACGTTGCCAAGGCGGTCATGGCGACCTTAAGGTCATTCTGCACTCGGAGAATCGGTCGCAGAGACGCTGGAGGAGTGAATGGGCCCGATGACAAAGTCGACGAGGACCTCTTTGAGCGGCTGAAGGACCCGGCAAAAGCCGAAAGTGGGGCAACATCACACTCTCCTTCTGCATATTTGGCATGTTTAAATTAATAATGAGGGATGTTAAACTTGTAAGGCCCGACTTCACGTTGCAGTCTGCGATGGTGGTCTCTCCGAGCAGCAGGCCATGCAGACTTTGGCGGCGTCCGAGGAGGGGCTTCCTGCACTCAAATTTGTCGTTCGCGACCGAGCGCACCGGATGCGAAGTGTTCAGAAGCAGACATGGGATGCACTCGCCGGCCTCTGCACTCTTCTCCCCATCCTCGTTACGTCCGAGGGAAGCGTCTGCCGGCAGCTCGAGAACTCCCGCAAGCTAGGGCTGCTGTGGGAGGCCTCTCAGAGAGCAAAGCCCTCCCAGTTCACTGGTGCATTACGCAGTTTTTCCTTCTGCATGCAACGTTTCGAGTCCGCGTCGATGCCTCTCTACAAGATCCTGCGGACGCTTCCCGCTTTGTACGAGTTCTTGGCCCGAGTATGCAAAGACGGGGACCTCGAGGACGAGAAGTGGGCCCGAAATGTGCTCGAGCAGCTCACCGGCACTGGGGCAGGCGCAGCCATCGTTCGATGTGGCATCGTGTCCGATGCCATGTTGACGTGCAACCGCTTCCTTAGACTTTGCGACAAGGCCGATGATGATGCTTGCCTGGCAGGTTCGCAGGCCGGGTTGTGTGACGGTCCGGTGTCCGTTTACGAGTAATAACAAACAGTGTCAGTCTTGGATTTGGGGGTTATTGCTTCAGACGTCTGTCAGAATTGATTCATGGTGTTATAAGCGTCTCGGTCCTCATTATGTTGGAATTTAGTAATAATGATGAACTGACGACCTTTGAACCATCCTTTCTCAGATGTGCCACTCAGTTCTCGGAGACAGATAAAGGAGCACCCCTAATTTAAGACATAATTGCAACCTTGAGATTTCAAGACCTACGCACACGACAGGCAGCCGAGGTGATGCATTCCATGAAGCATCTCTTCTATGAAGGAGCTTTGCTCGAGGCCCAGGAGAGCATGACGCTCCAAGCCATGCGTACGATCCAGGAAGTGGGCTCTGTGCGAGTACTTGCCCGAAGAACTGCTGGGGCACGAGGTGCAAGGCCAGAGCACATACTGCCAGTATGGAACGACTCCAGCGAGCAAGCTATCAAGAAGGACATGAAGCGCGTGTACAAGATTGTTGATGCTTACTTTCGTTCCAACTTTCCGCACTGGGATTACATGAACTCGTTGAGCGCACTCGACCTTCACGCGAAGTTAAGTATGACTCAAAGAAAGAGTCTTGTAGCCAGAATGGCAAAGCAATGGGGCTTGAATGCTGACGCTTTGTGGCCCTTTGATCGCAGGTAATTTATGGTGTGTCTTCATTACCTGCTTGCCTTCTCGACCCTGCCCAGTCTGAGGAACCAGCTGGTGGGCAATGCGACCGAGACTGATGTGGGAAATGTACCTCGTGACGAGGAACGAGTTACGACTATGTGTGCTAGCTTACCTATTACTACTCGAAGCTATCGAAGGTAGCTTCGCTAGAAACGAAGTTTCGTTCGCTATCGTCGCTCGCAGGAGAGTTGCCTCTGACATGCGAAGACAGGATAGCTGTGACTTGGAATGGCTACGACGGTGTGTGACCGTGGCCATTCTGGATAAAGTCCCCCATCAGGGGGGGTAATTTTGAAGTAGTGGGGGATAGAAGGGGAACTTGGCTATTCAGCCAAGCGAGAATGGCCTCCCCGCGCTCCCCTTCTGCTTCGCAGACGGCTAGCCCACAGTCTCCAGCTACTACGGTGATTCCGGCTAGTCCTGGAGGCGAGGAGCCAGGGAGTCCAACCGTCTTGCCCACGGCTGTGCCGGAAGAGCAGGGCGTTGGACCGGCTACCCCCTCCGGAGGGATAGGGAGCCCCTTCGGACTTCCGTCCTTGCTGGATAGCGCTCTTGTGCAGAAGCGTGCGGTGCTGGATAGATGCCATGAGCATCTGGCGTCGCGGGGCTTCGGTGTGCTCGAGCTGGCTACCCTCGGCCTAGAGGACGCGGAGGATATTGGGCACCAAGTGGCCGAGGAGCTGGGCGTTGGCTACGATGAGTACATCGGCGACTCGATCTACCTGTGGATACAAGAGGCCCGGGAAGCTCGGGACCTGGTGGAGAGAACGTCGGGATACAAGGCGACTTCGCTAGCGTGGGTTAACCTCAGCAAGCGGCCGGCGATCGAAGGCATCGACCTTCAGGAGGATAGCGAGCCGGAGCCCCCGAAAGGGGATAGGCAGAAGCCCTTGGTCAACGAGGGCTCCCTGGCGCAGGCTAGGGAAGAGAGGCTACAAGCAACCTGGGCTATTAAGCTCAAGGAAGAGCTAGAATTGTGCGAGGCGCCGGTGCTGAAGAAGCTACAGGGGTGCCTGGACCCGGATAGAGCAGTGTTGGCGCTAGCGGGGAAAACCCGGGCTAGCACTCTCAAGCGCTACGTCTCGATACACGTGAGATGGCGGCTATGGCTACGGGAGGCTAAGAGTGGACGCCCCCCTGGGCTACCGGCCGACCTGGCCGACTACATCATGGCTAGGGGCGACGAGCCCTGCGGGCGAACGGTCCCCGAGGCGATCCTCAAGGCCATCAGCTGGATAGAGAGGGTCGCGGAATGGGCGACCGAGTCGAGAGCTACCTCAGGCAGGATAGCGTGGGCGATCAAGGATACGGTCGTCGAGAGGCTATCCTGGAAGGCGCCCTGGACGAGGCGAGCCCCCCGATATCCTGCAGCTATCCTGGCTAGGTGGGAGCGCCTGGTCCTGGATACCACTGTGGCCGTCGGCTGGAGAGCTTGGGCCTGGGCCAAGCTCCTAAAGGTTTGGGGCAGCTTGCGATGGTCGGACCTCCAGGCTATGGTCCCAAATGAACTGGCTATGGTGGAAGGTCGGCTATCCACCATCCTGCGACGGACGAAAACCACCGGGGCTAACAGACGCATACGGGAGCTACCTGTATGCATCTCGGAGAGAGCCTACTTCGAGGACCCTGGCTGGCTACTGGCGGGCTTCAACCTGCTAAAGAACCACGCGGGCTACCAGCGGGATGATCTCATGCCCAGGCTGGGCGAGAGAGGCGCCCTGGAGAAGAAGATGGCTACCAACGCAGATGCGATGGTGGCTACAGCGGGGCTACTGGCTATGGTGGGGATCCCGACGGTGGCCCGAATCTACTGGTCGGAACACAGTGAGAGAGCAGTGCTACCCACCGGGCTGAGCCTAAAGCCGATCCCGCCGGCAGATAGAGATATGCTAGGACGCTGGAAGCCCGAGGGCTCGGATACCTACATCCGCTCCTATGGCGGAAGGGTCGCCCGACTCCAGGCTATCTACGCAGAGGCGGCTAGAGCTCGGGACCGGGAAGAGCAGCTAGATGAGAGAGAGATTGCTGGCGACCTTGGAGGCTGGCTTTTCCGGACCGGCAAGGCTAGCGAGCAGGAAGCTGAGAAGCTTTCTGGAGAGCTGCGACGAGAGTGGGCTAGCGAGCGCATCGTGGAGATGGTGGCTGGTTCGGGGATACCTGAAGAAGTCGTGGCGAGCGATCCTCCCGAAGATAGACCGGACTCCTCGGCTAGTGAGCCGGAGCTGGGGCCGGAACCCAACCGGAACCGGCCGAGGCAGCTCCTTAAGAAGGCTAGGTGCACGAGCTATATCATAGTTGAGCTTCCAGGGAAGAAGTACAGGCTACACAAGGGGGGCCAGGCCGGGTGCTGGATGGGCCGCCGTAGGATATTTAAGAACTCCCAAGAGTTTTCGGCGAGGCCCGAACCCAACCAGTACACGCATGTCTGTAGGCTATGCTGGCCGAAAGGCCGAGGCGAAGAGCCCCCGTCTGGTGATAGCGACACCTCTCAGGCTAGCACCGGCGACCAGAAGCCGGAGCAGGGAGAGGAAGAAGATTTCGGAGAGGTCCCAGCAGCAGAGCTGCAGGGAGCACCTCCGGGGATAGTACCCCAGTTGCCGATAGCACCGTTGCCGGCTATTCCGTTCGGCTGGGGACCGCCTTTTGCCTGAAGGGATAGAAACGCCGGGAAAGCAGCGGGGCTGGACAACGGGGGGATACGTCCGGGTCTCGGGATATACTCTTTCCTTCCCATCTCTCCGGGGGCGGTGGGCCCAGGGGGAGAAAGAAGGGGAGAGAGGAGAGAGAGAGGAGAGAATCACGTTGTTGCACTTGCTGTCTTGTCTGCTGGCTAGGACGTAGGCTGCGAGGTTCTTAGGCAGGCTAGGCTGCATGCGCACATGTCCGGCTGAGTGAGCACTTGTGGGCTAGGGCATGGCACAAATGCACTTGCTGCGGCTACTGTGGCTAGGGTGGAGTAACGGACCACCAGCTTTTCTGGAGAGCCCACGCTAGGTGGGCGAGCCTGCGTGCCCTCGTGGCCGGATAGCGGCCCATGGCTACTGCCCCCAGCTGGGCAGACCAGACTGAGTCGGCTAGCGTCCAGGCGCAACGGATAGAAGTGCTACGCCTCTTGGAGGACTGGCTAGAGACTGACCCGGCTAGCTTGGCCGAGCAGATCTACGATCGGCTAAGTCTGGATAAGCAGCACGAGCTTCTCCAGCTAGTGCTTGATACTCCTTCCTTCCCATCTCTCCGGCTAGGGGGGGGAAAAGCCATGCTGAAAGACCGCGTGGCTAGAGCTTTTGATTTCAAGAACGACAGTAGCCGAAAGGTAGCTAGCCCGTTGGCGGGCTAAGTCCAGAATGGCCTCACCGCCCGACCCAGCGGAGCTAGCGAAAGGCTCCACGGATTTCCGCTATCTTTTGACCCAGAATCGGGTCCCGGATACCTCCCAGGCTACCTTGTTCAAAGCCGGGATAGACACGATAGCGAAGTTTTCGGCGAGTTTCAAGGACGAAGCCGACCTCAAGTCGGTGCTAGCCAAGGACTTCTCGATAGAGCCAGAAAGCTCACTAACAAACAGGGCGCTAGCGGCTGCCTTCGTGGTGGCATGGAGAGCCGCGCAGGCCAGAACCCGCGAGCAGGCGGATAGAGAAGCGGCTAGCGAGGTCCGGGAATGGGCCAAGCCCATCCCCCAAACGGAATACATGGCTATGCGCCAGTCCTTCTCGCAGAAGTTTGGCGAGCCCGAGGATAAGCATATTCCGGCTAAGGAATATATTGAGCGAAAGCTGCACGAGCTAGAGACGGGCGAGTTCAGGGCGGAGCCCCTGAACGAGGTGCTGTCCAGAGACGAGATAGACCCGGATGTGCTAGTTCCCCAGTGGGATAGCAAAGGCACCGCCCTCGTGCTCAAGAAGGCTACCTCGAAAGGGGCGATGCCATCCGGACCGGAGCAGCTACGGCTGCGGCTAACAGTCATGCAAAATGCACTTCTCATGATAGGCCTCCAGCATCCAGGGCGAGCAGAACTCAAGGATATCGACTTCCAGCTCTTTGAGAAATACAAAGACTATCTGCTCGGCGACTTCTGCTATGGGCTACGGTCCAACGAGGCTAGCGGAAGTCTCGCTCCCCCGTGGACCCTGGTGCTATCCTACGAGAACGCTATCCGGAAACAGGCCTACAAGCAGATGGTCCTCAAGGGGATAGCCTTCGCGGACGCGCTAGTCCAGTCCTGGAAGGACGCGGCTACCAAGGAGCGGCACTTCACGACTCCGTTGTCCCTCTGTGCTAAAAGGCCGCAGCCCTGGAACTGGGATAGCACCAACACCCCGCCGGCTAAGCCCAACAAGAAGGGCAAGGGCAGAGGCAAGGGCAAGGACGGCAAGGATAGCAACAAGAAGGCTAAGACCGCCACCTTCCACCGCACCGAGGATGATAAGCCGATTTGTTTTCGGTTTAATTTGAAAGGTGGCTGCAAGAAGGGGGATAAGTGCCACTTCGTGCATGTCTGCACGAAGTGTCAGGGGACCGCACTCGGCTATCAACTGCCCCGGCGCGGCTACGCCGTCGACAGCGGCCAACTGACTACCGGTGCCCGAGCCGGCTACTTCGGCTACACCTGAGGCGACACCTCCACACCGGCGGCTACAGGCTCTCTACCTCTTCTCGGGAAGAGAAAGGCTAGGTAGCTTCCAAAGCCACCTCCGCCGGCTAGTCTCTTCCTACGGGCTCGATATAGATATCTGTTGTGTGGATCTGGCGAGGAGTCCGCCCATCGACCTGGCTACTTCCAAGGAGAGGGCGAAGTACCTCCACAAAGTTCAATCGGGCCACTACGACATCGTGGCTATTTCTCCCCCTGTGGCGACGTTCTCTAGGGCGAGCTCGGCCAACCGTAAAGGTCCCCGGCCAGTCCGAAGCTTTGGCGAGCCCAGAGGATTGGCTACACTCACGGCTAAGGAGAGAGACCGAGCTATTCTTGGCAACATTTTTGCTGATTTTTCTTTTGAAATAGCTAGTGCTGCGGCTACCTTCTTCGTCCTGGAGCAGCCAGAAGACCTGGGGGCTATGCCGGCTGGCCCCCACAAAGGCCGGCGACCGGCCAGCATGTGGCAATGGGAGGCTCATGCACGGCTAGTTGGCCTCGGGCTACGTTCGGTGGCCCTGCACCTGGATAACTTCGGGGCACCCTCGGCGAAACCGACACGACTGCTACTGAAGACACCTCTGGAAATGCCGGCTACCGTGCACGAGGGCCTCCCCGCTTTCGACAACGAGGGCTACTATCTGGGCCCCTTGCCGAAAGCGGCTACTTCCTCGACACCGCAAAGCCCCATGCTGGCTAAGGAGACGCTTGGCGAGTGGCCATCGAACTTCTGCCGCTGGCTAGCACAGTTGGCCCTGGCAACCTGCACGGCTACTGCTCCGACTGCCTCCGGAGAGGGGGTACCGACTGTGCAGGATAAGGTGAGTTCCGGCGACCTCGACTATGTTACAAACCAACCAGAGGGCCCACGGCTACATGGTGGCACGGGACCCCCCCGCCGATGCCATCAAAACGACGGGATAAAGGAGTTCCACGACGGTGGCGGGCTATGCTCTCCTGGGCGCTGGCCCCGACACTCTCGTGGACATGCCGCGGGCGAGTCCTGGGACTGGCTGAGGGCTAAGATTCGGGAGATGGTAACCAGGCGAGTGGGATCCGAGAGCGAGCTGGAGAAGGAGGCCTTCCGAATGGCTATGGGAGGCGAGTCGGCCTGCAAGCTCGTCCGGGATAGCCAACTACACGAAGAGCTACTGCAACTCCTGCAAGTTTGGATAGAAGGTCAGGACCTCAGCGAACCAGGCCTACTGAATATTCCTCCTGCGCAGCCCCTTCGTCTACGGCTACTTCGTGCGATCCTCGAGGCGGCAGGCGACCCGGATAGGGACTTCCTCCGTCGGGCCGAGGAGGGACTCCCCCTTGGGATATTGGAGGGGCTACCCAGAACGCCGCACGTGTTCGAGGAGCAATCCTCCTGGAGGCTAGACAACGCCCCTTGGGAGCCGGCGCTAGCATGGGTTCCGAATTATTCCTCGGTTAGCGACCACAGGGATTTTGTGCGGGCTAAGTTCGACGAGGACGTCGAGGAAGGCCTCATGGAGAGGATGACCCTCGGCGAGTTCAAGGCGAGGTTCGGCGAGGACCGGGCTATCGCCTCCCTGGCCGTGATAGTCGAGGACGAGGAGAAGGACAAGAAGCGGATAATCCACGACGCGACCCACGGCGTCCGGGTTAACCACCGGATACGCTGCCGGGATAAGATCCGGGCGCCAGGGGCTAGAGAAAAGAAGCAAATCCTCCGAGAGCTGATACGCTGTGGCGAGATTGCCTTTTCGGTCGTGGGGGATATCTCGAAGGCCCATCGGAGATACAAACACCAGGCTAGCGAGCACGGCTTCATGGGCTGCCAGATAGACACCGAGGAGACGATCCCCGGGGACCCGGATAGCCAGATCGTCTACGTCAACAAAGTGGGCACGTTCGGACTCTCGCCGGCTAGCTACTGGTGGACCCGGATAGCCGCATGTGGGCTACGGGCAACCCATCATCTGTTGGGCCCCGGCTATCCCATCGACCTCCTTCTATATGCCGATGACCTCGAGGCCCTGGGGATAGGAACGGAGGGGAGGAAGGGTATCCCGTTGAGCTACCTTTTCCTCTCTGTTCTGGGATATCCTTTCAAATGGGCGAAGACTCGTGGTGGCTATAGGGTGGAGTGGCTGGGAATGGAGACAGAGTACTCCTCCTACAGGCTAGGGATGTCCAAGAAGCGGGCGTCCTGGCTATCGGCGTGGCTAAACGACAAGGTGACCTTCGGCAAAGTCACGGCCAAGGAGATGCAGCAGGGGCTAGGTCGGCTAGGCTTTGCTGCGATAGCCTTGGATTGGCAGAGGCCCTTCTTGGGGCCGCTCCACGCGTGGAGCGCAGCCATTCAAGGGAAGTCCGGCTACCTCATCATCCCGACGATGCTCCGGGTGCTGATGCGGTGGCTAGCCGACAAGCTTGACCAGGGAGAGAGGCTACAGCGTCCCGTGACTCTCTACGCCGGGCTACCTCCACTGAGCTTTTTCACGGATGCTAAAGCTGAGTCCGATAGGGCCTGGATAGGTGGCTTCCTGGAGGTTTCCGGAGGGAAGCCAGGTCCCTGGTTTTCCTTAGAAGTGGATAGGGCCTGGGCTCCGTGGGCCTTTGCCAAAGGCGACCCCAAGAAAGTGATGCTGCGCTGGAACTGCTAGCGACCCTCGTGGGGATACGTCTCTGGGTCCCCGAGGGCGAGGATAGGAAGACCTCGCGAGTGGCCATCCGCGGCTATACGGATAACAAGTCCAATGAGGCACTTGTGAAGACTTTGGCTCGACAGTTAGCTCCACGCGCTCCAAAGTGGGCAACGTCTTAGGGTAGAAGCGGCTAAAACTGTCGGTGTGTAGGAAGGTGCAGGCAATGGCTCCTTCCTCTGGTGGTGCGTCCACCTCTCGACTTCGACTTCAGCGACGACTAAGGGTCATGGAGACCCACCTACACCACGACGACGGCCCGAGACTACCCCTCAGGCTGTGGGCCTGCAGGCCCTCCGAACCATGGAGCTGGAAATGCCAGCAAGGTGAAGTCCTCCCTCTTGGGGCGAGGCGCAATCCTAAGAATCGACGCTGCTTGGGAAGCGGCAACCGGGGTGCATCCGAAGCGCATGGTGGTGCTAGAGATGCAAGTGTGATGAAAGCCATTGACTCCTTGGTGGGCTTCATAGTGGCTAGACGTGCTGCCAGATTGGTTGATGCACGGATGGCTCAGCAACGCATGTTGGCCTTGGGTGTTGGTCCAAGCATGCCATGGGTTCGTGAGGGCGAGTTCGGTGTCCTGCTTGGGTTGGCAGGAGTATCGGACGAAGCAATCAACGCGTGTGAGACGGCGGCTCTTAGCTGCGGCGGTGCAATCAGCGCTTGTGAGGCAATCAGCGCGTGTGAGGCGGCGGCTGCGGCAACCAGTGCTTGTGATGCGACGGCTGGTGGCGGCGGAGCCTCAGACGGTGCAGACGGGGTTGCGGCTGATGCCGGATGGGCCCGCGGCACTGCACTTCAAGGTGACAGTGACGCCATTGTTCCGAGGAACCTGGTTGGGTGTCATGAGGCTGACGGCGGTGGCGCAATCAGCGCAAGTGTTGGCGCTGACTGTGGCAGTAACGCTTTTGTTCCGAGGAACCTGGCTGGGTGTCATGACGCTAACGACGGTGGCGCAATCAGCGCATGTGTTGACGCTGGCTGTCGAACTGTTTGTGCCTGTGGCGCCTGTCAGGTTGACGAATCCACGGCTTTCGCGGACAATCGCTGCAACTTCAGCCTTGCCGAGGTCGTGCACAGTGAGAGGCTCAGGGTTTGCTCCCCTAACGGGCCCCCCCAAGGGCCCGAAACAAGATCCGCTCCAGGACCAAAATGCAGTTGTGACGGGCCTACCCCTGAGCTCGAAAGAAGACCCGCTGAAGGGCAAAAATACCATGTAGTGTCTGCTTCTGTCTCTCTTCGGGGGCCCTGCTGGGCCGATGGGCGAGGCAGTGACGCAATCAGCGCAGGTGAGGTGGCGGCCGCTGCAATCAGCGCTTGTGGTGAGGCGACCGGTGGTAGTGGGGCCACCGCAGACGAGGCCTACGCCGTTGCTGCTGTCGGCCGTGCTTGTGGCATTGATGCCGAGGGCGGCAAGGTTGCCACGTGTGCCTGCAAAGCTATCGCCGGCAAAGGTGACTGTCAGGAGACTGCCGCAATCAGTGCTTGTGACCTTGAAATCACCAGGCTGCAGCTGTCTTCGAGAGCGGCGATGGCAATCTCAGGGTCGGCCACCGCTGCGCGCGAGGAAGGTGCAATCAGTGCTTGTGAGGCTGCTGACGCCCGAAATGGTGGCGGTGGCGGCGCAATCAGTGCTAGAGAGAGTGCCGCATGTAACAGTGACGGCACTAACTTTGTCGGCCATGAGCTCGCTGCCAGGGCCGACGACTGTTGTGATTTCGACCTCGACGAGTTCGTGCCTGGTGAGCGGTTTAGGTTTTGCTCCCCTGACGGGCCCACCCAAGGGCTCGAAACAAGATCCGTTCAAGGACCAAGATGCAGTTGTGACGGGCCCGTCCCAGAGCTCGAAAGAAGACCCGCTGAAGGGCAAAGATCTCACTTGATGAGCTCCCGAGTCCCTCTATGTAGCCCTACTTGGGCTCCCCAGGCCCTCCCTGCCTCGCAGTGCCTTCGCCATGGAATTGCTGAGGATGGGCTTTCGATGAGCTTGAAGGGCGAGGTGAACCTGACGGGCGAGCTGCCCGGACGACGTGGTGGCAGCATCTTGCTGGACGACTGCGACTGCGACGACGCCTGCCTTAGGACTGCCCTCTCCTCTCCCCCTAGGCTAGGGTTTAGTCCTTCTTTCCCTTTGGGGTTACCCGTGTGCTTGTCTGCTCTGTGCTCCGACCGTGCTGGGGCAGAGCAACTGCAAGAAGTGCCAAATTGTGACTTCGAGACCGGGCGTGCTCTTGAGTGCCAGGTCCCTCTTTCCACTTGTCAAGGGCCAGCTGCGACCTCCATGAACGACGTTCGCAAAGGGCCGCACACTCTGGCTGCTTGTTGCAACGATGGGTCGAGTGTACCGAAAGGTGCGGGAATATCCCCAACCAATGCAAGTGCCAGTAGGAGCGCCAGCTCTGCACAGAGTGTTGCTGTTGCCCTGGTGCCCTGGCGTGGAGCACTTACCTGCTTGTGTGGTGGCAGAGCCGGGCAATCAGCCAAATGCAAGGAGCCGGAAACGTACTTTCCATATGCTTTCGAACACGGGCTGCATACACTGGCTGCTTGTTGTGCTCATGGGTCACAAGTGCCGAAAGGTGCTAGCATATCCCCAGCCAACGCGGGTGCCTGTTGGAGCGCCAATTCTGCAAATAGTGTTGCTGTTACCCTGGTGCCCTGGCATGGAGCACTTGCCCGCTCGTGTGGTGGCGGAGCCGGGCAGCAAACCGATTGCCAGGAGCAGGGACCAGTACTTCCATATGCTTTCGAAAGCGGGCTGCATACTCAGGCCGCCTGTTGTGCTCATGGGTCACAAGTGCCGAAAGGTGCAAGCATATCCCCAGCCAAGGCGGGTGCCTGTTGGAGCGCCGAAGAAGTGTGCAGAAATCCCCAACATTGTTTCGCTTTCGGTGCAGGACCGATCCCTTGCACCGATGGTGGCGAAGCCGGTGCTGGGCAGCCAGCTGACCCGGACCATCCTGGTCAAATTCCACAGCAGGGCCCTCAATTTGTGTGCGGTCGACAGTGCATTTATGCTGGGGCGAAACCTCTCTCTTCCTTTGCTTCCGACACCGAGCTGCATACTCAGGCTGCCTGTTATGCTCAGGGGTCCAAGGTACCGAAAGGTGCTAGCATATCCCCAGCAGAGGCAGGTGCCAGTAGGAGCGCTAAATTTGCCCACAGTACTCCCGATCAGTGCTTTGTTTTCGGTTGTGGACCGCTCGACCGTTCCCTTTGCAACGACGGCGGTGCAGGTTGGCCGAAAGGCCCGAGTAAATCCCCTGAGGTTGCCAATGGTGAGGTCAAGTACCCGTGTTTTCTTGACGATTCAGGACTCAGGCTGCACACTCAGGCTTCAGGCTTCGCTGGCGGTATGAGTTGGCCGAAAGGCTCAGAGAAATCCCCGGCTGGGGCCGCAACCTGCAGGAGCGCCTTTCTTGCCACAGGTGGGGCCACCGAGTGCGTTGCTGTCTGCCCCGGCCTGATAGGTGAACACCTCTATGAGGAAACCCAGTGCATAAGGCCTGCCGATGACTTCTCAGGTCAGACCGAGCCGGTGGAACCCCGGACTTCACTTCCACAGGGCATGCCGTTTGCAAGTGACGGTTGGCTTTCAAGGTGGCTGTGTCGGGAGTGCATCTCGGACTGCTTTGCATGCCTCAGCGCTCTTAGTCGTAACTTTAACTACTTAAATGCCGCCCGGATTGGGGAAGCCTCCAATCCCGGCCCCGGTCCCAAAACACAGGCAGGACTTCATGCGTTCATTCAACAAGCAGTGCAAAAAGCAATCCAAGAAGCAATTGCGAGCTTTGACATCAGCGCCCTTCTGGGTAACATTGCTGCTGTTCCCAATGGGCCCGCTCTGACTCCAGCGAGCAACAAAGCCCACAAACGCAGGAAAGCCCGGCTTAAAAAAGCGGCGGCAAAGTTGGCAAGGGCAGCCGGGTCGCAGGGCAACAGCGGTGGACCCACAGTCCCTACCCCGGAGGCCCCGGTGATGTCAGGTCAGCCCGAGGCCAAGGGCAAAGGCAAACATAAAGGTGCCAAAGGCCGCCGTGCAAAGGACGCCGGCAAAGGTGTCCCCAACTCGGCTCCGAGCGCAGGCAAAGGTAAAGGTGCCGTCGCAGCCTCGGACCTGAGTGCGGGCAAAGGCAAAAGTGCAGGCAAAGGCGTGGGCGGAACACAGCCCGATGTAGGCTGGACTACGGTCACGCGCAAGCCCAGACCCGACCCTGCTAAGGAGTTTCGCTTGAGGGCGCAGGATTGGGATCATCCTTTGCTTGACCCAGCCCACCTTGCCGATAAGCTTGAAAAACTTCCCGCCAACGAGATTCTTAAAGGCATTGTGCTCTGTACCAAGGAGCGCTCAGCACTCTTTGAAGCTATGGCAAAAGGCTGCTCCAAGCAGTACTCTTTGAAGTTTGTTGTCTTGAACCCGGAAGGCCCTGATCGAGTGCCAGGACTTGTCGAGGATCAGCTTCAATTTCGCAAGGCCAGTTCATGGTTCATTCGCTCCGACACGGCCCACCCTATCCCAGGCCTCAAGGGCTCGGGGGCCACACAGAAGGTGACCAAGCGACCTTCCGCAGTTCTGCATGTTCGCCTCCCCCGACCTTTTACGGTTGAGGACACGTGGGCTATGATGCTCAAACAGCCGGCGCAACACATGATGAAGTGGCTGAGTGGCAATCACCTTAACGCCTTGGACACGTGGGCATGGAAGGAAGAAAAAGTTGGCAAAAGCAGCCAGTTGTATGGGCTGTTGAGAGTCAACGAACCAGATGTGTCCTCCGTCCTTGCCATTTCGGGGCGTGACGGCTTTTTCTTTGAGCAGGCCAGGTCGGCAGGGGCAGAACCCAAGATTTTGACTAAAATCACCTGGGTTGAGCAAAACAAAGGCGAGAGTGCCGGCGACTACTTGACACGCATCCGCCGCACAGCGGGAGATCTCGGATTGGCGCACAGGGCCGGGCGGCTTGGACATGTGGCCCCGCGGCTCAGCACTGAGGCTGTGGAGAAGGTGTGGTCGGTACCGTGGGTCCCCTCGGACTGGCATGCTGACCAGGTTGCCACCGTATTGAAGACCGCCTTCGATGATATCACCATGCTCCGCCAGCTGCGTAAGAAAAACTTCAAGGTTTTCTACTTTCGGGCAGCCGCCAAGGAGCCGGACCGTGACCTCGTTCCCTTAGCTGCCACGGAGGGTGAGACCACTTTGACGCTTTGGGCTGCCATTGCGCCGCCCCGTAATCAGGTGCGACAACAGCGGCCCCTGAAAGCCTCTTCTGTGCTACCATTGGCACCCAAACCCTCCATCTTTGAGCCTCGACAGGCGGTTTCTGTCACCACTGGAGACACCGACAAGGATCAGGATGAGAAGCAGCTCGGTCCGGGCAAGAAGGCCAAAACCTTGATTCGGGACATACCCAAAGGCTGCAAAAAGGTGCAAGTACCCAAAGATGGCTCGTGTGTGTTCCACGCATTTGCCGCTGCGCTTAAGCACATACACCCCGACCAGACCCCTCCGCACCATCGGGAGCTGAGGGCAGGCACGGTGACGCACCTTAAACAACATAAGGATAAGTATAGTGGACTTTGGGATAAGTGTGACCCTTCGGGCAAGGCCGTCCCTGACTTGACTTACGATTCATACTGCGAGCTCCTTGGGGGCGAATCGGCCTATGCGTCGGACTTAGAAATGCGGGCACTGTCGAGGAGCTGGGGGATCAACATTGTTGTGATACCAGCCGACTCATCCCTGGAACCCGAAGCCTTCACTACATCACAAGCCAAGCATACAGCTGCCTTGTGGCTGGAGGACAAACATGTTGACCTGTTGGTGCCTGAGACGGGTACTGCTTACCCAGCAGAGCTGCTTGCGGTACGCTCGGCAGCGTCACTAGGCTTTCGAGCCGGGGGCAAATCCGTTGCATCTGTCTGCTCCAAGCCGGCCACGGTTTGGTCTTTCGCACCTGCCCCTTCGTGGAAAGCTCGCAAGTGCACAAAGGCCCGGACTGAGTGGAGTTCACAGTCGTCACAGGCACCCGCCCAGGCTTTGTCTAAGCCTCCCACCGTGTGGTCCGCCAGCTCAAGTGTTCCTGGCAGTGTTGTCGCTGGGCCTCCCGAGCCGCAGTGCATTGACGACCTAGATGCAGTGCCTGCCAGTGTTGTGTGCAAGCCACCCACAGAGCGCCAAGTGCATTACTGGGGGAGGGCAGGGCTTCAGCTTGATCGCAGTCCAGTTGCCATTTGTTCCTTGTGTCCGTTCCGGGCCGTTGCCAAGTGTGTGGCTACCCGTCAGGCCAAGCTATATGCTCACTACAAGACCCACCATCCAGGGCAGATCCCGTCAGGGGTCCCGCACGGGAAGCGCCAGCCATCCATCATCCAGGCGAAGGCCGGCGACAACTGCCATTGGAGGTGCCCGCTTTGTGATTTCGGCATTGCTGCTAGGGATGCCTTCTCTAAGAGTGCCGATGCTGTCGCTGCTGATAAGCTTGCCCACAGATGCACCGCCCATCCGAGGGTACCGTGGGCCAGATTCAAGGCACTCGACCGCAAGAGCACCATCGACAAAGCTGCTGTCACACGCCGTGGCCGTGAGAGTATCAAACGCATCGGTGCTGCCAGGGGAACGCCATTGGAACACTTTCGGCTCTTTTGTTGGCCAAGGGCCACTCCTTCCAAGGTCTTTGCAGCCAGAGGTGGTCTCAGATCATCGTTTGGGTGGCTGTGTCTTGAGTGCAAAACACCATTTCGACAGCAAAGTGATGCGCTGTCCCATGTAAAGCGTGGCCTCTGTGATCGTGCCACGGCAAAGCGCAAAGCCAAGCGCCGAGTTGAGGCTGTTAAGACCCTCACCAAGGCCCATGCCAAGCAAACTCCAGAGGGAGGGCCCGGTCAAGAAGCGGGAAAGCCATTTGCTTGAACAGGCCGAGATCATTTTTAATTTGCCGTTTTCGTCCGACTAGCCACTGTCAACATTACTGGCAAAGGTGTGTCGTCTGTTGATGCCATTTGCAATTTCCTTGCGGCAAACGACGTGCACATCTGCACCATTGCTGAGGCTGACATCAATGTTGCATCAGCCCCGGGTTTCCTTCGTGCCTGGAAGGCCCGTGGCTTTTACGCCGCTTTGTCTGTTCCTGAGGACTCCGGCCTGAGTCGAGTTGCCCTGGTCAGCTCCCTGCCTTTTCGACCGTTCCGACTTGCAGAGGGTTTGGGAAACACCAGGTGCGCGGCAGGCATTTTTGAATTTCAAGGAACACCACAGCATGCACAGATCGCTTTTGTGTCCGTTTACGGACAATCAGGACACCAGGCAGCCGCGTCTGCCCAAATTTCGGACATCCTGGCGGCATGCACTGCGGGCCAAGGACCCTTCGTGGTCGCGGGCGACATGAACCTCGAACCGGCAGAGGCCGTCCTGGGCGAAGCCCTTGCAGCAGGGGCCATCCGGTCTTTAGACGACGCCGCGCAGGGCGCTGCCCTACCGCCCACGGGCCCAGGACGCAAGCGCCGCATAGATCACGGAGTTTGCCACTGGTCACTGGCGGCCAGTGCCGTCTGGCACTTGGAGCCGTCGTTCTCAGATCACCTGTCGGTGGTCTATGAGCTACCTCTTGACACTCCCCAGTTTATGACTATGCCACCCAGGAGCAAGGTTTGCGATGCATCTTCTGACGACCTTGAGCAGTGGCTCGGTGAGGCTGATTTTGATCCGTTCTGGTTAGCCTTAGCCACGGGGGATGTTGATAAGGGTTGGCAAGAGCTTTCCAATGTGGCCGAGAACTGCCTGTGTCACACGCGATCGGGCGATCATCCCCGGAGTCTGCCCTGGTCGCCTACTGCTGCGGAAGTGCACTCTTGTAAAAGGTTCGAGGGGTCTGCTTCGGTGCGTGTACTTTTGAAATTGCAGCGGCAGCTCTCGATGTTGACTAGTAAGCCGGACCAGGCCTTGAGGCGAAAAATCCTTAAGTCCCTACCCCGTGCCCGAGCCATCGTGCCTGACCTTCCGTGGACCCATGAGTGGGATCTTGAAAAACTCCTCGGGCCTGTCGGGGAGTTGCTTGGGACCTTTCAAGAGCAAGAAACTTCTGCAATTCGGACTAGATGGAAGGCAATGCTGAGGGAAGACACTGCCCGCCAGCGTGCGTTTGTCAAATCCAGGGCCGATGCCCAGCTTGAGTTTGAAAAACGCTACCCAAGCCAGGCGGAGGCACAAGCCGCTGGCCCTGTGCATCCATCCAAGGTAGTACGAGCTCAGGCCCAAGCTTGGCTTTGCAAGTGGGAGTCCGAACCTGAACCTAAACTTGATGCCATTGCGAGGGTCCTTCAGAAGGTTCCTGCTGTTGAGCCCACACACGTTGAAGTTCAGTTTGACCCTGGCGCGCTCAGGGCCATTGCTGCTTCTTTTTCGAATAAGGCTGCAGGGCCTGACTGCTGGCGTGCAAAGGACTTAGCACGACTGCCCAACCGGTGGTGGCACGCGGCCGCTCAACTGTGGCAGCATGTGTGGGATCGGGGCCAAGTGCCAAAGCTTTGGAGGTTCGCCAAGGTCACCTTGATCCGCAAGCGAGGCGGGCCCAAAACCCGTCCCATTACTCTCACTCAGGTAATTTGGCGAGTTGGGACCAAGCACATTGCACGTGCACTTCGTCCCTGGACCCTCAAATGGGCTTCTTCCAGCGACCACGGTGGCCTTCCGGGCCGCTCCACTTCGGACGTCTTGTTTCAGCTCCAGGCTGCAATCAAGCGGGGTGTCAACACTGCAGCATTGATGGACGTTGCTGGGTACTTTGATTCCCTGAATGTGCCGGCCATAGGCAGAGTATTCAATCGATTAGGTGCACCGCCCCAGTTGTTGCCACTCCTTGAGTCGTTTTATTCTGATGCCAAGCGGTATTTTAACTTCGAGGGTTCGTATGCCCCGGGTGTTCATCAGGTTCGTTCGGGCTTTGGGCAAGGCTGCCCGCTATCGCCATTAGCGGCGGCAGCCTTATCTCACTGCTGGAGTGAGTATGTCAAAGCTTCTTCCACCAATATCGGTGCACAAATTTTCATGGACGACCGCACCCTCTGGATTGAGCCCCGGGGCTCCCTTCAGGACCTTGATGCCGCTCTGCTCGCAAGTGCAGACTTCGACCAGGCTTTCTCGTTACAGCTTGCGGAGGACAAATGTTTTGTTGCAGCCAAGCATCATACGGAGGCCACTCGCCTCCTCGCTGACAAGTGGCACTTTCTGACTTGTGGATCCCTTGAGCTTTTGGGGGTGTCCTTTGACTTTGGGGGAGCTGGGGCTATCCCGAAATTTTCGCTTCGAAAAGCGGTTCTCAGATTGCGCTTGCTTCGGTGGACGCAGGCTGCAACCACTTCCCGAATCATGCTTGTGCGGTCGCTTGTCATGCCTTGTTTGGCATGGGCGGCAGGGTTTGCCAGACCGAGTGCCAAGGATGTCCAAGCCGTGCAGCACGAGGTTCGCTTCTTGTTTAGCTCGGGGTACGGTGGGGATGTGGCCACGGTTGCCTTTTACGAGTTGCTAGGATGGGGGTTAGAACCTTCTTTCGCCCTCGACCTGGGCCTGTGCCGACTGTTTTGGCGATGGGTCTCTAAGCCGCCGGTATGGCTGGAAGAAGTCCCGATTGGACACTGCCCAGGGCGTTGGCATGCGCAACTTCCTGAGACTGAGAGCCTGCTGGCTCGCACGGGCTGGTGGTTCTCTCGTGACGCCACTGCTTTGTGCAGAAGGGATGCTGCTGGAGCCTTCAGAACTGTTCACATCGGCTTTGAAAGTTTTCGCATCGTTCAGGATTGGCTTGAAGGGTTCTACCGTCAACAATACCTCAGCCGTTGCCGAAGAGTGTCCCAGAGCATGCACAGGGTACTTGAGGATGGTGTCGCTCGTGGTCTCGAGCTGCCGGCACCTCTGCGGGGCTTTCGAATCCGACTGCAAGGCCACAAACGAGTTCTCGCTGACAGATCGTCGCTTTTCCATCGTAGAGCGGCTTTTCTTTCAGGTGGCACTACGTGGCACTTCGAGAAAAGTGTGGGGCCTCGCCGTGACCAGCTGCACCTCCGGTGCCTGTGCGGGGCACTGCGACCGAGCCGTGCTCACTTGCTTTGGGTGTGCCCCTCCACTGCCGACCTCAGGAGTGGCCTCGATGGCCCCAAGCACCGGGGCGAGGAGCGGTTATTGGCCAAACACCTCGACGAGCCTCCGCTTCCACCGCCCGCTGTGGATGCTGAGGGGCTGATTGACGAAGCGGCTGAAGCCATTCAGACCGAGCTGCAGGAGTCCACGTCCATTGCGATTGCGACCGATGGTTCTGCAAAGGACGGCGTGGCGGCCCATGCGGTCGTGGTGCATCAATGTGCCAAAGCGTTCGCTGGTGGCAACAGTTGTGAAGACCAGTCTTCGTTTCGAGCCGAGCTATGCGCTCTACTCCTGGCCCTTAAAGCTGTGGTTGTGGCCGCTTCGCGTGGAGCCAGGGGGAGCATCACGATAGCTGTTGACTGTTCAGCGGCCCTTCAGGCTCGCTTTTCGTGTCCATCTCTCCCATTGTTTTCTGTTCATTTCCAGCAGCTTTCTGCCGAGATCCGCTGCTTTGGAATTGATCTTCATTTCATATGGGTTCCGGCACACAATCGCAAGGCGTCATGGACCCCAACTCACTCTTCTTTCAGCGCTGCCTTCTTGAGATCCTTAAATGAGGCCGCCGACCGTGCTGCCAAAGACTGTGTCGCTAGGAGGCTTAGAGGGTCCCTTAGAGAAAAATGGGTAGCCGAGGCCGCTCGTGTTAAAGCTTGGGAGGAAGCTGCCGTCAAAGCTTCTGCTAGAGCAGCTGAGCGACTCCACTGTTTTCTTGAAAGCCTTCCCCGTGCAGGAACCGCAAGTGTCTGTGACCCCAGTTCTCCCCCGGGAGCTGGGGTTTAGTACTAGGGTTTTAGGCCCGGTTTCCCAACCCTCTTGTGTGCTGGCACTTCCGTGCCCTGGGCTGCTGTGGGCTGCTGCCGCTGAGCCGCCGGGGCGCTGGGGTGCTGTTCTGCTGCTGACTGCTGGCTACGAGGCTACTACTTGGCTCTCGTTCGACGGTGAGCCTCTAACCTTCCTGGGCTGCTGAGCTGCCTGGGCGCTGGGGTGGTCTTCGCTGCTGACTGCCAACTGCGAGCTCCGGGCTTCCCAGGTCTCGCGACTACGAACCGCCTTTGAGGGTGGTACCACTGCCTGCCACTACTCGTCTCTCGCTCAACGGAGAGCCGCTGCCGCTGACCAGTTCAACCCTGTCGGTCGTCGCCGGCACTACGACTCCTTGGCTCTGGCTGGGCTGCTGCTGCTGTGCGGCTGCGGCGCTGCTGGCGCTGCTGTGGGCTGCTGGCGAGGTGAACTGAACTCAAACAACGCCGTCTCGACTGAACTGCTGGTGTACAGTTTTTGTAGGGTCCTCAAGTACTGCTTGCCGGACTAGTCGTAGAAGAACAGTTGAGCAAACCGCTCACTTTCATGTGTGCCGAGTTCCCCCTGTACACCCCGAACTCCTAGGCCACATGCTTGAAAGTTGTAGGCTCTCGATGCTGCTTGCAAACGTAGCAAAACGAGTCTTTCTTTTCACTCGAGTGCCGAAGACTCTCACGTCGGACCTCTGGCAACCGTGCGAGCCGGCATCCTGTACAGGTTTATTTAGATACTCGTATCCTTTGCAGTACAGTGTTTTGCGATACTTGTATCCCAGAAGGCTGAAGCTTGACACGTCGTTCACGCTTGCGTGAGCGGCGCGAGAACTCAACAAGCAAAAAAAAGAGGCACTTGTGAAGAAGGCTATGACGACCAAGTATCCCTCCATGCTAGTTTTAATGGAGATAGCAGAAGAGCTATCCCAGAAAAACTGTGAGCTACAGCTCCAGTGGATACGGAGAGACATCAACCAGCTAGCGGATGACCTCACAAACGAGGAGTTCAAGGAATTCGATCCCTCTCAGAGGATAGATCTGAAAGGAGAGGAATTCCAGTGGCGTGTTCTGGGCCGGCTACTCGCGCATGCAGATAGCTTCTACCAGGAGCTAGGCACGCGAAAGCGAGGGACCCCGGATAGGGTGTCCAAGTTTAGCCGTAAGGCCAGAAAGCTAGATCCCTGGTAGCCTGAGTGGCGATGCGTGGGGATAGATAGCCGAAGGCTATCAGTTATCTCCAGGCAACCTGGGATAGTTGCCACTCCAGACAAAAAGAACGTCCGTGCTAGCTGTGTTGCTTGTCCGTCTGGTCGTCGCTCGGCTAGCTCGCTAGCTATCTACTTTCGCACTACTATCGTCCTGGTGGAGATCCGGGGATGGTGGTGGGATATAGGAGCTAGTGCACGGTTTGTTTGCCCGAGCTTTGTGGCACGCTCGCAATCCCAGCCAACAGCCATCAAAGGATGCATGGGTTTGCGCCTTGTCCGAGTTGCGCAAAGGACAGGTGCAGCAAAGGCCCGATGCTGTCAAACTGGTGAAGCACGCCCTGACATTCATGACATCCACCTGCAATGTGGAGCGATGGTTGCACGAAATCGGTTTGACCGAGCACAAAAGCCGAGCACATCACCTGAATGTTTACCGGCTGGAGGATGCTGTCAAACTCAATGTGCAAAACATGAAAGGCAGGTGCTCGGTCATGCAGGCGGACTACTTGACCACAAGTGCGTCCGAGAGTCAGCAGCGAGGCGTGCGGTGGCAAGCATCGGATTTTGGGCTGCGAGCGCAAAGAGCTTATGCAGAGTACTTCGGAGACAGGGAGCTGCCAGCCCGAGACCTGTTGGCCATGCAAGATCGCAGTGACAAGCCGAGGCTGGCACCTTTGAGGGCGTCGTCCGAGAAGTCACTCAACAGCCAGCTGAAACGGCATAAGGAATCCTTGGATTCCGCTGTGTCCCAGCGATGCAAGAAGCCAAAGATCATGTCCGAGATGGTGGCGGCTGCAGAGGTCTTTGCAAGCAGTGTCTCGGCCTGGACTTCCGATAGCTGGATGTAGTGTTGTACTTACTTGTACAAAGGTATATAGCTGTGAGTCACTAACAGTTGCCAGAAAAAGGCATGGATTCCGGTGCCCAGCCATCCCAACCGAACCCGGAGCGGAAGCGAAACAACGCCGAGTCCGAGCACACCGCTGCCATTCCGCCCGAGACGGAGGAGGATGCCGTGGATATCATGATCAATGAAAAAGTGGCCGAGCAGAACGAGATTGGGAAGAAAAGGCGCGCGATACAGGTGGCGACTCCTGTTAGGTCCTTGGCGCCCTATGTGCACACCACCGGCGCTGTGATCGGCCCGATTTCTGGCAAAGCTGAAATCCCCGCCCGAGTGGTTGCTCCAGCTCCCGGCTCGACTATCATGGTGAAGCTGGCGGAATGCGCGAGGTGGCCCGAGGCTGCAAGCTCCCGCTTTCGCATGACTACTGACTGGTCTAATACCCAGATGTTACAAGTCCAGTGCTTCAATCAGGAGCTGCTCACCCCCTCCGCTTTGATTTGCCGTTTGCGTGGTCTCCATGTGGCCGACCAAATGTTCATCGCATCTAATATGCGGAAAGGAAGCTGCATATGCTTCCAACGCGGCTTGGACCTGCACTACTACTTCTATTTGACCGAGGACTTTATCAGAGTGCACTCCGCCCATGCGGCTGTTTTGCTCGAGTATGGGGAGAAACAAGGCTGTAAACTTAGAGTTTACCGGCGGCCGATGCCCGAAAAACCGCGGCATCCTCTCTTGTCGTTTTCAGTGGTTCCATCGTCCGAGGGCGATATCGAGGGCAAGTCCTTAAATCTGGACCAGCTGCTCGCCAAAGTAGGGGTTTTGGGGGAATCCGAGATTACAACATCAGCCAGGTGAAAAAATCTGGGTGCTACTCAGTGCCAGTTGTCATGTCATCATGTTCGAAGTTGCTTTTTTGCATTTGCACCAGACAGTGTGGATACCCTTTGCCAGGTGGCCCACAGTGAAGGGGATTGATTGCTTGCCAGCTTGAAAAAGTGTTCGCCAGCCAATGCTCAGTCAGTCATGTTTGACAACCACTACTTGTCTACTGCCTACATGTACAGTCTTATATATATGTATGTCATATACAACAGTAACCTGGGGCAAAAAACCTAAAAACTTAATTCTTTGCCAATGCCCGAGAAGCATGAAGATAAAGCATCTGCCAGCCCAGCTAAGACAGTCCTTAACAACGGTGCCGATTGTTGTAACGCTTCTTGTCCCGCTGAACGCTGATGTGCATAGATAAATGCGTCAACGATGTTGCACCGGTCATTGCACAGCCTTTGCCTTTGACCCCTCCATGCCCATCTGAGACAGTGGTGATAGGTGCTAAGACATGTGGCTGTTCTAGGGTGCGCTAAGACACGCTAAGACTGAGAGTTGACAATGTTCCGTGAACCTTCAACTCACCATTGTCGCGCAGGCGGTTGAATCCTGACCCAAGCCTGGCAACCTGTGGATTGCTTTGCTATGCGATATAGAGACTTCCCTAGAAAGAGTCCTTCGTGCACAAGGAGTTCATGGAGTTGTATGGGACAGTATGGAAGTTCGAATCTAGCCTCAGGGTTCCCGAGTGAGCCGTTGCTCATTTGCCATTTGGCAGTCAGCGGACACTGGAAACTGAGTAACTACTGAACCCCACTTACAACTGATCCCGTTTCCTGGCTGGGCCAGGCGCATCTTCGTTGTTGCGTCGCGGCCCAAGCCGGAGCGTGTATAATCGTGTTTCAATGTCGCGAGCATTGCAGGCTTGGTTTCCACAACCGACCTCGGACGAGTGTTTTCAAGCATCTAGTTTTCCTGTGTGGTCGCTTCTCTTGGCAGTCTTTTTCCACCTTGGAGTTGTGCACTTGTCGGTTGTAAAAATCCGTCATTCGATTCTGGCCAAGACCTGTCCATCCTGCCGCGACCCAAAGACATGGTTCAAGGCTGGGCGACCATGATCACTTCTGCTTGCACTGAGTTTCCAGCAGTGGTGATCGCCGAATGCGCTACAACCAAAACCACAATGGGAATCGCAGCAGCATAGACCTCGAGCAGTATACCAGTACGAATTGCATATGGGTGTGACTGTCGGTGTCTAGTCATTTAGTCTAGACACAACATGTAGGTTCATTCGAAGGCAAGTGCTTGGATGAGTCGGTGCTGTCAGGTGCAATTGCTGTTTATGCCGCTGTCATTATTATGCCTTTGGGTTGATGAGTGCTATACAAGCATATCATTGGCCGTAGTGTTCTAGAGGAGTCCAGATCGTTGCACTCGTATCAGTGTTCGTCCGCAGGGCCACCGAAAGTTTCGGCCCCAGCTGGCCAGGAACCCAGATTGGGCAATAGCAGCTCAGCTCAAACCTGTCTAAACAAAATGTTTTCTATTAACCTTTGCGTCGAGTTGCACGTGCTCATCCGAACAGCCCAGCGGAAACACCGAGCTCGCTTTGGTTTGAACTTGAGATTTCTGTCGTGCTGCCAGAGTGCCTAGGTGGGCCTACCGGAGGCCCAGAGGGTCAGATGGATGCCCTTGGCTTGAAGCTGAGCTCCCGGTTGAGCGAGAGATCGTGGAACCTTTGATCCTTCCAAGGTTCGGTTTTGCGCCGGAACGATACTACAGTTTACCGTCAGGTTTACTCGGCAGGTTTGGGTTTTAGCATTGTAGGGTTCCCAGGAGTTTGACAAAGCTTACGTTGATTCATCTGGGGGTTGGGGTTAAACTTTGTAGTTCAAGGCCGTGTTTGTACGATTCGGGGCGGCGCGGTCTATTGTGTGAGGCAGTGTAAGGCTTCAGGCTTCCAAAGGGTTGGGCTTGATGGTTGGGGTTCGTCATATGGTCAACCCACTCTGCGTTGATCGGTCGGCAAACCTGCAACCCCAAACCTTCTTAAAGTATTCGGACCTAAGTTCTGAACAGCGGGCGTTTTTGTGCACCTTGCGATAGCTTATGAACCCTCAGGCCAAGAATTAATATGCAGTGGGATTTGTCGCACAGCTGAGGAGGAGATTCGGTTTAGTTTACCCTGAGCTTGCTGCCGTGCTTATAAGTAAGCAGCTTCCTACACTCAGGGTCTCGGCTCGTAGCTCCAGTAAGTTTTCGGTTGTAGGCTTATGTCATACGTAGTTAAATGTGCATGTTGTCCAGAACGCAGAGCCGAACGTTTTTGGAGTGTATTCTTGATGTGGACGACATAAAGGCGTTGATTCATGGCTCCGAGTTTCGTGGTGGATTTGGTCGGCAATGCTCTCAAGTCTTGCAAGACATTTGATCCAGGAAGCTTTGCCGGAGGAGCAGGGCTTTGAAGAGAGCCGCACTCAGAATCATGCAACAAGAAGTGACCGAGACGGTTCTTAACCCAGGTACTTTGTCAGCTCAGTCGGTAGTGTGCCGGTAGCGGCCGGATGCCCTGAAACCGTGTTTCTGGCTTGCATTCTTGTAGGGGCCCAAGGCGTGTGATCTGGTGACCTACGATGTCGGAGGGGTGAAAGTTCTTGCAAGACCAGGCACACTCCTGGCTGTGCCGATGCGCCGCAACCTGAGCCTGGCCGTGTGAAGCACAGTTCCTATCATAAGCAAGGCACGGGTTCCGGTGAGGAAGCATGTCTTGCTGCTTGTGTTTTTGCTGTGTGGCGGGGCCATCGAAGCCGAGTCTGATGGAGTGTCTCGTGGGAGCATGTTGTGGAGCTGTTCTGGCATATCTGTGCTTTGAGGCTGGCCAGCTTATGGCGCTTTGTTTGTGGCGACGTAGCGCGAAGAGCCGTTGCCCGATCCTCAGGGAAGCTCAGGGCTGAAACAATTTGAATCAATGTCTCCAGGGTGGTGTCCGTGCATAATTCTCATCTGGACCCACACTCCCTTTTGAAAGGCCTCTTACGTACAGGGGTGCATTCACCAATTTGTGGAACAGCTGCTTTCCAATCGCTTGGCTGCGGCTTTACAGAACCTGATTCATCCAACTTGAAAGCAGCTTTTCGAGTGCGGGCAGAGCACCTGTTCCCGCAATGGTTTTTACACAAACACAAGTTTCCTGCGAACGCCCCTCGCCGGTGGGTGGTGAGGAGGAGGAGACGCTTCGTCTGTGGCAGTGGGACCAGAAGTCTCCGGTTGTTGAGGCCGGTTCTTTTTTTTGCGTGTCGTGGACGCACGCGGCAAGTTGTCTTATTTGTCTTGCTTCTACGCTTGTGATTGCAAAGGTGCCAGCGCGTCATCTCCTTCAAGCCTTCCTGTGACTTCAGGGAACCCAAGCTGACCACCCAGAGACTTTAACGTTTAGGGGCTTAGGCTTAGAGATGCTTAGATTTTCAACATTGAGGGTTATAAGGTCTAGGGACAAGGATTCGGGGTTTCGGGATTACGGATTCGGAATTAGTGTTTGCGGCCTAGGGTCTAGGGTTTATAGGCATCGGGGTTTCGGTATTAAGGATCCTCAACAACTACGCCTAAAATGAGCAACGGTGGAGTCTTTGGGGATTGCAGCTGAGCGGTGGTCAGAGCCTTGTGCCAAGGACGTCAGAGGTTGGAACAGATGCTCGCTCTTTACATTCATGCTTTTGCTTCTTTCTTGTGTGTACATGCAGCTGTCGCAACGGCATCATCACACAGGACCGACCTCAAGCTCCATGCGCAACTTGCGTATGGTGCAGCGCCCTTTGAATGACGTTTGAGGTGCCTGACTCACTGCAGTTTTCTTGGTCGGAGACGGAGGACAAAGAGGATATCCGTCTATCGAGATCACACGATAGAGGAATCGTACGGGAACCCCGTTTTCGCTGGAAATGTTCTGTCCACTTCTCTACATGGCCAGTGGTAGTGGCCAGTGGCATCAAATCAGAAGGTCATAATGCATCGACCTGATCCGACCACCTGCTAAGGGAATGTGGAGTGTCGACTGTTTGATGAGTAGCCCCGCGGCAATAAGGCTTCAAGCAGGTCTACAGCGAGACCAGGATGACAACGGTAGGCAGGGAGTGCAGGGCCCTTACGCAGACTGGGACGTTGAAGGCAGACATGGCCAGTCCCGCAGTAGACTCTCAGTGGTCATCGGTGGTCCAACCAAAGCCATGGTGTGGAACTTTTTGTGGTTGAGCCACGCAGCTTGGACAGCAGTCGCTGCAGTTGTTTCCTTTCGCCCCTTGATCCGCGGTGTGGCAGAGGAATAGCGCATGTTCTGGCTACTGTGCATGCCAGCATAGCATGTAAGCCTTAATTGCAAAGACGTCTTGTATGTCGACGTAAACCCCCAGACAGCTCCGTGTTTCCAATTTGCTTAGTATTCAGGATCTGCTTCTGAAGCAGAAGATGCTCACGGCCCGCTCCTCAGCTTTGACATGTGTGCGCCTGACTCAAAGGATTGTCTTGCTACACCATCGAACCTTGCTAGCGTAGTCATGCCTAGTCTCAGTTTCCTCATGGTACTGTACTCTGTAATCTCTGGGACTTTGGGTTGACAAAAGTCAGATTAATCATCACTTGTTAGTCCCATCACCGTATTCTTGAGACTGCCTCAGGCCCCAAGTCTCATTCTTCAAGTCTTAGGGATTTAGGCTGTGCTGATCCAAAACTCCTTACGCTGCGAGCACCAACAAGAAGCCAAGCATAAAACCGTGAGTCGGATGGACAAGAATATGTGTTGTGATCATAGTTTTTTTTGTGGGTTTGTCTGAGCCCAAACCCGAATAGCTCCGTGCTTCGGACCTGTTGTCAACCTTTGCAGAGCCTTTTGGGATTTGAGGTTCGTCGAAACGGGCTTAGATTTTCATGGGCGCTGCTCAGAGGACTTTCTCGACACCTCAAAGCCAATCGATAGCTACCATCCTGCAGAGGTGTTCAGCTTCGCTCACAATGCTTTGCAACTGCGGGCTCGGTAGTCCACCGGGGGTAGTCCCAGGGGCTCTTACAGAAGTTTGGTACAATCCTCGGCTCTCAAGAGTTTGCATCAAGACCATGCGCACGATAATTTCTTCAAACCGTTGCTTAAGCGCAAACAACTTCGGTAGGTGCCGGCGCGGAGGACTCCCCGAAAACCGGCCGGAGCACTCAGTTCGGACTGTGGGTCGAGGGGTTGAGGGATGGTTGAGGTTCAACACGGACGTTCGGACATGATGGTGTCGTGAGTTCTTAAAAGGAGCCGGTTCTGCTAACATTCCTGGGGATTCCTTTGAACAAAACTTTTGTACAAATAGATCGTTGACTGATATGTTTGTTTTTTCCGGCTTCCCGCACTATTCGCACAGTTCGCCTCTTTCCTGGTTCTGCAGGCACAAAGTCAGTGATCCGTGGTAGTATATTAATGCATCTTGGCTTGTCTTACACTTTAGAGGGTAAAATATCTGTTCCTATATGATAGCTCGAAGGAGCCATGTAGAAGGCATATAGTACATCTAATATCCCTATACTCTTAACAGCCTCTAAGTTGGGCCATGAATCTTCCCAAACATATATACGTGGTGTATGTAAAGTTTGCAGGTATACAGGGCCCATTTTTATCGTAAATCCACCTTCGCATAGTAAGCCCCCGGAACTCTAGCTAGCCACAGTGCGTGGAACATGTGCCTTCAATTGTTTAACTTAAGTTCTTATATAGTACGGGTTAGAACCCTGTTTTAGAGCAAGACCTGAACCAAATGGCTACGGCTCAAGGCCGTTTGGGTTCGAGGGCTCTGAGCCCAGGTCTCCTCTCCCTTTAGGCTGGAGGTTTATCCCTCTGTCTGCTCGGGACCTGCGAAGGCACCTTCGTTGCCGGAGGGCGCTTCTCCTACTGTGCAAAGAGGTTTATCCCTCTAGCTGCTGGGGACAGCATGGCTTTGAACCCGGATGAGCGGGATACTGCTTCTCTCCGAGAGAGTAGGGCTGTTGACGGGGCCGGTGGGGATGATCTTGACGCTTTGATGGGTGATGATAAGAGGAACGATACTGAACTTTCCCAAGCCAGTACCGTCCCCTTTGGTGCTCCCGACCCAGAAGCCCCACACGTAACAGGTAATGAAGGTCTGTTACAGAACATGGCTGCTAACTCCGCTTTGACTCTCCCCCTACCTGGTAGAAGCTCGGCACCTTCCCGCATGCCTTTGAGGGAGCCTATGGGTAGTGAGAAGAACGATCCTGCTTTTCTTGCTCTTCATGCTGCCAGGGCTGCTGCGGCGGTAAGGGATGAAAGCCCTTTACACGCTGCCCAAGCAGCGCTTACTGACAAGGATCATGCAGCCGCTGCATTGCAGGCTGCCTTGGAAACGGACCCTCGTAGAATCAACAAGATGCCCCCTCCCCCCTCTGCCCGTCATGGTAGCCCTGCAGGTCTGAGGCATGCCCCATTTTTGGGGCTGAGACCCCCAAGGCTTCACCGGCCCCAACTCATCATCATATTGGTGAGGACGAGGAACCAGCCTGGCTTCACGGACTGAAAGCTTCCCTTCAAGCGGGTCAGAGGGAGATTCTTGCTAATGTTCATGAACAGCGTGCAGAGTTCAGAGAAATGGGGTCCCGTCTTGAGCGTGTTGAGGCTAAACAAGATGAGTTTGGGCAGTTTCGCGAAGATATGGCCAGGCGTATGAGGGATATGGAGTCGGAACTACGCGAGGTAAAGAGCAGGTCCGTCAGTCCTATTCATACGCCCCGCAGGGGCGGTGCGGGGGCACCTGGCTCTCGGGCAGGAGGGACAGGTCACGCACCCAGTGCGGCCGGGTCCTCAGTGGCCGGTCCCCTTGTGGACGACTGGCAATTAGTCCTGGGCGGCTATGCTGACGCCAAGCGGGAAGACATCCAGGCCGAAGTACGGGCCCTTTTCGAGGAGGCCAGTGCCACACCCCTACTGCGTAACATCATCACCCCTTTTGTCCGTTCTGACATCTGTAGGATTGAGCTGCTTTATCTGGACGAGGGTTTCGGTGCTCGTAGAGGTGTCCAACAAGCCGTGATCGTTGCGCTACGCAAGGCTATTGAGGTCCGGGGGCGTCATTCTACTATTGTAGGCCAGGAAAGGGCTTCACTGTGGGTCTCGCGAAACCGGGGGCCCGAAGAACGGAATCGGAACCGAGCACTGCTGGGACTCCGGGACTTGGGCCACGCCCACCTCCCGCCCCAGCTCGTCGACCTCGACTGGAAGGGGCGATTGTGGTATAACGGCACTCAGGTGCTCCATCATGTCGATCGCGATGAACCCACGGATGATGCCCTCATGTTCTTGTCGACGCGGGGTGACGAGAGCGGATGGTGGGTTTCTTTACGCAAGGTTTCGTCCCTGCTTCAGGTCAGCGAAGATGAAGTTCGGAGACGCCTTGTGGGCTAGGGAATAGGGCAGAGCCCCCAACCCTCTATACCAGCAACGGCCAGTAATTCGATTGCTTGCACGTGTTCCACGTGGAATCTTCACGGAAAACCCGTTTCGAGCCTCTCACCTCTTTTTCACAATCTTGCAGATGCACCTGAGATCTTTTGCATGCAGGAGGTTGGGGGCTTCAGCCATTTGCAGGCCGGCCAAACGGCCACCCTCGACCTTTCCATCGGCGATTCCGAATACGTTGTTTATGTCCATAATACTACTAAGGCCCATCTCGCAACTGCGGTTGCCGTGCAGGCGGCTATGGAACCGTCTCGGCCCAAGTTTACTGCTCTGTCGGCTGGTTTCTTGGTTGAACTGTTTTTGGGCTCCTCCCACTTTCTTTTGGGCTCCTTACACTTGCCATATCAACAGAGGAATGATGCCACTGAAGTTTGGCTGGACACTTTCGAAAGTTTCACTCTCGCACTGTCTTCCTTGCCTCCTTGCTGCACTGTTTTTGTTGGGGCTGACCTCAACCAACCTCTTTATGTCGATGTGGACTCCTTTCCTCCCGTTGCGCAACTCAGACTTCTCGCTGCTCGTTTTATGTTGCGCTTCTCGGATGATGTGGGGGCCACCTGGCACGCACGGGGACTGGAAGCCCCCATTGATTTCATCCTTTTCCGTCACCCCGGTATGCTGGGGACCACCACCAAGCGTGACGATCTCAGACTCGCTTTACCCTCGGATCATGACATGATTCAGGTGCACTTCTCGTTTTGTCGTAAAGCCCAGGGGAGAGTACGCTCTTCCTCCAACTGTGGTAGGTGGTGCTTTTCTCCGGAGAAGTGGGCGGCACAATTTGAGGCGCTGCCCGAGGACCATTCTGTCGAAGATCTGGGGCGGGCATTTGCTGAGGTCCGTTACCGCCAGCTTTCACTGAGGTATCGGGATTCTGAGGATCTTAAGGAGCTCATCAGACAACGCAAGGTGGCCTCAGACCCTGTGCTTAGGGCCTCCCTGGCGTTGGAGATCACTCAACAAAGGTGCCTGGACCAGGAGACTCACCGCAAATCCATCCTGGAACGGGCTCGCTCGGGCGATTTTGCGGCCATCTCCTACCTGAGACGGAGTGCGTCTCAAACCAAGGTCGCTGGTTCCTATATCCAGGCTCAAGGCGGCCTTGAGAAGGCCGCCGCAGAACTGCAGGATTTCTATCACCTGAAGTATGATTCCGGGGGAGTCGGTGCGGATCCGGGTAAAGTCGCGGCCGTGCGGAACCGCCATGCTGATGTGCCTTGTACTCCCTTCACCATGAAGGAGCTTGTGCAGGCTGCTGGTAAAATTAAGAAGGGGACATCCTCTGGGGATGACGGTATCCCTTATGAGGCTATCTACGCCTATGCGGTTTCGGACCATGGGCACAAACTTCTTGACCTCTTCAATCGCTTCCTTTCCGGGACTCTTCCTCTGCCCAGCTCGTGGCGGGAGGGAAATATTGTCCTCCTCCCTAAGATTCCCCAGCCCAAAGGGCCCTCTGATCTCCGGCCTATTGCTCTGACGTCCTGTCTGGCTAAGGTGTATTCGCGCCTCCTCCTTAACCGTCTTGAGGACCGCTTTCCTCCTTTCGACGCCGGACAATTCGGTGCTCGTAAAGGAGTGCAGACGGTAGATGGAGTGGCGGCAGCGCACATGACCATGCGCCTGGCAGTTTCCCGCTACCGGCTTAGACCTGTCATTGCGAAACTGGACGTGAAAGCAGCTTTTGATAGTCTGAGCTTTGACGCTGTTCTAGAGTTTCTTCGACACACGCAGCCAGCACGAGAGGCGTGGCTCCTGTGGGAGCTCTGCGCTGGATGCCAAGTGAATATGAAATTAGGTGCTAAGGCCTGGTCTGTGCCCCTCAAGCAAGGACTTTTGCAGGGAACTGCATATAGTGCGGTCCTTTTCGGAAGGGTACTCGATTGGTTCTTGGCCCCTTGATACGCACCTGGGAACAGCGTTGGCCAGATTGGCGTTTGCCCTTCCTCCTGCTTTATGCTGATGATGTCCTCTTGCTTGCGCCTTCTGCTGCTAGGCTGCAAACGATGACACAGGAGGTTGTCAACCTGATGGCCGCTTTAAACTTGCGAGTGAATGTGGCTAAATGCTCTGTGCTTGACACGGAAGAGGGGGTTGGCCACGGCATTTTTCTCCGCGGTCATTGCGCGCCCCTGAAAACGGAGTCATCTCTTTTGTACCTGGGTGTACCACTACAGTTTGATTTTACTCCCATGACATGCTTTGGCCGGGCCCTGAGCAGATGCTCTAACACCTTCTTCGCCATGCGGAACCTTGTTAATTCAAGGTTTCTGCCCGCCATCAAGAAGATTCAGCTTTTCGACCTGTATGTGACGTCGCGCTGGCTCTGGTGCAGTGGCCTGATATGGCCCACTAAGGTCTCCCTGAGAAGTCTGAATTGTCACCAAACGACCTTGCTGCTAGGACTCCTAGGGTTCAGGGCTGATTTCTTTGGAGAGTTCCTGCATAATGTTGTGGCCAAAAGACGCGCTGTCAAATACGTTCTTCACGCGCTCAAGCTTGAGTCATGGGATCAGAAATGGCTCAAGCAAGTCTGGCGCTACTGGGGTCATGCTGCCAGGAACGCAGTTTCCACGCCTCTCAGGTTTCTGATGCATGAGTACGGAAACATTGGACTTATGGCAGGCAGGGCTGCGCCAGGATGGGTCACGAAAATCATCCCCCGCAAGCTTCAGCTTGTTTTTGCGGAACTGCGAGATCCCTGTCACCCGGCCCTGTGGGAATCTGCGGCTCTCGACCGCCCCTTGTGGCAGAAGTTGCTGATTCATGGCGTGAGCACTGGGGAAAGGGCCCCCCCTCAACTGACTTCCTGGGGAGACAACTCCTCATCGTTGATGACTCCGAGGCGATACTGAGGCCTTTCCGCTTCTTTCCGGAGGAGGCCTATCCTTCATCTGTGTGCACTATTAAGGGGGTTAAATCGCTTCCCCGAGGACCGCTTCTTTGGTGCTCCTTGGATTCGGTGGGGGTGTCGGTTGTTGTGGTTTCCAGTTCTAGGTCTCCGGCTTCGTCCCTCGTTGTCCAGGAGCAACACCCCCCCGGCTCAGTGACTGCTCTCTCAAGGGCACTACACCTTTGGTACCTTGTTGGCCTGACCCATAAAATCAGTAGAGTGGATATGGATGTCCAGCTCGTCGTGCCCCCGGAATGTGTCAACAGCGGACTGCTTAGTGGAGAGGTCACTTTGCCTACCAAGGCCTGGCATGCTGCTTTTGAAAGTCAGGATATGCGCTTCGATCTTTTGCAACGTTCAGTCATTTGGAAAGGGTCGGATAAGCTCCCTGATTTCCTCCGATCTCTTCCTATCGGCCCGTTTCCAGGGTCGTTCACGTCACTGGTGAGAGACGGAGACTTCGGGTCACCTGGCTTTCTGCACAGAAGATCAGTCTAAGTTCCGCTCTGAGGCTTCCTTGCTGATTTTGGAAGATGGGGGGGGAGGGGGGGGGGGGCAGGACGACCCATTTATTTGCGGCAGTCACTCGGCTCTCAGGGAAACTGTCGGCAAATAGAGCTGAGCAAACCTTCCCAGGAGTCATGTCTTTTGAATGTCTCGCTCCTCCTCCTCCTTTACCTCTGGACCTCTGTGATTCTCCACGGGGCGAGGATGGTGATGATGCGGTTATCTGTCTGTCGTCTCAACCTGGTCTTGCTGTTTTGGTTGACAGTGACTCTGAGGATTTGGAGTGCAGGACCCCTGTAGCTAGAGACTCAGATCCGAGGTACCTGCAGCACCATTTGCACATGCTGACTACCGACAGAAGAGATCGCCCCGTTGAAGCCAAAGCCTTCCACCTCCTCAGGCGCCAAGAACCCCCTTGTAAATTGGACATCCTTGCGCTTTTCGACCTCTTGCCTAGAAGTGCATTGAAGCGTCATCCACATGGTCGTTTCGTAGTTACGGGCGCTTCTCCGCGAAGTCGAGATGACCTCGTATCTTTCTGTCATCGCATGCCCCTATTTACACTTGTCCTGAACCGCCTCCTGAGGGCCCATGCACCTGAAGCAAGATACTCTACCCTCGTGCTCCGAGAAGGCTGTGCGTCTGCCCCGCACCGAGATGTTCGTAACGGGCCTACGAACGCGTGTATCTTCGGGTTGTCTACTTCTGGAGTTCGGGATGGTATTTGGGTTCATCGGCAGGATGGCGATGTTTGGAAACCCTTTAGAGGTCAGATGTTGCCTGGGAAGGTCTTTTCCATTGACACTCCCTTTTTCCTTAATACACGTAAGGAGCTTCATGCTGGCCATTGCAACACCAGCGCTACTTCTCGTGGTAGGTCTAGGGTTATCCTTGTGGCTTTCTGTACGAATCATGTTTCCACCTTCCCGCGGGATTTTTCGGAACAGCTTTTGGATCTTGGGTTTCCCCTGCCTACCCCAGATGAAATCCTGAAGTCCTCGTCACAAGGAGTATCTTGCCTTGCACCTAGGCATCGACAACTCAGGCTTTCCGAGGCGTTTGCAGATGGCAGGCATGCGACCGCAATGAGGTCTCTGGTCGATCTATCTGCTCCTCTCCTTGTTGATGATGAGGACGAGGTCATGCATAATAATGAGGTGATGGATACCTTGCTCGATGACTCTGCAGTCCTCCCTTGACCGAGTGCACTGTCTCTTTTTCCTTTCCTTGTTCTGGTCCGTGTGCAAAACACTTGACCTGCACTGCTTTTTCCTCCTTCTCTTTCTTACCCTGTTCCCTTGCTGCTGTCCTGGCCTGTCTTGCTCTGACTGACTCCTGGGACTAACTGACTTTTCATAGGTCATTATCACTTCCTTTCTTGATTTGCGAGTTTTCCTTGGCGCCTATGGGCTTACGCCTCTATGTTTCAGATCCCGAGCTGCCATGCCCCACACGCGCGCCGTCCTGTCAGCGGACTAGACCGCTTTCTGCTTGATGGAGCCCTGGTCATACCTGAATCTTCTGGATGATGCTTGGGGAATCAGCAGTGGGTGGCTCGTGCTGATGACTGTGCTACTTTGCACGGGGATTGCTCGGCTGGCGGCCGCCTTGTGGACGTGTCTCGCAGACATCTGCCGGGGCCTCTTCACACTCTCTGAGTTGGTTTCAGACTTGGGGGCGAAGCTGGAAAGCTGGCACTCCACCCATACTGCAAATTTTGCAAGCCTGGAGGCCAACATCGTCGCGCTCCTCCAAGATCACAGTAGAGCTGTTGTGTGTGAACCGCATGGTTTCCTACAGCCCTTACTACTGGAAAACTGGAACCGCATTCGGCTGGACATTCTCCAGCAGATTCGTCTCCTGGGCCTGGAGCTCCAGGACATGCGGGAGATCATGGCGGACCTTATCAAGGTTCAGGCGCTGATACGGAAATCCCTCATCCCCGTCACCACGGACACTCCTGTGACATTCGTGAGATCAATGGACATCTGTCCATGATCAGGGAGGGCATCGAAATGGACACACAGGGCCTACTCGGGGCTGTACATGGCATGGAAGAACGTCTTCAACGAGTTCGTCAAGAGCTCCGCAGCCAGTCAACTCTGCACCCACAGTTTCAGTCAGAGGTGATGATGCAGCTGTCTGTTATCCGCGCACAGCTCGCTACGGGTACACAGCCGGATACATCGCTGCCTGGGCCACCTCCACCATGGGCGTGACTGCTCCTCTTATACACCTGTTTTCAGGGCTGCTTTGTCCACTCCTTGTATCATAGCTGGCACTAGCACCTTTCTGTTTTTGGGCACCGCCCACCCTTGCACTCTCCTTGCTCGCTGCAAAAATCGAGAGACCTTTCCTGCGGCAGTTGAGGCCTCTTATTAAACAAGTGCAAACACGAGCGCATGAGCTCCTGGCTTGAGTCTGCTTCAGATCTTCAGTTTCTGCTTTGTGGAGTCACTTTCGAGTTTGCTTCAGATCTTCAGGTTCTGCTTTGTGGGGAGTTATTGATTGGGCCACGGAGTTCCGGTTCCTTTGGCTGTGCTTCTGTTTGGTTCGGTTTGGTTTCCTTATAAGGCACGAGGTGGTTGAATACTGGTTCTTAAGACTGTTCTTTCGTGTCAGCGTATGGCTCTTGCCCGCACCAGCGCAGGAACCATGCAAGACTCCTGGGAGTTGGACATAGTTCAACCCCCCCATCTCCTGCCCTTTCTTCCCTTCACTATGGAAGAACTGGCTGGGAGACTTAACGAGATGCCAGCCTGGGTTGCATACTGGGTTGCATACTGGGTTGCCGGTGAAATTCGTTTTTGGATCCGTGGTTGTAGGTTATCTTGGTGGTGGTTTTATACTCGCTTACTTCCGCTTCAGGTATATTTGGAAAGCCTTGATCGGGTTGCATCCCTTTACCCTGCCCTCAGGCCTGATGTTGCTCTTGAATCTTTCTGTTCTGGGGATGAAGTTTATGCTTTTCAACAAGAAGTCATGGAATGGACCGGGCGTATTGACTGCACTGCTGAAGCTATTGTTTGGGAGAACACAGGTATGCACCTTCCATGCTGGGTCCTTGTTTTAGGTCCCTCTCCTATTGAGGGTTTGTATGATTAGTCCCTTGCTTGTCCTGTGCTGCCTTGCCTTGCCGCTGCCCTTGCCTCCTGCATGCACTGTTTTGTATTTTTTCCGGGTGTCTAGGATTCCTCGCCCCTTTTTATTTCGACATATTTTAGTTGTTTTAACACACTGAAGCCCGGCCTCTTAGAACCCGAGTCACTTTCGGTAGCTCCATGGCTGCACTTATGGCCCTCGCCTTGGACGGTGACTTGGCTCGGCTTGTGCTGCTAATGCCTGCCGCAGTCAACGGCGCTGACCCTGCCGGCGCCTTTCATATCGCACCGGCCCTATTCCGTCTGCTACACACTGTCATCTGTGAGTGCCTGTATCGGCCTTATTTTCTGCCTGTCGGACACTAGTATCCTGCAGAACGCCTGTTCTGCTCCTGGATGTGCGGCCCCTGGTGAAGTCGGTACCTTGGTGGCTGAAGGAATATTATGGCTGCAACCCTGGTTGTCTTGCTGGGAGACTATGGGACTGGGCCCACTCGCTTCGGCCCGCCTTAAGACGGGGACTACGGCACCCAGGGTGTACCCTGCGGGAAGACACACAGGTTCTTCCTCCAGTTCGTATAGTTGAGAAGGGTCTTGATCGGCCCCTCTTGTGGGCTTAACTCTTCATGTGACTGAGCCTGACCTTTTGAAATGAAATATTGGGACGCACAGAGATTGGGTTGGAGGTTTGTTCGCTTACTTTCTTGCTTCGGATTTGAGTCCTGTCTTTGAGATTCGAGGGTCCTGCATTTGGTATTTGGGCTTGCCTTTGCTAGGGTCTGACTTTGCCTTTCGGAAGGGTTTTCTTTTTGGAGGGCTTGCTCTGCAGGTTTTCAGTTGCATGTCCACGAGCCATGATTTGCTGCGATCTACGGTGCCTAACGACCCCTTCCAGTTCCGCAACATGTCAGCTGCCTGTGCCACAGATTGGACCTCTCGAGTCTTGCTTCCCTGCAACAGCTACTTCTAGGTTCCTCGGTGCTGCCATGGACGTGAAAAGGGACACCATCGGTGCCTTCGTGGATGCACAAGGGACGGCCTCTTCACCGGATGGAGTGCCTCTCCGCTCCACTGTACATGTTGTGGAGGCAACGCGGCATTCCCCGATGCCTTCGGAAGTGTCTCCGCCTCTTTCGGCGATGTGGGAGAGCGGGGCTTGGATCGCAAGCCCCAGTGGTGGACTATCATGGGTCCTTCTGGCCTGCTTTGTGCTTTACAATTGCTGCCAGCTTCTTCGCCACCTCCGCAAAGGCATGCCGGATGTGGAGGCACCCAAGAAGGCGGTGACGGCACCTGATGTCTCGCCACCGCCACCAAGCATGGGGACACTTGAGGCGGACCCTGGACCCTCGCAGGACAATGAGAAGAAGCCCGCTGATAACAAGGATGCTGGGCCAGGAACCCAGGTCGGGCCCTCCGAAGACCTGGCTCCTCCCTCACTTCCTTCCCCACCGTCGCCGAAGGATGATGGCGCCATGGACTCTGCAGCAAAGTCCCAAGAGCTTACCGCGGTTGAGGTGGAAGCTCTACGGGAACTCAAGCAGAGCCTTCAGGATGTCAAGATGTGGGTCGAAGACTCGGCACACGCTGCTGCCTCGAGGACCAAGGAGCACCTTGCTGCCACTTTGCAGGAGCTCCAACGTGTTCTCGACGATAGCATCTACTCGCAGCCCCGCCTGGAAGCAGCAATGCCAGATGCCTTTGAGCCCCTGCAAGCCAAGCTGATGCCCTCACTTCACGGCATCAAAAGTACGTTGGGGCCCTACCCTGAGCACGGAGCGGATATCCGCGCCCTCAGGGAGGTCATCCTGGCCACCGAAGACTTCGCCACTCGGGCCCTCAAAGCAGTTGAAGATACGGCTTGGGATCAGAATGGCCGCCTCAATGCACTGGGCACCCAGGTTGGCACAATTGGGACGGACATCAGCAAGGGGCTCCAGCACGCGCACCGCAAGCTGGACTCGATACACCAAGCCTTGGGCAATCGCCCTGGCAACAGCTCAGATGGAGGTGGCAACACTTTGGTTTCGGTGAAAGACCTCATGGCGGAGATGAAGGCCTTAAACCAAAATATGGAGGCCTTGAACCAAAACATGGAGCAGCTGCAGACGAAGGTGCAGTACGTGGAGGGGCGAATGGAGACGGCCCTCACGAAGCTTGTCGTCGTGGAGCAGTCCACGAACAGGCTGGCAGCGGCGAGACCCAAGGCGCCGCCTCCCAGCTCGGCCTTGCCGTCGGAGGAAGCACCGCTTCCGCCACCGACGCAGCCGCCAGGACAATGGCAGCCCCCCTCGACGGGGCCCTCGACGACTACCCCTGCCCGCACACCTTCGATTCCTGCACCGACGATGCGCTTGGCACCGCAGGTACAACTACTACAACCGGGCTTGCCTGGGGTACAGGCCCATGGAGGGCTGCCGATGACTCAGATTGCACAGCCTGTGCAGCAACCTGTACAGCAGCAGACGAACGAGATGGTGAACCTGGTCTGGAATGGGCAGGTATTCCCGGTACCAGCAGCTGCTGTACAACACAACCAGTGAAGGGCTCGATCTGAATACCTCTCGCCGCCTAGCGCTGTAAAGTCTGGATCATTGTGAATACTTGGTTGCAGTTTTGACAGTGAAGTCTCGTTCTGGGCTTTTGCCTGCACTAGCTTTTAATTACTTTCTCAGCCTGTTCGGGTCTTAGTCTTATCCTGTTCTGTTCTCGAGTTCGCTGTCGAAACCCTCGGTGCTCACACTTTCCCTTCCGCCTTGTACAGGCCGTACTGCTTTTTCACCTGCACTGCTTTTTCTGCGCCTCCTTGCGCCTTGCACTGTTTTTTGCACTGCCTTTCCTTGCTGCCCCTCCTTGCACTGCTTTGCCTTGCCTTGCTTGTACATTATTTTACCCCTCCTGCCTGCTTGGACCTCGCAGGGGTCTGTCACATGATAGCTGAGGCCATTAAGAGCCTTCGCAGGAGGTCAGTGAACTCACTTTCTTTTTCAGGCGGGGCCTGACGAGAGCCTGAGTTCCCGCGCACACAAGTCCACATACAAGTGCTTTACCTCGGGACTCATGAAGCCCGCAAAATGAAGCTGAGTACGACTGGGATCGCTGTCAGGCTTGTGATGATGCTGTTCGTGGGTGATGCTGCGGGGATGATCTTTTGAATGTGGTTTGCCCCTGCCTTTATGGGTGGATGTTGCTGCGAACCCGGGATGATGGTGCGTGGGTGATGGTGAACCTGCTGGCCCCCCCCCTCTCCTTGAGGAGCAGCTGCAAGGTATATCCCTTGCGTATGACACGGCTGTGCAGTTGCGGGGTTTACTCCCCGGAGAAAATCACACAACGTGGGACGAGCGTGCCCCTGCAAATGCTGCAGGATCGTTGCTGTAGGGACTACGAGCCATGGAATGCCTCCTGGATGACCGGCTCTGCCTCTGAAATTTTTCACGACTGGTTTTTCACAGCTGGCTTTCAAGACAAACAGGGGCGAAGCATCGCATGACAGTCTGCACACATGGCTGAATGTTCACCGATGCTGGTTTGGATGCCCCCTCTGGCCTCCTATACTGCGATTACTTCCTGCTGACTGAGCTTCATGCCACGAGGGCAGTCCTGGCGCTTCCTGCTGACTGAGCTCCTTGCCACGGGGGCAGTCCTGGCGACCTATGGTGTTGTGCTGGATGGTTCTGGGAAGAAACTGACGGGTGCATGGCTCTGGATGCAACTGCTGGATGTTTTCGTCAGGAATCCTGGTGTTTTTGCGCAGTGTCGAATCCCAGTGGGGGTACATCGTGTGAGATCATTTTGCCTACCTTGCCATAACGGTCCTGCAAGATGACTACTCTATGCTGACTGTAAAACATTCTGGTTTTGGGGCGAACGGATACCTACGGGGTCGGCAATGAAGCTCGCTGACATGTTGCGAGGGATCTTATTCGAGGACTCTTATGCCGGCTTCTATGTATGAACTGTAAGGAGGCTTCTCTCGGCTGGCATGGCTGTCATGGGGAGCATTCTGGCTCTTGTGTGTGCTGGTATTGCAGTGCCTGTAGTGATGCCTGGACACATGGCTTGCCTCTGTTGTTTGCGTCTTGGTACGCCAGATGAGTGAGCTGCCTGCCAATTGTCGCTGACTTGTTGCTGATTGCTGCAGCATGCGAGTGGCAGCTTGAGGAGTGGTAAACGCCGAGACTTGTGTTATTCGTGAATCGTCGATCTGATAATGTCTGGCGCCCGTTCCAATGTGAACTGGGCATGTCGCCCAAGTGGTCTGTGAAGCCTGTCAAAACCCTCGTCTGACTTGTCGAGCACGAGTGACAAAAAGACCTGAACCCATACTCACCATCATCGAATCTATCATGTGCATCATCCCACATCTGCGCGGTCTCGATGGTGGAGACGGAGTGGCCTGTCCAAGAAGGCAGGAAAACCGAGTTCTTGTTGAGCGCGTATGTTTCACAGGCTGTCCTGTTGCATAAGTGCATGGGCTGATGAACTTGTTGTGCATGTTGGCTCCAGGCAGCCAGACAATATATGGTTTATCATGTGGCCAACTGGGCTAGGCATATGTGCATGCATATATGTCTAGTTTCGCTGCTGGAGCTTTCTAGCAGCATGGTCGGTGAAACTGTGCTCGCCAAAGCATGGGAAGAGCAGCCAGATCTTCGCCGTCGTTTGCCAAGGTTAACTCTTGCTACCGGCTGCATTTAGCCAGTGGCAAGTGCACATATCTTTTCAATGCAGAACGATAATTGCGAGGTTGAAGGTGTTGGGCAGCCAGTCACACGTGAATCTTTACGAGCTAACCGTAAACTGGTGACGATGGCAGTGCAGCACCTGGGCAATCGAGTATCGGTGGATGTATGTGCAATGCACATTCAGTCGTGCTACGGCATCCCAGAGATACCGATCTCAGGACCAGCGGAAGAGAGAGCGCGAGAGACAGAGTGTGTGTTTGTGCGTGTGAGGGAGAGAAGGACAGAGAGTGAGAGTGAGAGAGAGAGAGAGAGAGAGAGAGAGAGAGAGAGAGAGAGAGAGAGAGAGAGAGAGAGAGAGAGAGAGAGAGAGAGAGAGAGAGAGAGAGAGAGAGAGAGAGGGAGAGGGAGGAGTGAGTCAGAAAGTGTGCGAGTGAGCCAGTGAGTGAGTGAGTGAGTGAGCGAGCAAGTGAATGAATATAGAGAGTGAGAGTGGGTATGTAACGGTGCGATAGTGTGAAAGAGCAAAAACAGTCAGAGTGAGGGATAGCGAGAGTGTGAGACAAGATGAATAAGAAGACCAGGAGATACAGAGAGGTGCATGTGTGTGTGTGGGGGGGTTGAGGGCAACCCTTACACCTGAAGTAGTTGAGCTTAGCTAGCAATATCTATATCTTTTATCTATACTGTCTATATGTATATATGTGCACATGTACATGTATTTATATATATATATGCATATATGCATATAAGTGTGTGTACGATATATATAAATATTTGTTCTAGCTGACCTGGACTCCAGGAGCCGCCTGTCATGAACAGGGTTGGCGTCTGCGAAGAATGATCTCGGTATTCAACTTGGCATGCCGCCGCCCTCACCTACCCCGCGAACAGTTCCTCCGAGACATGATGAGTGACCTGAACATCCAGATTCAGTTCAAGACAGAGCACCCAGACCCCGAGGGCCCTATGACGGACGAGGATGATGCCGTTTCCGATGAGGACCCAGAGGAGGAAGCTGCTACCGATGATGAGTGTGTTGGCGAGAAGGTGAGGGTAGCTTTTGCACATATGTACATGCATATCTGCCCACGGGAGAGGCTGACGATGGTTTGGTGTCCCCAGCCGTTCTGGAATCGGTACTGGAGGCCTTAGCCTTATAATCCCGATAAACCCTGTCGATCCTGCAGCCCGCAGCCCGCCTGCTCAGGCTTCTCGTGCTGACGCCGAGCGAGCAGCACCTGCAGAGGCAAATGTAGGATAGGTCACGCAGCAGCTGTTAAAGCTACAACGGTACGTCAAGGCTGTGAAGAGCTGCGCTGCTGAGTGCAGTGATGTGGTGCCAGCAGAGGCATGTTCCAATTCATGCTGCATTCGGCTGGTGACTAGGAGGGTATATTAACCTCTCCATGCACACTTGTGCACAGGATGCAAGCCTGGCAGTCGTGACATCGCAACAGCTGCACCCAGCCAGCAATCCCACCATACAGACACCAACGACTGGTAACCAAGGGCAAGCACATACCACGCAACAAGAAGTCCCAGGTGAGCCCGGCAGGACCACTGAGAGTACACACCCCAAAGCCGCCAAGAAACCGTCCCATCTCAAGCAGCTGAAAGATGTGCTGGCAGCGTCAGCTGCTGAGAAGCGAGCACAGAAAGCCGCGCAAGCCCAAGTTCCGGCTGAGATGGAAGCTTCGAAGGCTAAGCCGTCTGGCAAAGGTGAGGGCTCCGACGTGACACTGCATGCACCTGTGAAACCACGAGGACGTGGCCGCCCAAGGTCCGACGGGAAGGTTATGAGCAAGCCAGCCGAGTGTGACAGCAACCAGCAGCCAGCCAATTCAGCCAATGCCCAGACCTCGAAACAGGGTAGCAAAGGCAAGGGCAAGGAAAGCAAGCAAGCAAAGGACCAAGGAAGCACAAAGGACAAATTGGAGCGACCAGCATGCTGGGGAACAGTAGGCTTTGTGTCCCCAGAGGAGCAGGGCAGTGCAGACAAGGAGGATGACGATGCTGACAATGAAGGTGCATGCCCGGAGCCCAAAAAGAACGGTCGCAAGGCTTCGGCTAAGTCGGCAGCAGCAAAGAGCAAGCCTGCAACAGCAAAGGCGACACCAAAGGGGAAAGCAAAAGCCAAGGCTAAGGGGACCAAGACCAGGACCAGTGTTGAAGATGGCCCTCCCAAGGAGAGTGAGACAGCAGCAGCACCACCCCCACCAGCAGCAGCAGCCGGAAAGCCCACACGTAAGCGCAAAGCCGAGCCAACACCAGCGGATGAGCCCGCGAAGACCAAGTCAAAGTCGTCCCGAGTGCCACCGGAGGTTCCAGCAGAGGCCCGAGCATCCAGGAAGCGAGGGAAGCAACAGGAAGCATCCGAAGCCCCCGAAGCAGAGCCACCAGCAGGCAAGCCCAAGCCCAAGCAGAAGCTATCAGATGAAAGCAAGAAGCGAAAAAGCAGAAAGTCCTGTGCCTACCATAAGAGGTACTATGAGCTTCTAGGACTGGGCTGGGAAGACGAGGAAGCAAAGGAAGGAGCCAGAGAGGTCGCTTTTCATCACATGGATAGAGTATGTGCTGTGTATTAAATTAAACATGCATGTGCTGTCGTGTTTGCAGGCCTACAAGTTGCAAAGCTGAACAAGGTTCCGGTCATGAGTCAAAGCGGCTAGCTTTTTGCAGTCTGCGGTGCATATCGGTTTCAAAGTGCATATGCTCTGGCTTGCCGTAGGTTTTATTTACGATATTCACACGGGAGAACCTGTGTGCCGAATTATTTTGCAGTTGTTAGCCTACCCTGTGCTGGCAGCATCCAAAAGGTTGCTACCCAGTCGGGTATGTCAGCGGGATGAACCTGTTGATCTATCGGGGCCTAGTGCAAAAGTCTGATGCATCATGATTCACGTGTATTGAGTGCCCGTGGTTCCCAGCAAGCTCTTGCTCAACGCACTCCCCGAACCGTCCGTCAAACATCCTGTGCAGGTCTCTGGCATGCCTCCTCGATTCGAGAAATGGGCAGCCCGCAAGCAGTCGGCAGGTCCTGCTGGCAAGATTGAGCTAGCACGCTTGTTCGGAAGCACATGTGCAGCTGGTGGTGCAATGTGTGCACATGCCGTGACAACTTCAGATTATGTCTGTAGCGGTTTGGTCAAGGTTGCCGCCCCGTAGCTAGCTGACTCGTAGCTAGCTGAGCTCCACGCATCGGGGCCAATGGATTCTCTGGTCGTAAACCTGGCCCAAATGAGGGCTCCGAAGGCTGCTATCTCAGGGCAATCGATCTATGGTGCATCTTAGCGCTCGAGTCTGATTGAGGTTTTGATCGCTTGTGCCAGATCCTTACACAGGTGCACGGTTGCTCTCTGCTTGTAGAGTAATTAGATAGGAGGCCTCTTCTGACCTACGTGTCGAGGTTTTGCTCATTCTTTGGCAACACGGTGACAAAATCAGCTACAAGTACGATCTTGTAGAGATCTTCTCAGGCCAGGGACAGGTCAGCGAGGCCTTTCGATCTGTGGGGCGCACGGCTGGGCAATTTGATTGTAATCGATCTGCCGACCAGAATATTTTGACCCGGGCTGGGCTTGCGACTCTTGCCTAGCTGTATATGGGGAAGGCCTGCAAGATTTTGGCAGCATCCAGAAACCCATGCACTCCTGGAACCCAGCCAGAGTCGACTTAATTATCCCATGATACTAGCTTAATAACTACCCTGAATCTTGAAAGCCAAAACACTGCAAGCCCAAACCTCGAGTAAATGCTGCACCTTCAGCCGTGATAACCTGAACACTACTTGCAAGCCCCCCGCCTCAATCCCAAAGCCTTCCTTTTATTGATATCCATATGGTCCTGATCCAACCCTAAACGCAACCATAAGATTAAAGCTAATCTTATGCAACCTTGCCGTTGGCAAACCCTATAGGTCCCTGGAGCCTACAAGGGTTCGTCGTGCGATCCGAAACCCGACTATGCATATACTAGCTAGTGTATTGGGGTAAGAACAAACAGCGGCCTGCCCAGGATTGCTTTATATTTGGTGATGAACACTGGGCCGGGAGCATTAACGTTGCTGGCACCGGACTGCAGCTCATGGACGACTATTGCAAGAGGCACTTCTGTGCGCAATGCTGTTAACTGCTTTGGTCAACTATGTCTGAAGTGGGTGGAAGCAGCAAATATGATGGTCAGTAAGAGGCTTGCCTGCGGTAGATTCCGGGAGATCCAACAGACAGTTCAGCAGTTTCAGTCGTATCTTTTCCGATGGCCTGAACAAACTCAGGACTGTACTCCTTATGTTTGTTGTGCATGCTATGCACGGCATGTGGCTACTGGAACAACCAGCTGGAAGCGACCACATCATCACCCGCCACCCTAGAATGGAGCAGTTTGCCAATGAAGTCGCGAATGCTCCTTGCCTTAGTACTAGCTACTGTCGTATGTGAACTATTTGCCCGAGCTCTTGCACTACACCAAATGTGCTAGCATATAGGATTGGTTTCATTTCCCAAACCATACATTCCCTGCCCCTTCCTTGCAGCTCCAGACCTCCCCGGTTATATTAGCTTAACACACCAAGACCCCGGAATGTGTGTATATATGGAAAGCGCTATATCTAACTGTAGTATCTATAGATACTACAGTTAGATATAGCGCTTTCCCATGCACACAAAGATCGAGGTAAGTGATAGATGATCTCATATAGACAAATACTGGTATAGGCTATTTAATGTATGACAAAGAAATATGTGTACGTAAAGTGATAAATATGGGCATAGATCAATTTAGCTAGAGATTCGATCGGATGGGTAGCTAGCTAAATAGTTAACTATATAGTTAGTTACATAGTTAAGTTGTATGTAAACCATACATCGAGCCAATGTTGCATCCCACCACTTGTTAACTTCAGGTTTGGAAGAAAGCCTTCTGGATGATGCACCACGGAGCTGCATCCAGCAAAAGAACGATCTGCTGGTCGAATGAGCAAGAGATTGTGCGACAGCTCGATGAAAGCTTAATCGATCCGATTGAGTGCAGGCAATAGACATCTCTAGGTGGCTGCTCTAGTGAGAGCTCAGGATCTCGGGATATTGCCCCGGGACGAGGCCAAGCGATTGACCAGTGTCAAGACAGTTCGTGCTCCCCTTATCGAGTGGCTATATACTGTATTTCACAGCGCAATTAATTTACTGCTTGCACACCCAGGCAGAGCAATCTGCAAGGACACCGGCAAATCCAAATTCCACGGAACTCGTGACTTGAAGCAAACACAGTCGCACCCCTAGCTTAGTGTGTGATCATTGTACGGTTTGCTGCTTTGGGGCTTGCTGTCTACCCTAACCCTAGCCTGGGTTGGACCAAGGGCGTACCCGTTCGGATTCGGGCTGGCCTTGTCCCAGCTGGTCGACCTTTGTGCCGGCAATCCTCGTTGCAGCCTGCGCCAGAAAAAACATATCGATAGCTCACTTACTGACCGCGAAATCTTCGTGGGCCTTGAGACTGGAGACTGCTGGGTCGATGCAGACCTACCGGGTACCTTTCTGTACCTGTACGATGCTGCTAAAGATAAAATCCCCGACTCTTGGTCTGATACCATGTCAACTTTCCGGGAAGAGATGCAGCTGTGGGTTACATGGTTGCATTCAATATCATTCACAATTGTTATTCTCTGCAAGATGCAGTGCCGACTAATTAAGGCATCACCCACATGTCCAAACCGGCCTCCCAGGTCTGCACTCCTGCAGATATCCAGATGATGGAGGACGCCATGAAGGAAATGACCATTTCCGCTGCCCCTGGCGGAGCATGAGGGCTCTCGCTGGTTTGCATGCATGTTAGCAAATTAAAGGTGTTGCCGCATTGCAACGCAAGCGTGTGTATCTGCCGGGAAACAGCTCTGCTTTTCGTAGGCTTAGCCGGGTGGGTCTCCAGTCAGTCGGGTTTGGTAGTGGGCTGCCACGGGCTTGTTTTGGGGAGCATCTGACAAAGGCTGCTAGGACTATAATGTGGCTCGATAATCGGGTTTCTCGGTGTTCGGGGTTACCGCAAAGCCTTTAGGAGTGCCAGTAAGGGTTTTGGCAGGGGTCGGAAGCCGGGGTTCGGGGTTAGGGGTTTTCGGGTAGTCCGTAGAGAGTGTGCATGTGGCTAATCGCTAGTGAGGATGGAGGCTCCGTGCTAGTATTTCAGAGCTGTGCTGGGCCCGCAGATCAGGGCCTCGCTCGGAGGCCGGGCTCACTGGTTCAAGTTTAAAGGCAAGGTTGGAGCCCGGACAGGCGAGGCCGGTTGGGGGGCTTGGGGCACATGAATATATTTAGAAGGCTTCAGGGTTTTTTTTTTGGTTTTTTTCAATCCTACGGAGTTCAAACACCATTATAGCAAAACCTTGCGCCCGAAACGCCCCGCAAAGAAAGCGCAAAAACCCGCAAGTCTGACGCAAAAAAGCGCAAACGCCCGCAAACCCGGATTATAGGCTTTTTTGGTTTTTTATTACTCTATGGTTTCAGCTCTTGCGAGGCTCAGGCGAGGAATTTCTGGAGTACGGAAGCTTCGGGGCATCCATGCTGTGCCGGAAGTCCCAGTGCCTCTCAGTCCGTGGTGTATGTGTACATATAGATAGTATAGACATATAAATATATACACATAAGTATATATTTATAGGCACATGTACAGATACTCACACACATACACACACATATCTGTATAGTTTATATATTATATATATATATATACACATACATGCACATCTACATACAATCAGGTACATATAGACAGGCACAGCAGATCGACACACATAAGCATATATAAACATATATATACATACACATAAACATACATATGTATATATATATAGATAGATAGATAGATAATCAATTTAAACTGCATAGACACAAATATAAATTACATGTTTAAGACACATCTACAAGTACGTACATACACACACATACATATATAAATACATACATACATACATTTTTCTCGCTTTTTTTTTCTCGCTTTCTGGGCAATGAGTTCTAGTCGAACGCAGCCGTAACGTGCATTAATTTAAGATGTGAAACAGGCAAAAAGGTCGTCGGGGATGGCGACATTGGAAATGAGAGTGAGATCACCACTGTGGTAGCGGAAGGGCGAGGATCGCACAACAGCCTCAACAGCAGGACAGACAATCCGAGGCAAAAGCAGAGCAGCCGGCAGTCCCTGACCCCAGAGAAAGATGGTCCCTCGGACAAGGTCTGAGAACAATCTCAACTGTTGCAAAGGCCCAGCAATGTCGCCACAATGACGAAGTGGCCGCGGAGTGGATAGGGAAATCAGGAGGCCCTGGCAGGAGAGCACAGTGAGTCCTCGACGAAATTCCTACATACATACATACATACATACATACATATACACACACATACACATGCATACACATGCATATGCATGCATACACATGTACATACCTCCATCAAAGTTTTTATATATTATATATATACATATGTGTACACTCATGCAAATGTATGTGCAAGTGCAAAATCACATGGCATTGAAAGCACAGGCCCCGGAAACACACACACGCACGATCAATTTACATGATCTTGCTATAGTGTTGTGCATACAGCCACGTTTGTCTACATGTATATACATGGTACAACATATATGCGGCCACACATGCATGCATGCTTGCACCCAAGTACCCATACATATGTCATACATAGAGAAGATAGCACAATGAACATCAACTTCCATCAGAAAGAGAGAAGGATCCGAGTGGATGGTGCACACACCCGGTGAAGCAGCTGTAGCTGTCCAGAGGCTTCCCATATGCCTCTAAGCCTCTATATGTATGTATATATGTATATGTACATATATACATATATCTATATGAAACATGCTTATGTGGGGGGTGGGGTACTCGAAGGGGTGGGGCCGAGCATCACGGTCATCACTTGGATTTGCCGGTGACAGACCGGGCATCATGAGTATCAGCCATCTTAAATGCTAAGTGATATGCATGATATAGTGGGGTGCGGCGGGGTTGGGTGGGGTGGTTGTGCAATTCCTGTGGACTCTATATGCACACACATACATAGAGCACACATGCACCCGCACGTAGACTTGCATGCGTCTATAGAAGTACACATATGCATACACATACATACGCAGGGACACATGAGTGCATGTATATATATATATATAATGCAAACACATGCATACATGTATGCATAGTGTTGGTGCACACATGCATGCATGCCTACCGACATATACATATAAACATACATACCTATAATTACACACATGTACATACATATATATGTATACATACATACATGCATACGTACATATGCATAACAGCATATGTACACGTATCATACACAGTAGGCCCTCAACCTGCACCCGCTTCTGGGCCTGTGCTTGTGATCGATGGTCGTGGTGGTACCTGGTCCGATCCAAACCAGAGAAACTCCCCACTCATGCTACTGACTTTGGGAGGCTTAAGCTTCTGAGCCCTGCTGGTGCTCACGGTGTTCGGGCTTTTGGGAAAATCCTTGTAGTCACACGATTGTACAGGTGGATGATGTTTATGAGCGCCTCTCTTTGCCTATTCTCTCTCTCTCTCTCTGTCTCTCTCTCTCTCTCTCTCTCTCTCTCTCTCTCTCTCTCTCTCTCTCTCTCTCTCTCTCTCTCTCTCTGTCTCTCTCCGTCTGCCAGCTTGCTCGAGGTGGATGTTACGAAAGCCTTAAGCATGGTGCCCCTAATCACGATGCTCGCTAGGATCCGGCTCCAGAGTGTAGCAGCTGCACTGCTGTGGCACAGTGCAACCTTAGGCTCAGTTCGGAGTGGTCGAGCCAGGACAGACCTTTGATCGAGGTGTTTGTGCGAACCTTTTCGGTGACGACATGAACGGGCAAGCCGAAGCTTTGCAAGCACAGATGACCGCACCTTGTCCGAACCCCGTCTTTGCAAAGTAGGTTTTCTTTGTCTCTCTCTATCACTCTTCAAGGCAGCTCAAGCCAGAATCACCGAGCTTCAGCGAGAGCTGGGAATGAACACCTGTGACAGCCCGGACCTCCAGACAGTTGGTTCGCCCGGCACGGTTGTCTCGAGTCCACACCTCAAGTAGCAGAGAGTTCATTATATGACAGGAAAGATATTCCCTGAGCCTCGTGGGGATGGTGGCCAGTATCTTCCGGGCTTTGGCAAGGGCGAGTTAAGGGGTTTGGCTGGAAGTGATGAGACGAGGGAGTCTTCAAAGCTTTCTCTGGTGCCAGGTCCAGGCACACCGAGTCCTTTGGCTAGGGGCCTGACCCAAGACAGCTGCCCGCAGCTCGCAACAGACCCGTCCCGTGAAACCCTGCCTGGCACGATTCGTCAAGACACAGCCCCTGAAATGTGCAGCCCGAGCAAAGCTTTTGACAAGCAAAGCGGCACCCCGCCGCCGAAGCAGTCTAGCTTTGATGAGCACCTAGGCAACCTTGCGAAGACTCCCAGCAAATCCGCGATCCCCGATGCTCAAAGGACCCCCCCATCAGCACGAAGCAAAGTCAAGAGCCCCAACTCACAGAAGAAGATCAAGGGAGGGAAAGGCAAGGGGACGACCCCGGCTACGCGGGCGCCCAAAAGGGAGGCACCCCCAGCACCAATTCCTCCGACGAGAAACCACGAAGAGCCCGAGCTTGACATGTACAAAGACGGTTCGTACTGGAAGATTCTTGGCTAAAGGATACAGGCCGAGCTGTCAGCAGTCTCGAGTTTTACAAAGTACGTCGCACCAATTAAGTATGCTAATTATATAGTACCATATGGTACCTTCAGCCACCAAGGATGGAGCGGTACGTCGACACGACCAAGAAGAACTGTGCCGCCTCAGCCAAGGTCATAGAGTTGTTCAGAACCGAAAAGGGCAGTCACTTCAACTGCATATGTGCGTGTGTCGGTTTGGTCTGCACGTGTATTGCACATGTGTGCATGTGTGTCTGTGTGTGTCCGCATGGGCTCGTTGCTTTCAGAAAAAGAGCTGCACCGCATGCTTGTGAACAACAACTACAACTTCGGTCTGGTGGAGACCGAGATTGTAAAGATCTACAAGAAGAAGTCAGAGGAATGGCTCAGGGGAGGATTTCACACAGTGGTTTCTTTGACCAAGGAGGGCTGGACCTCGACACTTTGACTGCTATGTTGGATTACCAAAAACAACTAAGCCCTAAAGCCTTGCCTCAAAGCCAAACCCTCAAGCCCTAAATCTTCGAGTGTGCCTGTGACGAACTTTAGTTTTGAAGCTCCCTGCACATCCCAGGACCATGATTGAAAACTCCAGGCAGTGGGCCATTGCTCGGGACCTGTTGCAAAAGAATGAGGTCCATGGCGAGGAAGAGTGGAGGATTCCGATTGCAAGGGAGTTCAAGGTCGGCACGAGCAAGGAGGAGACGACGACCATGAAAGCTACCAGCCAGCTAGAGGCAGCTGTGCTGCAATCTATATGTCCAGTATCATCATGCATGATCTAGATCGAAATATTACCGGCTACATACGCAGAGCAATCTCAGGACCCCGATGGCAGTATGCTGTTGCCCGATGAGAGCTTGGATGAGAATGCTGTGACCAGGCCCATTAACAAAACTGGCTCGTAAGCCCCGAGCCGCATGGAGAAATACCACCCTAAACCTATATAAATCATAATTAAACCTAGATCAAACCCTAGCCTTAAACCCCTAACGAAGCTGCCCTCCTGTGTCCCAGGCGCAATGATGTTGTGACAACCGCGGCCACAGTTCAGGCCTCGGCCGCCGCAGGTAGCAAAGGTGCTGGCAAGAACTCCGGGTCCACTACTTTGCCGCTGCTGCAAGCGAACCAGAACCCCTTCGGTAGCAAAGCTGCAGATGTTAGCCAGTGCACAAACCCCTAAGTATATAATTGCATGTTCCGAAATCCTTGCAAGTCTGATGCCATCCTAGGGCTTATCGCGACATATGTGGATGTGATTGGCCGCAAGCTGGATAAGGCGGAAGAAACTGAGGAGCTGCTGACTTTGGTGGCTTATCCATAAACTCAACACATGTGCCTGGCTTCTGTGAGGAGAAACTGCACGAGATGAAGATAGCAAGGGCAACCAAGCTCCTAGCTTGCATATGATACCGGTGTATATGTGATCCCCGAGACCTTCCATGCTTGAGCTGTTGAGGCAAGCAGACGACATCAAGCAAAAGCGGCAGGAGTACGAGAAGCAGTATGACACACTGCTGAAGATCCAGGAGAAAGCTTTGATGAGTGAGGCTCCCTCTGTGTGGGCCTCTCATGTTTGTAATCCACACTAGGCTAGCCGCACAAATCCGACCCCCCACCATGCCAGGGAGTTGAAGAACGAGCTGGTGTCTTGCTATGTTCAGTGCACCCGGGCCGATATGAACTTGCAGAATGCCTTGAACCGATCAAGGCAGGATGCATGAAGCTACGAAGTGCCGAACAATTTCACTCATCCTGTTGCAGGCATGTCAAGCCCGCGGCAGCCCCGAAGAGCAAAGTGAAGCCTGCTCCACCGTCGAAGCCGTCCAAGCCTGTGAAACAGGATCCCGAAGAGACTGGAGCTGCACCAAGCAAACCCTCCAAGCGTAAGCCTGCTGACTCGGCCACGAAGACTAAGGGCCCTAAGCGCAAGCAGGCTAAGAAGTAGCTGTGTTCGTGGAGCGCTTCCGTACCAGAAGCTGTGCGATTGCAATGCCTAGGAAGTGTCGAACTCGTGATGTGCATGTATCGTACGTACAATAACCAGCTATCGTCTATGTGGGCAGGATCGATCGTTCTTTCCTTGCACATAATTTATTGTGCGATGTGCTGGGCTTTGTGCGAATCATACGCACAGGAGCCCTAGGCGATCACATGCAGAGTGAAGATTGGGGCGCAACAAAATGACAGCGTCGGTATGTCGACTGCAAACGAATCAAGACGTGCCTTGTGCCACGATTCCACCCACGCCAGGTGAGCTGACGAGATGCGATGTTGAGCCTGGGCCAGAGGGTGTCTCGGTTCAACTCTTGCTAGAACCCCAATTGTACAATTCATGAAGCTTATAAACTGTCGAGCCCCACCCCTACACCACAAGGTTAATTAAAACGACCTAAACCCTTAATCCTACGCCCAGGATGAAAGCCCTAACCCCGGTAATTTCGACTCTAGCCGAGTATTGTATATCCCAGGTCTTTCCGACGACTCTGATGGCGCGGATTCAGAGTTGGCCTACGAGGTGATGCATGATTACCTGGCCGGGGATGCTTGGTTGCAAAAGCCCTGCATGTGCCCAAAGTAGGATTTTGAGTGTCTGAGGCAGAGTCCGCATATCGAACAAGCGAGATTGCCGGTATGATTTGCAAAGTTCGCAAAAAAAGCTGCTTGAATCAATTAAACATACACCTTGCTTACGGGACTGTACTTTTCTGTGTTGACAGCTAGTGTCTGTGCAATCTAGGACATGTGGTGGACACCTTGTTCAAGCTTGCCCGAACGGGCAATTCCAAGACGAATATCACCCGCAACATGACCCGACTTCTTCAAAGCAAAGGAGTCATACTGCCTGTGAAGCCTGAGTGTGTGAAGATTACTGTCAAGCGGAAGCGGAAGCAAAACAAAGTCGAAAAGATTTGGTTCCCCATTCTGCGGATGTCCGAGTGGTTGAGATGTCTTCTGAAAGAATACCCACCCATGCTTTTAGCTGGCCACCAGCTGGACGATGTGACTGGCTGGGGGAGCATTTTTCGTAGCTTCTGGACGGACTATGCTCGATCTGACCCAAGCCATCCAATCTATGCTTCGCGTATCCCGTGGGACAGGGCTATCCCTTATGTCCTGCACGGGGACGAAGGGAGAGGCCTGCGACGTGTACCCTACATGGTCGAGGCTTGGCAGTTGCTTATCTCGTACAAGGGAATCTCGCATACCAACGAACCGTCGTACCTCGATTGCAGTGGGCCAAACCAAAGCCTAAAACAAAACGACCCTACACCAGCTAACACCTCCACCTACCTATAAAATATTGTAGTAGTTCATTCATGCCGTAGTATCCCAGCTAGAGTCTACAGGCACAGCATGACGACCCGATTCTTATTCAGCAGCCTTTCTGCTGCTCTGTTTGCTGGGGAGACCACTCTCGATGAGATCCACCAGGTCTGGGCCACCGAAGCCTGTGCGTTGTTCGAGCATGGGTTTGACGCATCTGGGCTGGGTTTCAATTACAATTAACTAATGTACTGCCGCGGAGTTTCCAGCTAGTTTTTGAGCACTGTATTTTTTCGCTAGGGTGGGCCAAGGCCGGCAATGGTCTCAAGCTCCATCTGGTTTGTGTTGGAGGCAAAGGAGACTGGAAGTATATCAGAAAGGTTCCCTGGTAGCCCTTGTCATATACGTGTATGCTGTAGCTGCCCAAGATCTATATAAATCAGTGGGCTACAACTGTGCCGAGAAATGCCACTTGTGCGACGCCCAGGCCGATGGGTGTTGCTGGTTCGTGATGAGCTATTATTATTTTGATACGTATCATTTCAATTTAATCCTCGTGCCCTGGTAGGACTGGCATATTCTTGATATGAGGGCAAAATGGCGGGCAACTGTGGGTTGCAGATCCTCGACTCCCTTCAAAGACTGCCATGTTCCCTTGATGAGCATCCCCGGTCTGCACAAAGCTCGCTACATATATCCAGACAGTTGTCATTGCTTTCACATTGGATGGGGAAAAGACTTAGCAGCCTCCGCCATCGTCCTCTTGGCGAAGATGAAGTGCTGGCCTGGGCGATCACTGGATCTTCGTATGGAACTTGCATTCCGAGACTACATGGGGTATATCAGCTCCAGGCACAAAACGACGGGTTGCGATGGCTTCTCCAAAGTACACTTCAAAATGAGCGCGCTCCCAGGTTACATGCATTTAGCGATCTTACATAGTAATGGCTAGGGTTCCAAAACCACTAATACAGGATTTTTCGTTTTTCGTGCCTAGTGGGTTGGGACTTCATTAAGTTGAGGCGACGCGAATAGCCCAACATAGGAACGGGGATTGGCCTACCACGCACGGTGGAAAGGGGCATGATACTGCACTTGTCATTGCCTGGCTCGAGGACTTCATGCTCAATCGATGCGATACTCGAGTGAAGTTCTTAGCACGTGTGATTCATGCTATCGACACAAGCCCAGAAATCTCAACCAAAGGCCTCTAAGCACGTACTCGAAAAACAATGAGCCGATCCAAGGATTGCACCGGCAGCTTGCTGAGTACCCTCAAGTATGTGATCTGCTGCTGCAATCGTTTTTTCAGAATTCTTCGATCTCACGGCTTATGGATCCCGGGTCCTGCTCGAGCAGAGGCTATGGATGTTGGTCAAGACATGTGTGACAACTGGCTGGTATAGCATACTCGGGGTTGTGACTGTTGGGATCTGAAAGCTTGGAGTTTATTTTGAACCGTAGAAATAACACGCCTGTACACGTAACCGGCGAAAACCCAACTCAGGAAGGTTACGGATACCTGGCTGCCCTCTGCAAGCAGCGGGGCTACAAGCTCTTCTATCTTCGACCCAAAGTCCATTTGACGCAACACCTTGTCATTGGGCTGGGCCCGGGTCCCCAAACTCTCAACCCGCTGTGTTACTTGGCTATAGTTTGGAAGATTCGATCCTTAAACCTATGCTAGTATGTTCCGCTAGCTATTCCCCTTTCGACATCCCAATCCCTACTGCAGGTTGGGCGGTTTGGTCAGATGAGGACTACATCGGCCGTGTCTCCCGATTGGCGAGAACCGTGCATCCCCTCTCACAAAGTTTACGCACCCTTCAGAAGGCATTGGGATGCTATCGTGCGCAAATCGATCGCTTGAAGCGACTCAAGCAGATGTGACCAGGGCCCCCGGCAGGAAAAGCTTCGATGGGATCGTTGAGCATCTCATCAACGGCATCAGATCACCACCAGGGTTAGGGACAAGGGTGCGGTTATGTAATATTTCTATTCACCGGAGTTTGTGGCTTGAGTGTTGATGCTTGAGCTAGTATGCAACCTCGAGTAAGATGGGTTGGATTTGCGCAAACCTTAAGTGTGTACTAAGCTATATTTCTATGCGGCCAAGTTTGTGGCTTGACTGTTGGTGCTTGAGCTAATCTCCAAAGGGACAGGGTTGGGGTTTTATGAGTAGCTAACACCCCTAAACCCGCGAACTATAGTTATACAAACCTTAATGCCAGGCAAGTAGACTATTTAACAAGGAAGGCTTGTAATGTCTGCGGCCCCTTGTACATGTTATCTACACATTAAGACCCCTGTACATGTTTATCTACACACGCACACTTTCCAGGCTATGCGCACAATACGCACAAGAAGCACCCCGATCACCCACAAAACAAACCAGGGACAAAAAGCACGAAAATAAAGAGTAAAAGGAATGTTCAGGTTCAAATTTACTTCGTCAACTTGTGTGTAGCACACTCAAAACTCCCCAACATGTCTGAGACAGGGCATGCAGTCCTAAACAGGCCAGGCCGTTTCCAGGGCATCGTCCTATATCGTCCTCTCGTCCGCGGCGTCAGAAGAACCAGACTGAGAATCCTAGGCGAAGCAACGCGCACAGACCCAGTCACCGTATCGCCAGCGAAACGAAAGAAACATTGATAAAGGTCATTCTCACTCCCGCCAAGGTGCAGCTTCCGAAGCTTCGGGTCCTTCTGCAGTGAGCACAAGGGCCTTGTTCGATGGCCGGTTGCGGCTGCACGAGGTCTCTGATCCTTTTAGAGCGACAATCAAATCCAATATGGTCCAATTGAGCCTAATACACACCATCGGATATCCTACGGTCCTACTTGTTGCTCAGACTTCAAGATCGCTAAGATTAGGGGGGGCTTCGTCGCAAGTTTCGAGCCGGCTTTGTGTCAGGATGCAGTTTGTGCAGGGTCCAGGGCTTGAGGTGCTTCTATGCGAGGGAGGCCCTGAGATTTGAGCCCAAACAACGATTGAGCCCCATCCTCTGGCAGAGCGGTCACTTGTGCAAAGATTTGCCCGTTCGCTTGTGCAAAGGGTTGGGCGTTCGCTTGTACGCGCGGAGGTGCGCTTTGTATTGGCAGGGCCAATAAATTCGGAGTTCGTTACTTGTAACTTTGCTATGTTCGGGAGGCTTGAAAGTGCACGAAACGTCGGCAGGGCCGTGGTTTCCGGCTTTGGGCGTGCACGCTCGAAATCGCGCTTTTTGGCTCCGAAGTTGTTAAAGTGCTGGCAGGGCCACAGGATTCGGCTTCGCTGCGTCGGTCTTCAGCCCCTGTTTTGAAGCATTTGAAAGCAAGCAATCGACTCCAAACCTCGACAGGGGCGGCGGTTTTGCTTCACGCCGCAGGCGTTCGAAACGATGTTGGTTATTCGCGGATGGTGGAAAGAAAGCGTGTTTTGCAAGCCCATTCCTGCACCATGCAGTTCTTCTTCTTGGATTCTGCGGCTGTTCTGTCGTCGGAACCCGTCCAAAATGTGCTTTTGGAGCCTGCAAAAGTGCGTTCTGGAGGTCAGTTCGGAGTTTGCGCTTTGCGGGAGGCAGCAGTTTGGCGTGTCCAACGCGAGGTGTCGGCTACTGGCCAGGCCAAGCCAAGCTTCTTCATGTGAAACCCAGCACGAGCGAGTCAGGGGGACGAAAGCAGCGGTTACCTCGCTTGCCTCGCCTCCGAGCGGCATGAGGTTCGGACCTTCCAAAACCTGCTTTTCCAGGCTGCAAAAGCACATTTCGGCGGTCCGTTCAGAGTTTGTGCTTTGCAGGATCCGAGCGCGCTTTGGTGCACAGGTCACAGGATGGGGCTTCGCCGCTTCGGTTCTTAGGCTCTGTTTTCAAGCACTTGAGGGCAAACAAGCGACTCGACACCTCGACGGGGGCGGCGGTTTTGCTGCATGCGGGCAAGCAAGCGACTCGAAACCTATTAGCCCCCCACTGGTGCCGACAAGACTTCTCATGCTGCGCGCGTCGAACACGGACGTTATTATCCCCGCAAGCGTCAAACACGGACGTTATTGGCCTCCACATAACCCCCCACCCCCACCCGCCCCCCCTGTGACCAAAGAAACAAACATGCTGGGGCCAACAAGACTTCTCTTGCTGAACGCGACAAAAACACGGACGTTATTAGCCCCCCACCCCACCCCCCCCCACCAAGCCCCACCCGCCCCCCTGGGACCAACATGAAAGAACGTTCTTAGCCCCCCCCCTTGGACCAACAAGAACGTGCTGCTGCCAGCGAGACTTCTCTTGCTGCACGCGTCAGACACGGACGTTATTGGCTCCCCCCCACCCCCCACCCTCCCCACCTGGGACCAACAAGAACGTGCTGGTGCCAACGCGACTTCCTTTGCTGCACGCGTCAATTACCAACGTTGTTAGCCCCCCACCCCACCCCTCGCACCCTGGGACAAACAAAAACATGCTCCTGCCAACGAGCGTCAAAATCGAATGTTATTAGCCCCCCACCCCACCCCCCACCCCACCCGCCCCCCCAGGACCAACCAGAACGTACTGGTGCCAACGCGACTTCGCTTGCTCCACGCGCCAAACACGGACGTTCTTAGCCCCCCACCCCACCCCCCCACCCGCCCCCCCAGGACCAACCGGAACGTGCGTTTCGAGCCTCCAAGAGTGCGTTTTCGTCAAACACGGACGTTCTCAGCATGCTGGGGCCAACGAGAATTCTTTTGCTGCACGCGACAAAAACACGGACGTTACTAGCCCCCAACCCCACCCCCCCTCCAACCAAGCCCCACCCGCCCCCCCTGGAACTAACATGAAAAAAAATGGTTCTTAGCCCCCCAAGTCAAACACGTCGAACACGGACTTTATTAGCCCCCCCCCCTGGAACCAACAAGAACGTGCTGCTGCCAGCGACACTTCTCTTGCTGCGCGCGTCCAACACGAACGGTATTAGCCCCCCACCCCACACCCACCCTCCCCCCCTGGGACCAACAACAACGTGCTGGTGCCAACGCGACTTCTCTTGCTGCATGCGTCAATTACCAACGTTCTTAGCCCCCCACCCCACCCCCCACCCACCCGCCCCCCCATGGGACCAACCAGAACGTACTGCTGCCAACCCCAACCCCACCCCCCCACCCCCCCACCCCCCCCCAAGAACCAACCGGAACGTGCGTTTCGAGCCTCCAAGAATACGTTTTCCATGGAAGCAATGAAACTGCTTTTGCGGCAAGCGTCAAACCTGACGTTCTTAGCCCCGACCCCCCCCCACCCCACTACAGCCAGGAAGCCAGCCCCAACCCGACCCCCCCATGCACCCCGCCCCCCCAGCCCCACCCCCCCCAGGACCAACCAAAACGTACTTTTCGAGACTCCAAAAGTGCGTTTTCGATGGTGCCGTTTTCAGCCCCCGAAGCATGCTCTGAAAACGCTTATCCGGAAACCAACGAAAACATGCTTTTCGAGACTCCAAAAGTGCATTTTCGATGGTCTGTCAGATGTTTCCTAAAACAGCTCAAAACGCACTTTTCGGCCAGCACTTGCCAACTGGGCAAGTGCACTTTCCTATGGTTTTTACAATGGATTCGGCACTTTGGCGCGTAAATGTCGTCAACTTCGACTAACTTGCAAAGTGGACTTTCCTATGGTTTTTACAATGGATTCGACACTTTTCCATGCTTGTTGAAGCCATTTCCGAAAAAGACCGAAGTGCACGTTCCTATGGTTTTTACAATGGATTCGACACCCGTCTTTGCGCAAGCGACTGGGCAAATCTTTGCGCAAGCGACGCGAATTTCTTTGCGTAAGCGACGGTGCTGCCCCATCCTCTGCACCCTGCATATGCTACATGATTGCTCCATGTAAACGCGACTGTGAACATCGCGTCGCCTTTCAACTTTCAAGCACTTGGATTTTCGTTTCGGCAGACTGCAAAAAGTAAACACATGACGGTGATAGCTGCTAACTCTGGCAGTGCGTGCATCTCGATCGTACCTGTCTCTTTGCACATCGGCCGGGTGCGGTGCCCATTCAGCTGGCTCAACTTGTTACTTGTAACTCCTGGGCCTTGGGCTTCTTTTTCAGGTGGATTCCTCAGCACTGGGGAGTGCGCGGGGAGTTTGGAGAGAGCATTGCATTGGTGCAGCCTGGTCAGGTCCCGATGTTGCACGATGAACTCGCGTCAGCATTGCTACGACGAAAAAGGCGAGCCATCAAATTGCCCCTATGTGCAGTTGAAGCTACGTTGAAAATTTCATCTCCTCTTCATACCAGGGCCGCAGAGGACAGCAGTAGCCCGCCGCTCAGATGAACATCGCTAAGGCCTGCCTACTACGCATCTCCAACAAAGCACCATGCATCTACCCCACTAGATCACGCATTTTTTCGAGCTACAGAAATTGCAACACATTGTTTGCCAAACGGGGAATCGATAATCGTCTTTGAGCGTCGGTGTTGGCATTCACCACAGGCTCACGGTTTGGGTGCATGAAGGCCAACGTAACAAAGCGTTCTTTTTGTGAATTTAAGTGCTTCCCAGTGACAGCGAGTGGTCCAATCTGGGTTCCAAAACATGAAGAAGTGCCGGTGCGGTATTGCGCAGTTCCAGGCGCCACGACAGTGGATGAGAAGAGCGGTGGAGGCGCCCCCCCCTGCAGTGTTTGGTGAGCTCTGTTGTTTTCCTTGTAGAATGACGAGGCCTTGCATCATGCACAGCTGCTTCCTCTGCAGGCGCTGTGTGTAATCAAAGTGTCTGCAAGGACGGCACCAAACATGTCACAAAGCAGTGCAGCATTTTGCTACTTAATTGCCGCCTTGCCGACATTTATCATCAAGCAAGGTATGGAAAATTACGGTAGCAGCTTCATGGTCGCTCCTGGTGCGCACAGCGCGACGTGCCTTGCCAGTCCGACCTGTGCGGTGGTCTTAGGCGCAGCAGCTGCGAAAAACATGTCTAGATTGGCTGTCTGCTGCCAGCTATCTATATTGTTGAAGCCACGTTGCCAGTGCCGTAGATGCAAAACCGGTACGCGAAAACCACGAGGCAGCCAATTCCATTAGGGCCATGAGGGAGAACCGCAGGTGCTTCAGCTACATCTTCAGCTACCTGCAGCGACCCCAGGCGCAAGTTAGTTGCAGGATGCGTGTTTTTCGAAACCCGCATTTTCGCGACAGTTTTCTGAGTAGATCTGCGCAGGTTTCAGACTGTCCGCGCTATGGTCACGGCCATGCCGTCCTCGCTTTCTTGTCAAACCTAGGGAATTGAAAATTTGGGCCGGTCTGGGAAGGGGAGGGTTGTCACAGTGGACCTGATAAAAATTTCTGGCCTTGCACATCCCGAACTGCAAAGCAGGTCCCTGCTGTGTCCTCTTAGGGCTTAACGGTTGTGGCTTTACGCCGTGCAGCCGTACAGGGTTCTTAGGCTTGCGGGCGGCGGCGGCGAGTTGAGTTGACATGGGCGACATGGGCTTAGTAGCCGTGCTTTAGATTTGTGGAGGATCTGATGGCTTCGGATGTTGGGGAGACGTGTATGCTTCCATGAGCTGATCCTCTTTAGCTTCTTGTCTTCCGTTTGATGCTCAACCATGCCAGACTGTGCGACGTCACCTCGCAAGTTGTGGCCTCGGTCGCCGTACAAAAACAAACGTGAGAATCGTGTTAAAAGTTGGATTCGTGCTGTGCTCACAGCCAGATCTCAGGTGCTGCTGCTGTTGTTGCCGCCTCTGGACCGCTGTCGCCAGCCAGGCTGTTCGTTGCTGGTGGAGTCATGCAGTCATACGGTGGAGTCATACAGTCATACACAGTCATACATGCAAGTTCGAGGCCTGTTGCGTTGTTTGGTGGACTAAAGAGACTCTGGCAGGAAGTCACATGGTGGAGCCTGAGAAGGCCAATGGTGACGTACGTCTTCTATAGACTCTGCTACACAATGGTGGAAGTGGAAGCAGTCAGTCAACATTTCAAGGTGCGGACGAGTGATCGATCTGGAAAGAGGTATCAGCCCTGGAAGTTTCGACGCAGTCTAGCTGTGTCATGTGCCCTTCAATTGGTGCTCTCGGTCCAAGCATGGACTAGCATCATTCTTGCTAAACCCTGAACCCTAAACGGCCCTCAACCCTACTGTGCCCCAAGGCTGCTCAAAGGAAGCTGAGGCCTCAGCACCTGTCGCGGCTAGAGGTGGCAGCGCATAATGGGCACAACTTCCAAGCGTTCCCACCTGTTCCATCCTAAGACCTCCTAACACGATCATGCGGAGTACGTAGGGTTAGTAGGGTGAGGTGCCGGCCTTCCCTGCTGGTGAGTGAAGTCAAACTGGGCTATGTGGCCTGGTCATTCGGAGTCATCCGGTTCTCCCGAAGAGACCTGCACTTGGTTCAGGCTTGGAAGTTGTCAGTCGTCAAGTGCTCAGGTTCTATGATGTTCTATGCCAGGTGTCACAATCAGACACGGAAGACTCTTTGTACTGTGTGCGCTGAGGCTGGGCGCTTGATCCTGCGCCGATAATTCTGTGGCGACGGTGGTGTCTTCGACATGAGGCAGAGCTTGCTGTTCTACATTTGACATTTTTGAGGGCTCTCACATCTCGAAGCGATTGCTCGCAGGTTTGCGGCGCCACATACAAGCGGCTCCCGCCTATTACGGGCCTTCGGATTCTGACCGTCATGAAGGATGTCTACACCAAGACTCACGACGCTGTCATCCCCATCTCGGCATTGGGTTTGCTGCACCCTGGGCATGGTGTTCGGGAGGACTTGGCATGGCCCTTCATCGGCACGATCCCGAAGCGCTGTTCAGGACTTCGCCACGCTATCTGGTGGACCTTGGACTTGATGGATCAGTTGTTCATCTGCGCCCTGGCTGGAGGCGCCATGCCCGTCATGCTGGCAATCAAGAGCAACTGCACCAGCATGCTGCAGAAGTCAGTGGCGTGCTTCCCTAGAGTCCTAGAGGTGAGCGAGAGCAGGTGCTGCTCAAGGTGCAAGGGACGGAATCGATCTCGACCCCCGTACGGTCCGTTCAGAAGGGGGCGCCCTATTCTCAGCGACCTGCTGATCATGCATGCCACCAAGCACTACTCCGGTATGGAGGTCATCTGGACGAACGGACATCATCACGATGCTCCATACAAGGGAACCCAGCTTGTTGAAGCCCCTGCTGGACGGGCTCGCGTGGCAACGCCAGAAGCTGAAACACAGCATAGGTCTTCGACACAGATCTGCACTGCGCTGCATGGCTTGGGTGCTCACTGGTTCTGCCTCACCCTCCCGTCGTCATCGGCTTGCAGTGTGCTTGTTTTATCTTTGCAAGCACGCGTGGCATCTGTTCTTAGGGAATATCATGCCCACGGACGTGCTGAACCACGAGCGTCTGCTTCATAGGCATGAGCAGCCTATATGTCAATGTTCCGTCACTGCACAGTTGGCTGGATCTTCGACATCCACATTGTCTACATGCATCAGTTCCAGCAGTTGCCCAATGCTGCTGAGCGTTGCAAGCGCATTACTGTCTGTGATTTGATGTGATCAGGTTTTGTCCTCTTGCGGAGCCTGTAGAATACGCATCCCTTTCTTGTGGGAAGTCTAAGTGTAAGGTAGTCCTCCATATGATCATCGGATGATGCAAGGAAGGGATTATACGAAGCTACTCCGGCATGCCCCAAGCCAGTCACTGGGAAGACTGTGCGGGGCAACGGACGTCGGAGTTTGGATAGTCTGTCTCCTAAAGCAAGATTTTGGCAGCTTTGGCCGGATTGAGCAATTCTGCGTACCTGTAACCCTATTCAACTACCTCTACCGCTACCAAGCAGCGCTGTAGTTGTAAATTGTAAATCTTGTTTCGGAATATTGACTTTGCACAGAAGCCCAAATTTTGAAGAGGATTCCAGCTTCAAACGTAATAGTTCAGACGGAAAACACTCGGCTCCCTTTTTGTGCAATGTCAAGAAGACGGCTCGGCAGATCTTCATGCCGCTTAACGGTGCTGGCCGAACACCAACATCTCGACATATCTCGACTCTGGACGTGAGACTCAAGTCCTGCAGTATTCCTGCCCCGGCACGTAGCGCGCAGCGGGCAATGTGTGACCATCGGGGAAAAAGATGCAGTGCCTTTTTGAACCTTGCACGGTGTGGAAGTTCCTCCCAAGCACGAGGCGCAGTAGAATTAGAAGGCATGGCAGTCCAGATTAGAGCCCGCTACGTGGAATTGGCCCGGGCGAGAGCCATGCGCCATCAATGAATATGGCAGATGGCTTTCATATGAGCTTCTGCACAGCTGCGCATGCACATGCAACGAAGATGTTGCGGAACATCGCGGAAACATACATCGACTTGTCCTGTTGGCCCACTCAGCCCCTTTGACCGGCAGCAGAATTCACTTTCGTGACCGGAATGTGTTGGCCCCAGGCCCTCCAGGCTGACTGAGCCTTCCCGTATGCAATGCTAACCCGCCCCTTTCTTGCGTCATGTTCTGATTTGCTTCTCCTTTCCTCCTTTCTCGTTTGGGAATATAGATATAAACCGCCAAGATGGGGGCAGCAGAACGTAGCCTGGAAGAAAGGGGGGAAGCACGGACCATGTACAACATCGACAAATGTGCGCGGACTGATGTCCGGGCATTGGGGCCAAGAGAAACAAACACTGGGGACGGGACGCCTCACATGGTAAACTGCTACCATTGGTCATTGGCCATTGCGTGGGCCAAATCCTGTAGAATTATGACCTAGAGGTGCGCAAGCTGAACAATTATTTTTTCTTGAAGGTACATCGCGCCTGCCCCGCACGTATCTTTCACTTATCCAAGTTGCAAAGTTGCCCTTTTCAGTTTTCGCATTTTTTTCGGCGACAGCCGTTGATGCCATTGCTGGTTCGTCCCTGTATGGCTTGGGGAAAGGGGTGGGCAACCATCGGAGTCACTGTTGTGTGAATCTTTTGGCCCGCTTGGTCCTGGTCTGATTGTCAAGAACCTGTTGTCTTGGCCTTTGTCGTGACGACGATGATGCAGGCATGGTGTTTGTGGTAGACCTTCATTGCGATTGCTATAGGATTCTGCATGCTCGCCCCAGTGCTGGCAGCTGACTCAGGTGACTTCTCACAGTGTTTTTGTAAAGTGAATTCATCGTGCTCTGCTGGTGGTCGGCTTTTCGGTTCAAAGCCTGAATACGCTTCTTCGTTTCTTGTTCGTGATCGGGTTAGGAACGGTTAGGATGCCATTCGTCCCATCAAGCGCCAGCCTCAACGGAAGCTTCAACATTAACATTGGAAGGAGGGTGCAGTAGTCCAATGTAAGTCTTTGCATCAAGGCGAACTGAGCGCGCTCCATCAGGACATGTGCGCAATCATGCAATGCAGCCAGCTCAGAGTTTGGATGAGAGCAGAGAGAGCAGGGCTTTTGTGCTCATGCCGGCGTCTGCTGATGTGTGCGCCTGTGCTCTCTGAGACCTTGGACTCAGTGAGCCCACACCTGCGTGGCGCCCAGTTCGCCACACTTGACATTTCTGGTTGTGAGTCTTGCTCAGTCTTCTGCAGGCTACGTTGGTGATGGACCAGCTGGACCTCAACAAGGCAAGATTTTCGGCGGATTTCGGCGCCACGTAGCCTGCGTAGCCCCAGGATTGAGTTTTGTGATGTTGACGCTGTGGCCTTTTGTGCTTCTTTCGGCCTTTGTGCTTCTTTAGGACTTGGTGTTCATCCCAGAGAGCACCAGCCTCAATAGCTCCAACATTGAAGCGTCGAAGGCAAGTATCATCAAGTATCTGCACGAAGGCGAGCTAAGCGCGCTGTACGAGGATATGTGCGCCATTGTGCAATGCAGGAGTCTCAGAGTTTCAGCAAGCTGTTGCATCAGGTTGCATCTAGGGTCTAGGGTGCATGGGGATGAGCGTGTAAGACTTGGAGCAAACAGCAAAAGTTCTCAATCAGAGATGAGACAACAGCGGGATGGAACCTACAGTCCACGGGATGGCTCTGTGGAGTTACTTCGGCGTATGCCAAGAGCCTTCGAACAAGGTCATGACCCGTCTTATCTCGCTCGCTCGTTCTCTCTCTCTCTCTCTCTCTCTCTCTCTCTCTCCCTCTCTGTTTGTCTTGCTTCTTTGTTGCTGCCGGCACTGTTCTTTGCACTCTCTTCTCTCTTCTCTTTGGTGCCTCACTCATTACCCTCCTCAGTTTTCCATTCTCTGTTACTGGTCTCGATTGTTCTATTTTCTGTTGTCTATTCCATGCTCTATGTTCTCACATCTATGTCATCCACTCTGCCTTTTCTCGTATTCTCGGGGACGCGCTGTGTCGCCCAACATGACAGAACTGTTGCTCTTTTAGGTGTGCTGATTTCGACTCGTATTCTTCTCTGTTATATTGTCTTCTAGTCTTGTCAGTGCCGGGGCATCCAGATAAGACGCTCGGACAAGGCACTAGGTGTTCCGCTTTTTTCGATGCCTGGAATCTTGTTCTGTGTGGACGAAAATCCAGGACCCATGCATTTCTATCTTAGCGGCCTGGCAGTTGCAGTTGTCACCACCATCGATGCAAGGGGATGTGTGGCTTTGCTTTTGGTGAGGCCTTGGACTGAGCGCCGCCCGCCGCCCAGTTCAACACGCGTTCGAGATCCAGCTTCCCAACTTAATTTCCACAGTCCAACAACCCTACGGCCCTACGGCCCTACGGCTCTGTTTTTCAGAACCCAAGTCTTGCAATGTTGGAATTCTAAAGGCCCGCTGAGCTCACAACCCCTTCACTGAAGAAGGGAACGTAGGACCCCGATATGCAGTGACGTAGGAGATGTTCAAGTACGTCGTGATACGTGTTTCAGAGTCATGGTGATGCTGCAAGCCAAGCATGAATGCCACGATCACTTTTGGACAAAGTGACGAAGTCTTAGATTTGAACCCATCTGCACTCCCCGGCGTCCATGTCTTTTGAGTTGATATGGAGTGTTGCTTGCAGCTCTACAGCCGCATTCTTGAATCCTCTCATATCCTCTGCAAAGGCGGCTTGCTTGGTCCAGAGTTCAGGGATCAAGGGGACTGAGGGTTACCGGCCAAGTCTCGCAAAGCGTTGAACGTGCTGGGCCATAGGGATACAAGAATACGGCACATTTCAGACTGTGAGTTTGTATGGGGCTACTGGACAGGATTCGATACGCAGCTTTCGATTTTCTCACGGCATCGAAGCAAAGACGATGTGTTGCTTCACAATAACATCGTAACACCGTCTGAGCTCATCGTTTGTTGGAGTTGCTTTGAAGCTCGTTTCAGGAATTCGTGGCTGCTCCTCAAGCTACGAAGCCAGAACAGGCTGGCACGTGCTTCGCTTCCTTTCTCTCTTTCGCAGCGCGCAGTGATTGCGCAACAGGTGATATCCCCAGGATGTGGCAACGCCAATCCTGGTTGACGTGTTTTTGGTTTTTTTAGGTGAAGCCTCCAGCCACCTCAAGTCACGTGAGTCTTGCCTGTGGCTTGCAGGGAGGTCTACTAAAGACTTTCTTTTGGGATTTTCCATGGTTCTGAACGCAGAGGATGATGAAGCTCCGCTTCACTGTTCTACAAGCCAGCTTTTGAGCCGAGTGGATTCGATTCCGGAGTGGTGGAGCTGGTTTGGGATCATCCATGGATTTTGATTTGATTCCGTGTTCTCTTGTTGCGCGTCGGCTTCCTCTTCCTGCAAGCACCCTGTTCTCTGCGGGCCCATGCAAGCCCCTGCGGTTGCGGCAGGCGGCTAGTGTCAAGAAGACCCGAGCCAAGAAGGCCTGCTCAAAGAAGAAAGGTCCCGTCAGCATTGCGCGGCCCCCCAGTATGCGCGACTTTCAAGCAGCTGCCGGATCATGGAAATTGTTGAAGCAAAAAGGTTGGCCTTTCAGAAGCGCAGAAGGCGAGGCTGAGAGCAAGGAGCTTAGCCTGCCAAAACATGTGAAAACTTTCGAGACTTCTCGATTTTGAGGGGACTCACATTGGATAAGGCCTTGAACTAAACCGGGCGGTGCGATGCCCAGCTACTGTACCCGGGTTCTACCCGCGATATGTTTGCTGAGAGGTTTGCCACCTTTTTACTGACCCGGGGCAGCTGCTAGCTAGATCAAGTCTTGCGCAGGTCGCTCGCCTTCCGCCGCAGCAGCTGCACGGGATGGGAGGAGAGTCATGTCGACGCCTCAGCTGGAAACTGCTCCTGGACTCCAGGTTTTTTGGCCGTTCTGCCAAAACTCAACGACGTCGCAATGATTTGCAATGTGCACATGAAGCCGAGCTTCCCTGAATCTTCTGGGTTACCTTTGGTTGTTGGTGGTTGATGACTGACTCTTGTTGAGCAGACAATGGTTTTCTGCTGCGACTTGGCTATGACTATGCCCTTTTCTATGCCATGCTTACCGAAGGGGGTTCTAGGACGGCGGCGGCGCTGCCAAAAAACTCTCAAGAACGAGTGGCAATCATAATGAGCAGAAAGTGAAGGTTGAGATGAAATCATGAAATTTCTTTTACACGTGCTACTGACATTTCGGGAGATACTGTTGCACAAGAGTGGTAAGACAATCATCAAGCAATCTTTTCAATAATCACAGGGCCCACATCATGCAAATCGAACATCCCAATACGCCAACCTCACATTCCTTGCTTGTTGTTTGCAAATTCCAAGTGATTTCCCAATCTCCGCCAACCGCCCCCTCCCCGCCCGACCCTCCCCTTCCTTCCCTCCTAACCGTCCCCACTTCCTCGCACTTACGATGATGGCAATGTCGCAAAAAGCCCTCAAAAACACACAAGGGTCATAAAGCAGTGCGCAAAAATGAAACTCCATCACAGCCTCATAACATGTATGTACACTGCATCCAAAAGAAACTGGACACACGGTCAACAGCCAAAGCAAAACAAACAGTGAAGCAAGAGCTTTACTTGAGCACACTTGTGAAAACAAGACGTTCACCAGGAGCCGCATGCATCGCTCCTCCAAAACCAATGTCAAGAGCCGGAAGTCCAAGGTCTGATTCAACACGGACGTTCGGAAATGATGGTGTCGTGAGTTCTTAAAAGGAGCCGGTTCTGCTAACATTTACTTCGTCAACTTGTGTGTAGCACACTCAAAACTCCCCAACATGTCTGAGACAGGGCATGCAGTCCTAAACAGGCCAGGCCGTTTCCAGGGCATCGTCCTATATCGTCCTCTCGTCCGCGGCGTCAGAAGAACCAGACTGAGAATCCTAGGCGAAGCAACGCGCACAGACCCAGTCACCGTATCGCCAGCGAAACGAAAGAAACATTGATAAAGGTCATTCTCACTCCCGCCAAGGTGCAGCTTCCGAAGCTTCGGGTCCTTCTGCAGTGAGCACAAGGGCCTTGTTCGATGGCCGGTTGCGGCTGCACGAGGTCTCTGATCCAGGAAGAGCGACAATCAAATCCAATATGGTCCAATTGAGCCTAATACACACCATCGGATATCCTACGGTCCTACTTGTTGCTCAGACTTCAAGATCGCTAAGATTAGGGGGGGCTTCGTCGCAAGTTTCGAGCCGGCTTTGTGTCAGGATGCAGTTTGTGCAGGGTCCAGGGCTTGAGGTGCTTCTATGCGAGGGAGGCCCTGAGATTTGAGCCCAAACAACGATTGAGCCCCATCCTCTGCACCCTGCATATGCTACATGATTGCTCCATGTAAACGCGACTGTGAACATCGCGTCGCCTTTCAACTTTCAAGCACTTGGATTTTCGTTTCGGCAGACTGCAAAAAGTAAACACATGACGGTGATAGCTGCTAACTCTGGCAGTGCGTGCATCTCGATCGTACCTGTCTCTTTGCACATCGGCCGGGTGCGGTGCCCATTCAGCTGGCTCAACTTGTTACTTGTAACTCCTGGGCCTTGGGCTTCTTTTTCAGGTGGATTCCTCAGCACTGGGGAGTGCGCGGGGAGTTTGGAGAGAGCATTGCATTGGTGCAGCCTGGTCAGGTCCCGATGTTGCACGATGAACTCGCGTCAGCATTGCTACGACGAAAAAGGCGAGCCATCAAATTGCCCCTATGTGCAGTTGAAGCTACGTTGAAAATTTCATCTCCTCTTCATACCAGGGCCAGCAGAAGCCCGCCGCTCAGATGAACATCGCTATAAGGCCTGCCTACTACGCATCTCCAACAAAGCACCATGCATCTACCCCACTAAATCATGCATTTTTTCGAGCTACAGAAATTGCAACACATTGTTTGCCAAACGGGGAATCGATAATCGTCTTTGAGCGTCGGTGTTGGCATTCACCACAGGCTCACGGTTTGGGTGCATGAAGGCCAACGTAACAAAGCGTTCTTTTTGTGAATTTCAGTGCTTCCCAGTTACAGCGAGTGGTCCAGTCTGGGTTCCAAAAAATGAAGAAGTGCCGTTGCGGTATTGCACAGTTTCCAGGCGCCACGACAGTGGATGAGAAGAGCGGTGGAGGCGCCCCCCCCTGCAGTGTTTGGTGAGCTCTGTTGTTTTCCTTGTAGAATGACGAGGCCTTGCATCATTCACAGCTGCTTCCTCTGCAGGCGCTGTGTAGCAGCTTCATGGTCGCTCCTGGTGCGCACAGCGCGATGTGCCTTGCCAGTCCGACCTGTGCGGTGGTCTTAGGCGCAGCAGCTGCGAAAAACATGTCTAGATTGGCTGTCTGCTGCCAGCTATCTATATTGTTGAAGCCACGTTGCCAGTGCCGTAGATGCAAAACCGGTACGCGAAAACCACGAGGCAGCCAATTCCATTAGGGCCATGAGGGAGAACCGCAGGTGCTTCAGCTACATCTTCAGCTACCTGCAGCGACCCCAGGCGCAAGTTAGTTGCAGGATGCGTGTTTTTCGAAACCCGCATTTTCGCGACAGTTTTCTGAGTAGATCTGCGCAGGTTTCAGACTGTCCGCGCTATGGTCACGGCCATGCCGTCCTCGCTTTCTTGTCAAACCAAGGGAGTTGAAAATTTGGGCCGGTCTGGGAAGGGGAGGGTTGTCACACTGGACCTGATAGAAATTTCTGGCCTTGCACATCCCGAACTGCAAAGCAGGTCCCTGCTGTGTCCTCTTAGGGCTTTACGGTTGTGGCTTTACGCCGTGCAGCCGTACAGGGTTCTTAGGCTTGCGGGCGGCGGCGGCGAGTTGAGTTGACATGGGCGACATGGGCTTAGCAGCCGTGCTTTAGATTTGTGGAGGATCTGATGGCTTCGGATGTTGGGGAGACGTGTATGCTTCCATGAGCTGATCCTCTTTAGCTTCTTGTCTTCCGTTTGATGCTCAACCATGCCAGACTGTGCGACGTCACCTCGCAAGTTGTGGCCTCGGTCGCCGTACAAAAACAAACGTGAGAATCGTGTTAAAAGTTGGATTCGTGCTGTGCTCACAGCCAGATCTCAGGTGCTGCTGCTGTTGTTGCCGCGTCTGGACCGCTGTCGCCAGCCAGGCTGTTCGTTGCTGGTGGAGTCATGCAGTCATACGGTGGAGTCAGACAGTCATACACAGTCATACATGCAAGTTCGAGGCCTGTTGCGTTGTTTGGTGGACTAAAGAGACTCTGGCAGGAAGTCACATGGTGGAGCCTGAGAAGGCCAATGGTGACGTACGTCTTCTATAGACTCTGCTACACAATGGTGGAAGTGGAAGCAGTCAGTCAACATTTCAAGGTGCGGACGAGTGATCGATCTGGAAAGAGGTATCAGCCCTGGAAGTTTCGACGCAGTCTAGCTGTGTCATGTGCCCTTTAATTGGTGCTCTCGGTCCAAGCATGGACTAGCATCATTCTTGCTAAACCCTGAACCCTAAACGGCCCTCAACCCTACTGTGCCCCAAGGCTGCTCAAAGGAAGCTGAGGCCTCAGCACCTGTCGCGGCTTGAGGTGGCAGCGCATAATGGGCACAACTTCCAAGCGTTCCCACCTGTTCCATCCTAAGACCTCCTAACACGATCATGCGGAGTACGTAGGGTTAGTAGGGTGAGGTGCCGGCCTTCCCTGCTGGTGAGTGAAGTCAAACTGGGCTATGTGGCCTGGTCATTCGGAGTCATCCGATTCTCCCGAAGAGACCTGCACTTGGTTCAGGCTTGGAAGTTGTCAGTCGTCAAGTGCTCAGGTTCTATGATGTTCTATGCCAGGTGTCACAATCAGACACGGAAGACTCTTTGTACTGTGTGCGCTGAGGCTGGGCGCTTGATCCTGCGCCGATAGTTCTGTGGCGACGGTGGTGTCTTCGACATGAGGCAGAGCTTGCTGTTCTACATTTGACATTTTTGAGGGCTCTCACATCTCGAAGCGATTGCTCGCAGGTTTGCGGCGCCACATACAAGCGGCTCCCGCCTATTACGGGCCTTCGGATTCTGACCGTCATGAAGGATGTCTACACCAAGACTCACGACGCTGTCATCCCCATCTCGGCATTGGGTTTGCTGCGCGCTGGGCCTGGTGTTCGGGAGGACTTGGCATGGCCCTTCATCGGCACGATCCCGAAGCGCTGTTCAGGACTTCGCCACGCTATCTGGTGGACCTTGGACTTGATGGATCAGTTGTTCATCTGCGCCCTGGCTGGAGGCGCCATGCCCGTCATGCTGGCAATCAAGAGCAACTGCACCAGCATGCTGCAGAAGTCAGTGGCGTGCTTCCCTAGAGTCCTAGAGGTGAGCGAGAGCAGGTGCTGCTCAAGGTGCAAGGGACGGAATCGATCTCGACCCCCGTACGGTCCGTTCAGAAGGGGGCGCCCTATTCTCAGCGACCTGCTGATCATGCATGCCACCAAGCACTACTCCGGTATGGAGGTCATCTGGACGAACGGACATCATCACGATGCTCCATACAAAGGAACCCAGCTTGTTGAAGCCCCTGCTGGACGGGCTCGCGTGGCAACGCCAGAAACTGAAACACAGCATAGGTCTTCGACACAGATCTGCACTGCGCTGCATGGCTTGGGTGCTCACTGGTTCTGCCTCACCCTCCCGTCGTCATCGGCTTGCATCGTGCTTATTTTATCTTTGCAAGCACGCGTGGCATCTGTTCTTAGGGAATATCATGCCCGCGGACGCGCTGAACCACGAGCGTCTGCTTCATAGGCATGAGCAGCCTATATGTCAATGCTCCGTCACTGCACAGTTGGCTGGATCTTCGACATCTACATTGTCTACATGCATCAGTTCCAGCAGTTGCCCAATGCTGCTGAGCGTTGCAAGTGCATTACTGTCTGTGATTTGATGTGATCAGGTTTTGTCCTCTTGCGGAGCCTGTAGAATACGCATCCCTTTCTTGTGGGAAGTCTAAGTGTAAGGTAGTCCTCCATATGATCATCGGATGATGCAAGGAAGGGATTATACGAAGCTACTCCGGCATGCCCCAAGCCAGTCACTGGGAAGACTGTGCGGGGCAACGGACGTCGGAGTTTGGATAGTCTGTCTCCTAAAGCAAGATTTTGGCAGCTTTGGCCGGATTGAGCAATTCTGCGTACCTGTAACCCTATTCAACTACCTCTACCGCTACCAAGCAGCGCTGTAGTTGTAAATTGTAAATCTTGTTTCGGAATATTGACTTTGCACAGAAGCCCAAATTTTGAAGAGGATTCCAGCTTCAAACGTAATAGTTCAGACGGAAAACACTCGGCTCCCTATTTGTACAATGTCAAGAAGACGGCTCGGCAGATCTTCATGCCGCTTAACGGTGCTGGCCGAACACCAACATCTCGACATATCTCGACTCTGGACGTGAGACTCAAGTCCTGCAGTATTCCTGCCTCGGCACGTAGCGGGCAGCGGGCACTGCGTGACCATCGGGGAAAAAGATGCAGTGCCTTTTTGAACCTTGCAGGGTGTGGAAGTTCCTCCCAAGCACGAGGCGAAGTAGAATTAGAAAACATGGCAGTCCAGATTAGAGCCCGCTACGTGGAATTGGCCCGGTCGAGAGCCATGCGCCATCAATGAATACGGCAGATAGTTTTCATATGAGCTTCTGCACAGCTGCGCATGCACATGCAACGAAGATGTTGCGGAACATCGCGGAAGCATACATCGGCTTGTCCTGTTGGCCCACTCAGACCCTTTGACCGGCAGCAGAATTCACTTTCGGGTCGAATTGGTTGGGTTTGTGTCTTTAGCTTTTGCATCTGAGTCTTTAATTTTGGGTCTATTTTCTGGTTTACATCGGACCATTCAACATCTGATGTCCTTTGATTTCATGTTGCAAAGACTGACTCCGATGTCATATTGTGCAGTGACACAACATCTTGGGTCTATTTTCTGGCTTACATCGGACCATCTGATGTCCTTTGATTTCAGGTTGCACAGACTTACTCTGATGTCAGATTGTGCAATGACACAACATCTTGGGTCTATTTTCTGGTCTGCACCGGACCGCGGAGCATCTGATGTCCTTTGCGGTCACATTCAAACTTGTTTGAATCCAGCGATGAGGCACGTCTAAAGTTATATATATATATATAATATAATACGTGTGTGTGTGTGTACATATCATGTGTACATACACACGACATGTCGGGTAGCATGGCGGCGCAAGTTGTAACATAGACAGACAGACAGACAGACAGACAGACAGAGAGAGAGAGAGAGAGAGAGAGGCCGAGAGAGAGACAAACAGAGAGAGAGAGAGAGAGAGCCAAAGAGAGGGAGAGAGAGAGAGAAAGAGAGGGAGAGAGTGAGAACTTGCAAAGGCTGCGTGCATCAGTGATTTAGTGTGTGAGTGAGTGTTTGAATGCGTAGGTGGCTGGGTGGCTGAGTGAATGGGTCAGTGGGTGAGTAGGTGTTTGACTGAAGAAACAGTTTGAAACTATCTGCAACAAGGTTTGTTTGCTTGATTGCCCAGGATCTCTTGAGGTTGATTGTCGGATGAGCGAGGAAGACAGGGCCTCACCCCCCAAACCATGTAAATACTGAAACGCCTCAGTTTTACACTCTAGCCTATGCCTAGACCTGCAGCTTCACTCTTCTTTCCTCCAGCACAGCTCCAGGGGCATGCCGGGTGCGAAAGTCTCAGTTCGAATGAGCACAAAGAAATTGCCCAGCAGCTCCAGATTTCGATCGCGTCATGGAGGCCGAGTCATTGAAAGTGCTCCCATTTTGGGCTACGCAAGACATGCCCAAAGTCCAAGCCCCTATCTAAGGAAGGCAGCAGGCGCGCAAATTACCCAATCCTGACTCAGGGAGGTAGTGACAAGAAATAACAATACAGGGCATCCATGTCTTGTAATTGGAATGAGTAGAATTTAAACCCCTTTGTGATTTGTCACGGACATGCGAACATGTGCTTCTGTGTCTTGGTTAGGATTCATGCCAACTTGTCTCACTAACGCAGCTTGACTGCTCAAGGACCGCATGCGCGAGTCCCAGCAAAAGATCCGCTAGTGCCTGGGGGTTCTAGTGTTGTCTTTCCGCTGAGCGTCAAACTAACGGCACTAATCTCTGATCATCCTCGCTTTGCTTTGCTGCCTTGCTTGGTCTACGATTGGTTGCCTTGGGCTTTGTGACCGAGAGTTGAGTTGAGTGGACTCCTCCGCTTTTCACAGGTTATCAGCCGTAGGGCCTCCGCATCCGATTGTGGATTGCTGCTTCGCTGCTGCTGCTTGGCACTCGGACCGCCTGATCCAATCAGTGTCCGATCACTACCGTTTTCCTGGCTCAGACCAAGTTCGGAACTTGTGATTGGCCGCGCCACCGAGAGAATGGCGACTCCGATCGGTTCTCCTCGTGTCCCCTCGACTGTCGGTTCTTCACTAGTGACGCCAGTTGCTCGGGATGTCGTGGAGCCCGATGATAGTGCCCACGCATCCCGCTGCACTGCGCCCGCCTCGCACGCTTCGCTCGCTCGCTCTGCTTCGCTGCTTGCTTCGCCGCCTGCTGAGGACGATCAGAGAGCTCAGCAGCATGCGCCGCTTCTGCCATGCTCTGCTGCCGCTTTCGCAACGCCTGGCACGATGCACGCCGGCTTGCCGCCTGCTGCTGCCACCGCTCGTGCTTTGCCTTTGTTGCCTGCTTTTTCTGCATCTGCTGCTCCCGCTGCTTCTGCACCCCTTTTTCCTCCGACCGATTCTTCATCCTGTCCTCTGTCCCTTCGCGGGGATCCTGAGGGCACTTGCATTTCGCTTTCTTCGCGTCGCTCAGCGATCCATCACTCTTGGGTCCGCCGGGTCCCGAATCGTTGGGACCAGATGGGTTCCCAGTCTGTCTTTCAAGACAGACGAGACAGATCCTCAGCGGATCTCGGCAGCAACTGTTGCAGCACGAGAATCGGCATGAAATGCATAGACGGCGCAGGGTAGTAGAAAACGTTCCAGTGCATCGCTCGCACTGAAATGTATCGTTTCCACTTGGTCGTCCAGTGGGCCGAATGCTCGGCGGATCGAGGCCGCCATCGGGTGGACCATTCCCATCGGGAGGGCCACCACCACCACCGGGTGGACCATCGGGTGGGCACCAAGCGGGCCACCGCCACCACCGGAACCGAAACCGGATGCACCAAATCCATGTCCTCCAAAGCCACCACCGTATGCGCCCCCATTATCGTTGGGGCCATCACCGCCAGAAGGGCCGTCATGCCCATGTTGCGCAGGCGGTGGCCCACCAAAACCGGAAGGCGCAGCGCTCGGAGCTGGAACAGATGTTCTGGCATTGAACGTTGGCATGGGAGGCATGGCATCAGTCGGCGCAGCCGGCCGAAGTGTAGCTGTGACGCTTGCATTCGGAGCCAAAGTGAATGTGCCAGTCTCACTGTGGAGCATCGGTACACTGGCACCACTGCCTATGACATTGGAACGACCGAGCATCGCATCATACCATCTGGATGGCCCTTTTCCCGCCGGAACAGTTCGTGTATCATACGAAATCTGGCACGGAAACGTAGGGCTCCGCTTGGGCTCTGGAGCAAATCTCTGGGTTTCGGGATCATAGCGGACGCCGCTGCGTATGGCCAGATCATCGTCGACAGGGAAGGGCCTGATACTTGGGGCCTGACCGGAGACAGCTCCGGAGGCATTTGCGGTAGGAACGGCCGGAATTGGCGATCTTCCCGAAAAAGAGGCTGACGTTTGGCCATAATTCAGTCGAACGGGCTCAGCAGGATGGCCAGTGCTTGCACATTAATGACGTGTGGAGCGTGAACGGGCCGTAATTTTATATCACTCAAGATCTCTCAGGGGAGGTAGAATGGAACCCTCCCATGTCGCTTTGGCTGTAGGTGCCTCCGTGCTCGGTTGGTGGGCACATCCCAATCCGGATCCGAGAGCGGAGCCGTGTGTGTGTCAGTGCCACTGCATAGGCTCCTCATCCTTTGAACGGGCAGAGGCTTCACAATCTTTCTTTTGGCCTCTTCTTGTATTGGTGCTGTTGCTATTGGGGACTAATCTGGCTTTGGTCTGCCGGGTCACTTTCCGCAGCTCCGACTCCGGAGATAGGGAGGTGTCCTTTTCCGTGAAGGGCAAACCGGGCAAGGGGATCTTTGGCGCAAGCAAGGGTCTCCAGCTCCTAGAGCAGTGAAATGAACGCTGGGGATGTGGTGTACGTCTTGTATCATGGTGATCCTGGCGTCTGGCACACGAGACTCCTGGCGTCAGACCTCGGACAGGATGAGTGGATGATCATCACTCCTGACCGGGACATTTACCCGGAAGTATACTCGCCTGCCAATGTGGACATTCATCGCTTCTACCATGCTCCTGATGGCCGGTTGCCTCGACAGGTTCCGGCTGGCCAGGTGTATGCTTTTGCACCGTTGGATCCCCGACAGTTCGGCGATCTTCTACGTCTCGGTAGGCAAGAAGCTGCGGCCGAACTTGCTAGACGTGGTGGTCCGGTGATGGCTGCAGCTCTCGCTGGCCAAGGCAATCCTCCGGCTCCGGTAGCGGCTGGGGGCGTTCCTCAGGGGGCTGCTCCAGTGATTCCTGGTGGCCCAACGACCTGGGTAGCCTTGGAGGATGTGGGAACGCACAAGCGGGGAGATGTCATCGCAGTGGACCCAGGGCCACTCCCGCCTGGACATGTCGTTCTAGGAAACCGTGCCTTGGTGCCTGTGGGCCTTGAGGTTATGGCTGTCATCAAGACCACCCCTGACGGAGTGGCGGCGGTCAAGTTCGAGGACGTTCGCATCCTCCCGGTGCAGTTCGATGCTCAGGGGATTCGCCGGCGAGAGTTTAACTTGGCCGTTTCCCAGCTTCATGACACAGTGCCTCAGGGAGGTGGGCTGCAGCTTCAGGGTCCGTCTACGTTCCTGAACATTGCCAAGATGATGAGAGACCAGAACTTCACGCCCACCACCTTCCATGAGTACTGGGTTAGGTCATCAGAGGTGGCACGCGGAGATCGTTCCGTGTACGAGCACGAATGCCTGTCAAGGGTTATCGAGGCCATGTTAGGGTCGATCAACTGAATGCTCCATGCTTGCAGTCAGCAGAACTCATTTGTCGGAGGATGCAGGTCATCAGGGAAGCTCATCGTATCTCGCCGTCGGCCCCGGACTACTCAGCAGCAGACATCATGATGGGATGGCGCTTTCGCCGTGCCGGTCAAGGCGTTGATTCTGGTTTGGCGGGCTACGTCGCCTCCGAGCTCAAGAATGAGGCTGCCATCGCGAAAGAGGCCAGGAAGGCCAAAGAAGAAGCGGATCTTCGCCGCCGCAACCCCCGTAAAACTGGCAAAGCCGGCGAGGGGGGCGGTGGCCAGGGGCAATGAGCCCTGCAGGGGCGTCTGCCGGGGCCACGGGCGCGTCTGATCCAGCAATGGCTCCCTGGCTTTTTCGATAAGGGTTTTTCCAATTTTGGTGGTGTGGATAGGCAGAGAGACCTTTTTCCCATGCCCATGGTTGCCTACCGGGACGTCTCGGGGCCAGCTTCGAGTATGTCTCAGAGGCGACGGGCGGCTCGCTTCAATCACAGGGTCGCCGCAACAAATCGCATCCTGGGCTCCCTGAACGAGATGTATAGCCAGGCGGGATCATCGGCATGTTCGCATTCAACCCCGACTGCTGCCCAGTATGCCGCACAGAGTCACATACTTCAGCAAGTGGAAGTGGTCTCCAAAAGCATTCCCGTGTACAGTGAGCGTGAGGCGACCAGATCGCTTCTGCAATCTTGCCTCTCCTATTCCGAAGAGGCCCAGACAACAGTTCGTCCTTTCAACCCAGACCTGGTCTCCCTACCTCGAGTTGGCTCTAGCCCTCCCCGTCTTCAGGATCTTGTGGACCACTTTGGTCGTGATATCTTGAAGGACCCCGTGGGCAACATGAGGCTGAGTCCGGATGAGTGGGGCAGCAAGGTCGAGAGTGGTGCAGTTGTTACGCCCTACATGGATGTGGTCTTAAAGAATGATCCCAAGAAGTATGTCCAGTTCGTCCATTCCTTGTATCTAGGGGGCATGATATCGTTCACCGACCAGCCTCAGGACTTGATGACGCCATTCTTCGTGACGAAGAAGAGTGGCAAATTGAGGCTGGTCCTGGATTGCCGTGGAATCAACCAGAGATTCAAAGAACCCCCTGCCATGATGCTTGCAGCAGGCTCCTCCTGGGCCCAAGTCGAGATTCCCGAAGGCCAACATTTGCACATCGCCCAATCTGATATCACCGATTACTTCTACTCTCTCCGTATGCCGGAAGAACTGCAGGGCTTCTTCTGCCTTCCAGCCATTCCCGTGGAGGCGCTGGACGCGTGGAACGTTGACGCGTCCCATCGGCCTCACTCTGGACGCGAAGGCATGATCTTCCCATGTTTTCGAGTGGTTCCCATGGGCTGGTCCTGGGCTATGTATTGGGCTCAACGCGTGCATCAGATTCAAGCACTTCGTGGCTCAGGCCTTTCTCCTGATCGGCTGTTGGTGGCTGATCGGCCAGCTCCGTCGTTGGCGGATGGCCAGCCACTCATCATCGCTTACGCGGATAACTTGAACGTAGCAGGTACCTGCCCGGAGCAAGTTCAACGAGCTAAAGACTCAGCCGTTGCTCACCTCAGGTCCCTGGGTTTTGGCGTGCACGAAGAGCTTGACGCTTGCACCTCAGCCGCCTCCTTAGGGTTCCTCGTCGACGGCATTGAGGGCACTGTGTCACCGATCCCGCAAAAGGTTGGTATGGTGGTCGCCGCTTTTAGATGGCTCAGCAGGAGTCACTTTCTGGGGTTGCTGTGTGTACCAGATACGCTGATGCGGAGAAGGTTGCAGACTTAGCTAGACGCAAAGAGGGCTGGCGATTCAAGGTCAGAGATTTTGTCGCTCCTAGAGAAAAGGCCCTGGGCGCACATGGTAATCTTGACCCTTTCTCCGACCCCAATACCGTTCTTCCTGTCGACACTCTTCCCGACGACCCCTTCTCCATCAACCCGGACTTTGATGAGATTCCTGCCGACTTGATGGATCAGGGGGAGTGGGCAGACACGTTCGCAGCGCAGATGCATCATTCCGAACCTATTACGGTGCTTGAAGCTCGGGGGGTTTTGGCAGCTGTTAGACACAAATGCCGTTCTCAACGCAATTTTCACAAGAGGCACCTGCACTTCAACGACAATTTGGCAAATGTACTTTGCCTTGAGAAGGGTAGGTCATCCTCGTTTCCAATGCTGAGGGCGTGCAGGCGTTTATGTGCTCTGGCCATAGTCTCGGGCGTGGTTTTCCATCACAGGTGGGTTCCCAGCGAACTCAACCCGGCAGATCATGCTTCGAGGCAGTGGGAGTCGGAGCGCAAGCAGCACAGCCGCAGGCACAAGACATCGCCGGCAGCCGCATCCTCCGTCGGAGGACCCCGCACTCGCCAACTCGGTGAGGGCTTCGCTCCAAGGGATGACGACTTCTCAAGCTCCCTCCCTGAAGCGGACGAGATCTTCGATCCGGCGATCGCTACAGGGAGAGACGAAGGAGGCGAAAGCCAACAAGAGACAGCGGTTGATCTCAAATGCGATGGCTCCCCGGTTCCAGGGACAGACGTTCCTCGAACAAGTGGCCGTCTCCGCTCCAGTGGCCCAGGACTATGTCAACAGGGTAGCAAAATTCATGGAATATTCCAGGGCGAAGGACATTCAGGCCCTTTCCGATGCGAAGTTGGACGAGTCCTTGAGCATCTATCTCAACAGCATGTTCGAGGCAGGGGCAGACGTTTCAGACGGAAGCAAAACCTTTGCCGCGGTGCTGGACGCAAGGCCAGGCTCTTCATCGACGGGAGCTCTTCCCAGATCCAGGAGATGCTTGAAGGGTTGGAGCAACATGGACCCCGGGATGACGAGGCCTCCTATTCCCTTTCCCCTGATTGCTCTGATCGCATGTCTCCTGCTCGACCAGAACCTCGGGGAGGCCTGCCTCCTCGTGCTCCTCATGTTCAGCGCTTACCTGAGGCCGGGCGAGGCCCTGGGGCTCCACTCCAACGACATCGTGAAGCCATCCAGGACAATCAAGCATGTTGCCATCAACCTGCACCCCGCAGACCGATACGAGAGCAGCAAAACGGGCCTCTCCGACGAGACGATTCTTCTGGACTCTGCCACGGTGCCTTTCCTGGGTCCGATGCTTTTGAAGTTGGTAAAGATGCGGAAGGACAGGCCAATGTTCACCATCGACTATGGCACGCTGCTCCAGGTGTGGCAGCACACGCTAGCCGCGGCCGGTCTGGCGTCCAATCATGCTGTTCTTTATCAACTCAGACACTCCGGACCGAGTCACGACAGGCTCCACAACTTCCGCTCATTGATGGAAGTGAAGTTTCGGGGGCGCTGGGCAAGCGACTCCAGCGTCCGTCGGTACGAGGCCCACAGCAAACTTTCGTTGGAATTCCAGAAGCTTCCGAACCACATTCAGCAAGCCGCTCTGCAAGCAGAAAAGTCTCTTGGCCTGAAAATGGCAAGGTTTGGTTTCACGAAGTAAACCCTGCCGCACCTTGGGTCGTCGAAGTCTTTTCTGGATGTGCACGCCTCTCCGAAGCATGCCATGCTCAACAATTCAACTGCCTGGCACTTGACATCACCTACGGTGACTCGTGAGACTTGCTCAGGGTTTCCGTACAACAGAAGTTGTTCGCCTTCCTTCGGGCTCACCCGGTCGCGGTAGTTTGGATTGGTATGCCTTGCACATCCTGGTCACGGGCGAGAAGATTTGACGACATCGGCCCACCCCCGCTTCGAGATGATCATGAATTTCTGTGGGGTCGGCCCAACCTTTCGCACAAAGACCAGCTAAAAATACAGAACGGCAACCACATCCTCACCGTCACATGTGACATCATTCGCTTCTGCCAAAAACATGGCGTGAGGTGGGTGTTGGAAAATCCACTCTCCTCACGGGCTTGGTTGACGGAGCCTGTGCAACAGCTGCTTTCGGTCGCTACGCTGCTACGGGTCGACTATTGCCAATACCGTGAACCCTGGCAAAAGCCCACAGGCCTGTTAGCTCATCCTGCTGACTGGCTGCGTCCCGTAGCAAAGCAGTGCCGGCCTAACCATGGGCGCTGCTCAGCTTCGGGGCGACCGCATATCAAGCTTGTTGGAACTGATGCCTCCGGCATCCTCAAAACTCTGCGAGCCCAGCCCTACCCGAAGGCATTGTGCGTTGCCATTGCCTCCACCCTTGCAGCTCAGTACCTGTGACTGGTTAGGGGAGGTTGGAGATGGCTTTCAGATCTTTGTAGTTCCACTCCGCGAGCTGAAATCAGCTCCTGGTGTCACATTCAGCACGTAGCTCAGCCGAGCATCTCGAAAAGGCTGAAAGCGCGTGTTATGCACTCTGGCCCCTAGCTCTTGTCATTATTCTGCCCACGACTTTCTCCAAGATGTTCGTCAGCGACTCGTTGCTGTGCACGCCTCAAAATCTCATCAAGATTGATGCCACACGTCTGAGAGTGCACCGTTGAGGCCTTTTCAGCGGGTGCAGCATTGCATCCCGGCGGAGAGCCATGATCGATCGGACCTAACAGTGAAGATCTCGGAATGGCAGTAGCATGTCCGCCAGGGAATAGTGCACCCGGAACTGGCGGCAGGTCCGCAGGACGTGGAACATCCCCATCGTGGTCGCTGATATCGAAGAATTGCGTCCGTTCCGGGCGCGAAGGCGTGGATAGATCAGATCCACCTCTGCGGACATGACCGCTCTCAAGATGCTGAACTCGGGCAGTGAGCTGATCGATAAGAACTCGATTACTCTCCTTGTGATCGTAGAGAGCACGGCTCATCTCGGAGATACGGTGAATTGCATTTTGCTGTACCGAAGCAATCCGTGCTTCAGCATTTGAGATATTGATCTGTATCTGTTGCAGCGCATCAGGATACTGCTTGATTTGGCGGATCGTCTCAGCGAGCTGCATGGATATCGATCCGGCACGCTTCTCGTTGAGTCGGTGGATCCGCTCATCAAACTCGATGAATCGATCATTGACCATCGAGTTGAGCCTCACAAAATGATCCTCAAGCGTCTCATGGTCAGAATTCCGCCTTTCGCGGACAGAGTCCTGGAAATGCATGAACAGCTCACGCTCTTTCCTCAACTCGGCCTGAAGAAGCTCCCACATGTCTCGGATCTTGCTCTCAAGTGCTTCAGTGATATCCGAGACGCCGTTCCTCAGTATGTCGAGGTCGGCTTGGGTGTTGGTCACACCCTGCGCGATCGCCAGAATATCGGCGGCGATGCGCGCGGATGCGTCCGACCCAATGGCTTCATCGACCAGGGCCCTGACAGCACAGGGGCCAGCATGCCACCCGCCATACTCGGTGGCGGGGGCAGCACCACCATGATCCGCCGCGGAATCGGTGCGACGGAATGGGTGCTCGCTCATGGGCACGTCGGGGAGCGGAGCTCCACCACGGCCTGCCACCGGCCCGTAGGAATCGGGGCGCGGTGGTCGGAAAGACGCCGGGTCCGAAATCGGTGGACCGCGGTGATATGAAGGAGCGAGTTGCCAATGCATTCGCGTACGATCCTGGATACGCCCTTTCATGGGTTGAGATTCCCGATGGCACTCGCTACGAGGATCTCCTTGACGGGTGCAAGTACGGAATGCTCGAGAACGAATGCAACTCTGCTTTCCGTGAGTGCGTCAAATCCATCGCTTTAAAGAACAAGATCCAGACCGAAACCGAGCGCATGCACACGATAAACCGGCGACTCGGAAGTAGGCAGATCCTATGGCTCTTGTATGACTTTTTGAGACCGCACGTCACTGGCGATTCGACATTCAAGCTCGTCGACCTCATGAAAACCACGATTGACCGGTTCACCCATGGGTCCGAGCAGGAGAGACTTGAAGCTTTCTCCAACCGGTGGGATCATGTCCTCGCCGGCATCTCTGTCGATCGTCCTGAAGATCCAGTCCTCTGTGCCCTCTTCTACGAACAGATTCGCGAGTTGCGATGCCTTGAGCTCGACATGCAACTGTGGGACAGAGATGTTTCCGTGCGGAACTATGCATACCTGCGAACTGTCTGCGTCAACGCGATTACCACTTGGCGTCGACGACGCAATCAGGAGAAGATGTATACTGCCACTCGATCCTCGTCTGCGCAGAGACGCTACGCTGCGCCTGCACACGGTAGCCAAAGGAGATCATTCTCTAGGGGTAAGAGAGGATCCAGATCGCCCGGGCATCGGGACTCCCGCAGAGGGAGTCCGTACCGGCGAGGATCGCCGAGACGTTCGTCACCCAGGCGTTCGTCCCCGAGACACGGGTCGCCAAGGCGATACTCACGGAGCCCGGGAAGGGCTGCCCCAGCACCAACGCGTCGATCACCATCACGATCCCCACGGGGACGGGAGCTCTGCTACGATTTCAAGAAAGGCAGATGTACGCGAGCAAGTTCTCCCACAATCTGAAGGGTAGAATTAAGCTCCTCGCCTAAGGCGTTCCCGCCTCGGTCTCAGTCACCGATTTCAAAGGAGTCTGGCATTTGCTTCTACTACGGGCGAGGCACCTGTACCAAGGGTGACAAATGCCCATATAAGCATGTGAAGCCGGGTGCCCCAGCTGAGAGCACTCCTGCTGCCGCTCCTGCGCCTGCTGAGCCCGCACCGACGTCACGGCGGGTAGACAGCCCGGCGCCAACGCCCTCGGATTTTTGAGAGGGGCGTGCCGCAACCCTCAGGCAATAACAGCATCCTCCTATGGAGACTTCGCCTTCGCTTGTGCCGCATCATTCGACATGGCATGTCCGTCAGTCAGGCGGAAGACAGTATCGTTTGGGGAATACTGAGACCCGCATGATTGAGTCTTCTTTCCCGGAGCCTGCCTTCGGCCCCGTTAATCGCGAGAGGAATTTGAGCTATTCGTGGCCGGAAGATATCCGTAGCCTGAATAGTGCTCGCGAGAAGCGCAGGGCTCACATGAAAGCAGTGCTTTGGCGAGAGCAGGTTTTGCTCGATGACGTTGATGCCAAGACGCTGGGAAATGATGCTTGTGTTCTGGAGCTCACGCTTTCGAAGCGGAGCGCCTGCGAAGTCTTTGCTGCTGCTGTTAAGTCTGTCAAGAGGGTACGGAGGCTAATGCTTGACTCCGGATGCGGTATAGACCTTATTGGTCTCGGTGATCTGTCCCGTGATGAAAGGGATCTGATTGTTCAGAATGCCAAGATAAGCCTGAGGACCGCCAATGGGAAAACTAACACCAAGGGTGTTGCCCACATGCGCATTGACGGTCTTGAGGAATTGGTCGAGGCATATGTGCTGGAAAGCACACCGAGTCTTCTCTCCTTAGGGAAACGATGTAAGGAGCTCGGGTATCGATTCATTTGGGAGCCCTTTTGCGATCCGATATTCTTTGATCCCAGTGGGAGAAAGCTCAAGGTCGACGTTATCAACAATATCCCATACCTTGCTCCTAGTGAGACTGAGGTTGTGGCTGGGCGACCTGACCTCCCACGAGTTTATCCGGCACTCCCAGCACCTATTATCGTGCATGAAAAGGTTGTTGCTGCTGGTGAGGAGCCTGTAGGCGAGCTCGATGATGTTGGTGAGCTCGTTCTCGATATGCCTGATGCCAAGGATGCCCAGGCAAAAGTACCTAACGAGAACAAGAAGGTACAAGACAAACGTAAGCCTCAGTCGCCGCCCGATGAACCTAGAGCGCGCGATCTGAGAGAGGAGGCGAAATCAATCCGCCACCTCATGACTCATTTGCCCAAGAATCCCTATTGCGATGCCTGCCAGCGTGCAAAGATGGAGAATGTTAAATCTTTTCGCCAAGACTCACCGCGCGATAAAGGGTTCGAGAAGTTTGGTGAACACGTTACCATCGACACTATGGTCTTGCACGGGCTCGGCAATCGAGGGAACAACGGGGAGACTGACGCAGTCGTCTTCTACGACCTAGCCACCGAGTGGTTAGAAAGTGTTCCCGTCAAAGGGAGGACGAATGCCGATACGCTGCGAACCTTTGGTGATCTTAAGGACGTGAACTCGTTCTCTATGGATGTTGAAAGAAGGTATGCGCCTTCAGAGATCCGGGAGATCTACTGTGACAAGGCTCGCGAGTTCATATCGACCTGTAAGAAAGTCGGCATTTCGGTGAAGCACTCCACACCCGGGATGCCACGAACTAACGCCATTGCCGAGAGTAAGGTGAAGCTTGTCCTTCATGGTGCGCGAGTCGCGCTACGACAAGCAGGTTTGAGTGCCAAATTTTGGCCCTACGCGTCCAAGCACTTCTGCCATGCACGCAACATCGAGATACGCGATGGGCAGAGCGCTTATGCGCAGCGATTTGACGGGGCCGAGTTTGATGGTCAAATCATTCCTTTTGGATGCCTTGTTGACTTCTTCCCCGCGCCGGCGCGGAAGCAGACCCGGCGGAGTCAGAAAGATGAAGTCGTACTCGGCGACGGTGAAGAATATGCTTTGCCAGCACCTGGGGATGACGGATTGATTGACGTCGAAGTCGGATTTGATGAGGATGGCTATCTCGAGTGGATCGACGACGGAGATGATGATCACTCCGGTGCTTCGAATGGCAATAATATTGATCAGCGATTATCGTCCTATCAACGCCCCAGCAAGTTCTCGCCTACAAGCAAACCTGGGATCTTCCTGGGATATCATTTCGAGAACGGAGGCAAATGGGATGGTGATTACATAGTCGCAGATCTTGAAGACTTCAAACGCGACGCATTGCGGGCGAGCGTCCATCAAGTCAAGAAGGTGTACTGCTCACCTAAGGAGAAATGGACATTCCCAATGCTGGCGGTGTACGATAAGCAAACCCGTTCGGTATGTATTAATGATCCCGCAATGCAATCTGCCGTGCCCAAGCCGAGTGAACGTCTTGACGCCTCCGATATGCTCGAACTCGAAGACATCGATGAGATTTTGCCCTCGATGAGCAGAATCGGATGACCGATGATGATATCCGGAAAGCTCGAGAGGCTGAGTTGCGTGCTGAGTCATCTCATGGTGGAGGTGTTGATTACTGGGAATACGACCCATCCACACACAAGTGGACATATCACGTCGTGGTTCCGAGAAAGGCCATGATCCATCCCAGTAAGACTCCAGGATCGGTAGGTGAATCACCTGATCCTTGGAAACTGAGCACGGTGCGTATCTCGCATGTGAAATACAAGTAAAAAAAGCCCGGTAACGATATATGAAACTGAGTATGCCTTCGGCAAGACGAGGCTTATGCAGCTCTGGACGGGCACTGTTGAGTTCTTCGATGATGGCTATGCCCCACCTAAGAAGAAGCTTCCGCCTTATCATGGGTCTGAGATCCTGGAGGGCGAGGGGGGACTTCCATATCGCCAAAGTGTGCCTCGTGTCGAGCGTTCCTACAAAGGGTCTCGCAAACCAAACTCAATCGATTCCGAATCATGGAGAAGCATGAATCGAGCTGAGCGGGAAGGTTATGTTGAGGCTGAGCGTCGAGAGTCCGAGGCTCAAGCCATGTCACGCGAAGATTCACGCGATGCCGCTCCCGCCGATATTGCTTTTGATTCTGAATACGAGTCGAGTGCCGAACGGCATGACAAAGATTACTGGCATCATGATGTCGCTGCTGGCACGATCACTCGATTTCATGTGATCGAACGCCGAGCGCGATTCAACCCTACCTCAGTCAAAGACTGTCCGGTTGACCCGGCAACTCTCACCGATGTTAGGGTGACTATGGCTATGACAGATGGCACGGAGTTTACGATACAGGACTCCTGGAGAGCATCCGATACACGCTCTTTGCCATGTCGATGGACGGGAAAGACCATCTTTGTCATTGGTACATCTGCCAAAACACAGGTGAAGGTTCGCACCACTCTACCGAGTCAGAATGGTGATGAACGCCGTGTGCAGACTTCCAATGGATTCTATGGTCATGCGCTGCAAGCGAAGGAACGTACTATCGTTCCTGCAAAATCTCGCGCTTGTGTCGTTACTGATCTCGAGTTTGACCCTCCGACTGGCATGTCCGCCCGCCTTCAACCTCTTCGTGGTAGTGGCCTCGATGTATGTCCGGCCATGTACACATATAACGAGGGCGCGACTCAGTCGGGTGTTGATGTCCTCAACCCTACTGACGCTGATGTTGTTATTGAATCTGGTCAGGATGTTGCGGTGGTTCAGTTCTACACATCCGTGTTAGCCGCGGTTGAGCTTGATTTTACCGTTGAGGATGACACAAGCGTTTCAGCTCCGGCTGAACCGTCCGATAGCGGTCTCACAGCTGATGCTGCGCCTGCGATGCCCACTCGTGCCGCCTCGCATTCGCATCGTTCGCCCGACTCATCGGTATTCTTCTACAGTGCATGTGTCGCACGGCCCGTTGACAGAAAAGAACGTGCTGCCAATCCCAAGGCTAAGGCCGCTCTTGATAAAGAGTGGAACAAGCTCATCAATCAGGGTTGTTGGGATTACGCATCCGTGCGTGAATGGCGCGATGTGTCTAACGAGGCTATGGCCAAAGGTGAAACGGCCCATGTTGGTCGTATCTTCGACATTTGCGTAGAAAAGAACGGAATCCGATCCCAACCGCAAATTCAAGGGTCGTGTGGTGTTTGAGGGTTGCCACGTTAAAGATGAAGGCAACAATTGGGCCATATTCTCCGAGATCACATCCTGCCCAGCGACCATGGAGGCAGGTAAGGCCGCCGATGCTTTTGGCCTTCTGCCTGGTCACGAGATCCAAGTTGCCGATGGCGAATCCGCCTACACTCAAGCTAAGCTTGGTGGCCCTGCCACGTGGGTACGATTGCCCAAAGATCGCTGGCTGCCTGAATGGCATGGCAAGTACCACGACCCAGTTGTGCGGCTTGTCCTGGCCCTATATGGGCATCCAGATGCCGGTGGTTTTTGGGAGCAACATTGCGAAAAGGCTCTCCGATCGGTTGGCTTCGAGCAATGTCCCGATTGGAAGAGTGTCTTTCGGCACCCCAAGTTAAATCTCATGCTCGTGGTCTGCGTTGACGATTTCAAGCTCAGTGGACCAAAGGCCAACTTGGCTAAAGGGTGGGAGCTCATGGCTTCTAAAATCAAGTTGGAGCCGCCCTCGAGCATCAAACGATACTTGGGATGCGATCATGTTACGTTTTCGCATGTTGTGCCTAGTGCTTTTGACCCGCGATCTTATTGGACCCGATTTGAGGAGCCTAAGAAGGCATTTCCCGAGCTCACATTCGGCGAGCACGACGACGCCAGTGTCGCGCAGGGCTCGATTGGACCTCGCGAAATCCGAATGATCAAATATGATATGCGATCATTTCCCAGACCCCCGGACGGATCCAAAAAGTAGATCCACCATGTCGTTGCGTATCTGTTTGTGCATGTGTGGTTCCAAAAACGCACAGCGGATCTACATCCATGGTAAATCAGCGTTGTTAACGAAGGACCTATATTCGAAGTAGTTTGGTTCAAAACCACTGCGAAAAAAAGAAAAAAAGAAAGCTTAAGAGAGATTCGAATAACAGAAAGAGAGAGGACCATATGAAATACATACATACTGTTATTCGCCGGTGTGGTGAGGCTTTGGAAAGCTTGCATTGTTGGTTTGGAATGTCAGGAAGTCGTTTCGTAGCATAAAGCGATCAAGAGTCTGTGTTTGGAGCGAGGTTTTCCGAAAGCTTGTGTGGTTATTGGGATTTTGAGGAATTGAACGGAATATGAGTAGAAATCGAAGCCTTATCCTTTGTTTCCTTCCACTCCTTCTAGAACACATCACTTAAAGTAGAACGAGGCAGCAAAAGCATTGTACATGTGTGTTACCGCATGGTCGTATGAAAAAATGCTGCAATCTTGACTGTAGCTATTCAAATTCGCATCATGAGCATACATCACACAGGCCCCACAGCCAAAGGTCCCATTTCCTGGCCCAGTCCTCCGGTTTTATGGTATTATAGCTGCTGGGTTGTCGGTAGGCGGAGTAATTCCTTAAAGCCCTATTGGCCAGATTCCAATCGCTGATTAGGCCTAAGTTTTTAGATATTAAAACCTATAAAACTAGCAAGCCCACCCCCGAAGCCCGAACCCCGAAGTCAAATCCAGAGAGCTCCGACAGCTGGCCGCATTCGCAGCCCGAGATCTCAGCAGGATGCCCAATGGGCACGGGGTTCGAGGTTGTGCCAAGTTTCGGTGTCCAGAATGCAGATCCGACCACTTCCTGGGATGTGAGTAAGGCTTACTTCCAGAATCGGGTTTAGTGCGCTCGCTCTCTGTTGGCTAACTTTAGACTTTTCTAGTCTTCGGACCTAAAGCCCTAATCCCCCAGTCTTAGGACCTAAAGCCTTATAATCCCAGAACCCCTACATACTACCTGTAGCTGCCTTATGTCACACTGCAGCTTCTAACTCTTAGACCCCAAGTATCACCCGCAACCCGTACTGCTGTACACAGCGATCGAACACTGCCGGTGCTGCTGCGACTCTGCAATAATCTACCGCCAAACATCCTAGTCTAGATCAGTCGACCGTGGATTTGCCAGCAATGGCGGGCAAAGCTCAGAAGAGACCGGCGGCTGGGCAGCGAGTTCGGAGGGTGGGGTTCAAGAAGTTTCGAGAACTGGCATCAGCGATGGCACCATTTATCAACTCGAAACACTTCAGCACATATACCACTAGCCGGGACATGGCGAAGATGGACAAAAAGAAGCTTCAGTCTCGGCCATCCAGCTCTATATAGAATACTGGTTTCGTTTCTTTTAAACTTCGGGGTTGCTTGGGTCGGGGTTTGAGCTTTTCGACCGATCCGAATCGAGGTTATTCCAAGGAATTTTCCAAGCTACGATTTCCCTCAGCCCGACGTGGAACTTCCCTGATGCTGTGCTGAAGAAGAGCCTTTTGCATATCTTGAAAATGGAGGACCCAGCAAGCTAGCTTTTATCTAGATTCTGGTTCTTGTGAATGGAAACTTTTGGCATTCTAGCACTACAGCAACGAAACAGGACAGAACAGAACTCAGTGCCGCGATCGAGCCATCAGATAGAGATACATGGGCGACTACCACTGCTTTGCGATTGAGTGCTGCCTTTCGCCATTACAGCCAGTCATCACTCCGTCGTCGCGAATGGGTCCCTGAGGCCCGCTCGTTACAAAACTTCTTTTTGTCTAGTGTGTTCGGAAATGAAATATTAATACGTGGCCGATACCCCTGGCTCGGCAGGCACACAGAAGACCTCAGAGAACCCCGAGCGATGTTGCAGCAGCACAGAGGGCAAGCAAGCGGCGAAGGCTTAAGGGGAAGCAGAAAGATCCCGAAAATGAGTCAGCAGATGGTGCCGAACCAGATGATGATGAAAAGGATGAGCATCAAGATGATGAGTGTGATGATGGCAGTGGCAGCGACGACAGCAGCAGCAGCAGCAGCTCGTCGTCTTCGTCGCCAACAAGCAGTAGCAGCAACAGCAGCAACATCAACAATGATGACAAGCAGAAGGCAACATGTGAAATTGCCGAGGAGCAAAAGCCAGAAGAAGCACCACCCAGAGAGCAACTCCCGCAAACAAAGCAAGACGAGCCAGCAGTGCAAAGAAGCAGCAAGCAAGATGTGCCAGACATGTCAGAGCCCTGGACTTAATCATCGTAGGCTGGCATCAATGCACTATTCTCTGTACTACTGGCATCAATGCATTATTCTCCGTACTGCTTTCTCAGAAACAAATGCACCCCAGCCCCCGCCGCACGGGATCCCAAACAAATGAACATGCCAAGGTAGCTGCTGCTACCGCCGTCGCCAACGACTGGTTCTTGAACGCCTTGGACGGAATGCTGGCTGGCGATGACCCAACTGGGACTTCGTCTTTCAGTTGCCCGTCTGCGCAAGCGGTTCTGGCTGGAAAGCTCCCCAAACTGTGCAGCTGTGATCTCCCAAGCTTTAGGCCCTCATGTCGAAGAGTGAAGTTAGACCTGAGTCCGATGACGAGTGGCTTGTCGAGCTGCTGAGTAGTCATGCCGGTAGAAGTTCCACGGCGGCAGAAGCGGCAGAAAGCTCCATGGATGTAGAAGGCGATACCTTGCAGCAGCTGTTGACAAGTGATGGGTCTGGGTCACATGATGGATGGGATGAGCCTTCTTTGTCAAGCCTGCTGGCCAAGCATTCAGAGTTTTGTAAAGGGGGACCATGTGTTGCAACGGCAGCGAGCCGATGCGAAAATCCTGTGAGCTCTTCGGGTGCCTTTGTCATGGTGGATGGTCGTCGCGAGCAGCTGGTCAGTGCAAACTACTACAAGACACTCATTCCTGTCGCACTGCAGAACCTGCCACGACTTCAGTCGGTTATGCGAACCGTGCTTGCAGATCCTCAGATACATGTGGATTTTTTGACATGTCAGCTGGCATCCAAAATTCTGGAACACGCCTACACCCGGATCCGCCATCTCATTTCTACTTCCGTGAAGTTTAAGATCGGACAGACAGCAGACCCCTCCCATCGCTGGAGACGTGCTGCCCATTCTTACCTGCTCGAGAAGCCGAGAGTATTCCGGAGCATGAAGCTGCTTGCGATTTTCGAGCATGGGGAGGCTGCTGCAATGCTTGAGGCGGCACTCATTGCTACGTTTATTTCTCACGAAGCTTGTTTGAATGTGGCCCTGGGAGGAGAGTCTATCTCCAAGATAGATGGACCCTTTTTTGTGTACGCCGTGGTTTCTGATTAAAGCTGTCTGGCGAACCGTGTTTTACAGTATCACATGTATATGTCGCTCGATCTGCTGGAGCACCCGCTTACACTATTGCATAAGCAAGTCGCTGGATGTGCTTGGATGCCAGCAAAGCCTGGGTCGCAGCTTTCATAAAGATCCGATCCTGAGTTTCGCTGGCTTGGGCTGCATATTGCTAGCCGGAATATCCTTTAGGGGTCCAGGGACTAGGGTTCAGGGGTGAGGGTTCAGGGATTTAGGGTTTCGCTTCGGGGATTTGGGATGATTACGATTCGGTGTTGGTGCATACATTATCCATCGTGCCTGGTGTCGGGTCTGCTTGGGTTCCACACAGGTTTGGGCCTAGTGTTGTCTCTATATAGTGATTGTGGTTTGCTTAGGATGCAGCAACAAAAGCTTCCGGGGTGTGCAATGTTTCAAACCTTTCTCTGTCTGTCTCTCTCTCTCTCTCTCTCTCTTTCTCTCTCTCTCTCTCTCTCTCTCTCTCTCTCTCTCTCTCTCTCTCTCTCTCTCTCTCTCTCTCTCTCTCTCTCTCTCTCTCTCTTTCTCTCTTTCTCCGTCTCTCTCTCTCTCTCTCTCTCTCTCTCTCTCTCTCTCTCTCTCTCTCTCTCTCTCTCTCTCTCTCTCTCTCTCTCTCTCTCTCTCTCTCTCTCTCTCTCTCTCTCTCTCTCTCTCTCTCTCTCTCTCTTTCCATACCCTCGCCGCAACCAATTGCCATGAAAAGCTATAATAAGCACAAGTGTCTCCCCAAAACACCGATCAATCCCACTCTGTACATCAGCTATATCGATAACTCTAATTGTACTTATTTGCGAACAATCCTACCAGGCGGGAGCCAACCTATTTGAATTGAACCCCTGATCTAAATCAGAACCCGCTTTTTACACCTGGACTTTGAAACTTCAACCCCAACCCACTAAACTCCGATTCTAGAGCCTGGACCCGACCCGCTGAAACTTGAACCTTCGATGCAACCCCTATCTAAGACTTAAAAAAGCCGTTCACTTAAACAGGAATCGGGATCAGAGCCACCGTGCACCCTGAACCTCAGCCCCCTAAGTATATATAGACCTTTGATAAACCCTTGATCAGCCCATGCCCAGGCTACGCATCGCCAACTCCTGGCCCGCCGAGACGTTCTGCAGTCTTCATGGCCCAGGACAGTAGTGCTCCTGAACAAGATTGCCCCAAGTGGGCGATGCATCCTAAAGCCCTAAGCCCTAAGCTTACACCGTAAACCATAAGTGTCATAATAAACTCCAGACCCCAAACCCGAAGGACGACGAGAACGAGGAGAATGGCAAGGTGAAGGCCGAGGAGCCAACAGCGAAGAAGCCCAAAATGGGCGACCGGGAGCAGAAACCCAAGGAGACCGACAAGAAGCAGCCGAAACCCAAGGAGACCGACGACAAGATGCAGCCGAAACCCAAGGAGACCGACGACAAGACGCAGCCGAAACCCAAGGAGACCGACGACAAGAAGCAGCCGAAACCCGAGAAGACCGACGACAAGAAGCAGCCGAAACCCGAGAAGACCGACGACAAGAAGCAGCCGAAACCCGAGGAGACCGACGACAAGAAGCAGCCGAAACCCGAGAAGACCGACGACAACAAGGACCCGAAGAAGAACAGCAAGGAGAAGCAGAAAAAAAAGAAGACCGAGAAGACCGACGACAAGAAGCAGCCGCAGACCCACGACAAGAACCAGCCGAAAGCGACAGAGACCGAGGACAAGAAGCAGCCGAAGACCGGCGACAAGAAGCAGCCGAAAGCGACAGAGACCGAGGACAAGACGCAGGGTGATGTGACGTGGAGCAACCTGCACGAGAAGGCCGTGTGCGATGGCGAGTTCAGTTCCGAGCCCTTTGTGCAAGACGACGAGGTCTATGTGTCCTTTGAGTCTGGCCTGGAGTGGCGGGTGCCGCATTTGGTGCCCGATGACTTGAAAGGCGGGCAAAAAGCTTTGCCTATGGTCGGACAAGCCCAGCAGCCGAAGCGGAAGCCCAAACCCAAAGCCTCTCCGAAACCAGTGCCTGATTTTGATCTAGGCTGCTGCAGGATAAAATACTGTACACAGGGCACCAAAATGCCAATCTTGAAGTTCGAGGTGCGAGCTGACAGGACTGGGCCGTGTTCGCTTTTCAAGCAAAAGATGCAAGTGGTAGTGAAGGAAGGTGGCTTCATGGCGGAGCAGGGGATGAACTTCCTCAAAAGTTTCGCCTTTGCTTACGATGGGATGAACATGGACCCCGCCGAGACAGATTTCAAGGTTTGCAAGCAATCGTTGCTTGACTACGGGTCCAACAACGGAGTTGATTGGAGCAAGCATCTGAGCTGGCAGTTCATCAACAAGCTAAAGCTGCCGGGGTTTCCTGAGGCGAGCATCGGTTTGATTTAGCAGCTTTTTAAGTTTTGGTCTTGGGCAAGAACGATCTTCGTCGAGAGTGTGCTTTGTCATATTGAATGTAGTTAAGGCCCCACGACGGCGAGAGGGGCGACGATGCTGATGGTGAGGACGATGATGACGACAACGATGGCGAAGGCGAGGAGGAGGAGCAGACAGAAAACGACCCGACGATGGAAGGCTCCCAGCCCGCCCTCTAAACCCCAACCCTGAACCCTGAAACCCTAAACCCAAACCCGAAACCCTACACGCAACGTCGTTGTGACTACATACAAAGACGTCTTCTGTAGGAGTGCAAGCAGGATCGTAATGTATATGTATGCAGATTTTACATCTATGGAATTCATACGCACAGTCGCAGTCGCTGCTACAGTTCTTTGACTACAAAACGTTGCAGATAAGTGCTTTACTAGAATCACAACCCTAAGCCCTAAACCCGAAGTCCTTAGATTTAGCATACCTCCTTCCATGAACCCCCCTCAAGCTCAGGCTTGGATCGCCTCGGCTCGGCTGCTGACGTGATGCTGGGGACGAATGGAGATGATCTAGTCTAGGAGTGTGCAGAGAAGTCTTTATATCGGATGTTGTGTGCTTTGAAGCCTAGCCCTGTTCTGACTGGCCCGTCCTTATAACCCATAACATCACCCCGAGGTCCTCTGCAAGAACCGTAGCCACTGATCGTAGAAGCCTCAGATGTGCTCCGGGTGCATTCATTTCCGACAAAAGGTTTTCCACTTGCGAAGCAGCACTAGCTAATTCTTATATTGGCTTATTAAGACTCCAAAACCCGACCCCAAACCATAAGCCCGTGAGCACTCTGGGGTTTCTTCGATCGATTGCAACAGGGGCTGCTCTAGGCTTGGCAGAGCTTCGGATGATCTGATGCGAAGCTGGAGTGAGATCGACCCACGCCCTAAGGTATTAGCAGCTTGGTAACTTTAACACTAGCAATCGTAGTTCGGATCGTATATAGTCATACCTGTTAATAGGTGGAGATGTGTCGGGGTATCAGACTCGTGGGCCAGCCGAGGGTATATCGTCTAGTGGGGTTGCACCTGCTGGACCCTAAACTCAAAACTCGCTAGCCTCTAGAAGCTCTGAATTACTTATCGGTCAGGGATGAGAAACATGTCAACAGCCCCGGCCGAATCCATACGCAGGCGATCTCAACTCCTGAGACAGCATCGTTTTCCTTCATATAGTGAAACCCCAAAGACTCCACCTCTATAGCTTAAGCCCTTAGTAGCAAACCCTCGGACACCATAAATTTTTAATGGCGAATCCCCGTGCAACCGTGGCCCCGTCCAGGGACTCGAGTGATGCTTTCCCAGCAGCAGCACAGGCTGTCGGTGCAAGGTTTGCGGTTGTCGCATATCTAGGCAGTCTTTGTACTTGCTGGAAGAACAAGGCCATCGTCGTTTATCTCCGATAAATTATGGAAGCTAGGGTAGCAACTGTTCTTGATCGCAAGTATTGAATGGGCCGCAATGAAAAGTCTGATCCCCTTTCCGGTAGAGCTATTAAGCCGAACCTATGCAGCCGCTGAGCTGCTCGGCATTTTGCCGATTATAGAAGTAGCTCGGAAAGATTTTGATCTTGCAGACAACATGTTTGCAGTAGATTCTGCGGATACTCAGCAATGCACATCCGAGGGATTGGCCGGGGGAGAACCTGTTCCTGCGACCCCGGAAGCCTTTCAGGCCACGCAGGTCACTTCTCCCCTTCCCGCTTCGACTCCTGAGACCCCCTCCACAACCTCGGAGCCGAATGCTAAAGATGCCCCAGAAGCCCATGCTGCCGAGCCACCCGTGCCGAAGGATGATGGTGTCAAGTTGACAGCTGCAGCTCTGCAGGATGCCAGGGCCAACTTCGCCGAGCACCACGGCCTCGCGATCCAGGAGGTTACGGATGAAATGATCCAGACTTCTGAGTTGGGCCCAGTCCACTGGGCCACGCAGAAGACAAACCTGGGGGCCCGGGGGCCGGCGAGCCAAGCGATGCAGAGAGCACTGAAGCATCGGCCGGACGTGAAAGAACTTTACCAGGTACTACTTGATTCGGAAAAAACAGCTTTTCGTGCTGCTTGGACATGCTCGAAAGATTTTGCCTTCACGTCCTCGAAAAGGACGACATCTAATGTTTTCCGAAAGAGGAAGGAAAACGTTGGGGTTTTCAAAACCCAACTCCAGCTGGAGGCAGCCACCAGCCGGAAGCTGTGATGCAGGCGAAGAACTACATCAGTATGTGTCTGCGAAACGATCTGAAGGCTGGGCTTCCACAAAGGGTTGGGTTTTCTTGCAAGCCACTTAGGCAACTTTTAATGCCTTTGCAATAATCCTGGCCAAAAACCCAAAGGGACCTAAACCCTGAAACCTAGACCCCTTCAGCCCTCAATCTGCCTTTTCCCAAAACTTGTGTGCCCTTGTACAGCTTTAATTTCAAAAACCCTTCAGCCCTAAACCTGCTGTGCTCCCAGAACCTAAACCTTAAAAAGCCTGGACCCCCTTCAGCCCCAAAATCCAACACAACACACTCCGCTGCAGGAGTATTGCTACATGTTCAACGACTGGCTGAAAGCCCCCACCTACCTCTGGGTGGAGTCGCTGGTGTCTTCCATGTCGGAGACCACCTGGAAAAATGAAGTCACTGTGGAGGTGCAGGACGAGCCGATCGTTGGATCTTGGGCCTACAAAGCCCAATTCTGCAAAGCTGCGAGATGCTATGCGGTCGAGAAGGGCCTGTATGCCAAGGATGTCACAAGAGAAATGATCGAGGCGACCGAGCTGGGGGTCCGCGGGTATGCTGAACTCTACGCTTCCACGCCTGCCGCCAAGCCGCAACCTGGTGGAGATGGATCCGCCAGCAAGAACACCTCCGCCCCGAAGCCAGGAGGATCGACGCCGGCACCGGCAGCGGCACCTAGAGCAAAGGCCAAAGCGGGCAACACGGAGAAGGTTGGTTTGCCTAATCTGGAGGCTATGGTCGGCCAAGGCAAGGTTGAGGGCATTGATGAAACCGGTCAGCCGGAGCCGAATAAGAAGCCAAGGAAGGGTGGTGCTGGTGGCAATGTCACTAGCAAGAAAGAGCGGGAACTTAAAGAGTTCTTGGCCTTGGAAGCTCAGAGCGACAATTGCATGACGGCGATTGCAGCTGACATGAGTGCCAACCCGGCTGCCTGGAGCTGGGCAAAGGACTTTGTACAGCAGTATAAGTCCCTTGGGACAGAGATCGTGAAGTTGTATGCAGACACTGAGTAGCTGCTTTGTCCGCTAAAGAAACCAGCCGCCTACGCAAGGCTTATGGCATTGATTATCATCCGAAGCTGTGCGAATGGTGCTTGCAACTCGGGCCTAAAATTACGGCTATGAGTGAATGCACTACCAAGATTCGACAGATGGCTGATGCTCAAGCTACCGCTGTGGCTGGAACCCCTTGCAAGCCTTCAAAGGCCTCGACTCGGAAACCGAAGCGACTGGCCTCGCAAGCATCGCTATCCGCATAGGAGGATCGAGGTCCTCCGTTCGTGGGTTTTGTGCAGTGCTGCAGGAAGGGTCCTTGAAGTGTAGCCAGCCCTTGCATGTATCGATCTTGGTATGTACAAATAGACTGCAGTACTTATAGATCCGAATCCTAGAAAGGTTCGTTACTTAGAGATTAGAAGCCCTTCAATTTGATCATACACCCGATAAAACCCTAAAGCCCTAAACCCCCAAACCATAAACCTTAAATCCCAGACGAACTTGAAATCCAGGTTTGGTGCGGCTAGAACTCCTGTCCCAGATCCCGGGAACCTTCCTGATTGCACTGCTTCGTCTATGGGGAATGTGCTCAGGGCACTTGGAGTAGTGTGGCTGAGTGTGAACCGGTAGTGTCGCCGATTGATGCTGGCAGGCCTCTGTAGGAAGTCTTCTAGCCGTATCGCAAACCCGAGAGTCTAAGCCCCAGACACCTGCCCGTCCGGTACTTTACTCGAGACCTTCAGCCCTAAACCCTGAAACCCCAAACCCTAAAGTCTAAAGTGCTAGCTTGGCCTCAGCAGCCTGAACTATCGGTTGCATTGCCCTCGATCTGCAGCAGCTGGTGCCAGTGCAGTGTAGGTTCGAAGCTTGTCGGTGCAGGAAGACCCGGAAGTTCTCACGCACACAGCAACGTTTTAGCTTAGATTGCTCATGTCCCAGAACCCTATCACCTTAAGCCTGTGTGCTGTGACCACCTTTTCATCCCTAGTCTCTGCAGTCTCATCACGACAAGTTTAGACAACTGCCGACGTGTGCCAGCTTGTCCGTTGCAAAGCTAGTTACCGTGCAGCAGCATGTTCCGATGTGTCCGATGAAAAGAACTTTCGGACTTCTGAAGTTGCATGCTCTCTAGATAGAGTGTAGTGGAAGCCTAGACCACATAGTTCGAAGCTGCAACAAAGAACCCGTGTCCCAACCCCAAACTCAAACCCCAAGCCCAAAGCCTGAAGCTTAACCTAGTGTCTACCCGGACCCATATCGTAAACCCCAGGCCTCTCAGGCCCCAGGACCGATTGAGAAACGAGAGCCTGAAGCTAGATCTCTTTGTTTGGAAGCCCCGAGCCTCAACACCGAAATCGCATCATAAGAATCTTCAATGCTGTGCGACCTGTGGTTCCACATAGCCAGCTGCAAGCAGCATTTCAGTGTTGCCAGAGCCTCGTTTGCATGATGTCCGATGACTTGCTTGCATGGGCAAAGACTTGTAGGCCCAAGCCGACACAAATATTGAAAGGCACAGGTTCAGGCCGTCCAAACTCAGCCAAAACAAACCCTAGGCAACAGCCCCGGACCTCAACTCCTTCTCCCAACCTTCGTGAAAGTAGCCACCTAGCTATGCATGAGTTTCAAAAGAGCTCGCACGCTCGAGCAGATTGGTGGTGCCTTCACTGTAGGTGCCGAGCAGGAGCCAGAAGATGCTGGGTATCGTGAGGCGGCTGGGAAACGGTTTAAACAATATCTTCTAGAGAGGTACAGTGCAGGAAAAACTACCGCTGCCGATACCTGCATTTTGGCCTATCTTCACAATGAGTCTGGAGGCAAAGGCACAGAGGACATTGGCTTGCCACCAGAGAACGCATCGCGACACGCCACCGAGCATCTTCGGCTCCCAGATCTTGGATTGGCAGTTTTTTTGTTCGTCGATTCGTACATTGAGGGCTTAAGGACTCAAGGGGGTCTAGGGTTTTAGGGTTCACGGGTTTAGGGTTTGATGTTTTGGGGTCCGGTGTTCTTGCTGAATCTAGCTAAGTTGCCACCTGGCGAAGCAGTTCGAAGAACCCTACGTCGAGTATGTAGCTGTGCCCATGAATTGCAAAAAATCTATTGGGCGAATATCCGTGCAACATCCTACCAGAGTTACCTCAGACATTCTTCGACGGGAGCTGCAAACGTTGGGCCTCTTAGGAGACGGTCCGCCAAAAGACCCGGACTGTGTTGCAAAACTTCTAGATGCCGACAAAGAGTACTTGAGTCTTTATGATCAACATCCAATCGTGCTTGATGCTCTCAAGGCTGGCTTGCCGAAGGAACGTATCATCCCTGTTGCTGTTTACTTTGACGGAGTACAGTACAGTAAGAATGAGAACTTCCTTGGTTTTTACGTTACAAATCTTCGGACAAAGCGCCAACAGCTCGTCTGGCTGCTCAGTGCCTTTGGCTTGTTTATAGGGTCTAAGGCTTAGGGTTTGTAGGGTTTCCGAATTACCAAAGCCGCCATCCGATCTTGAGTCGAAATAGGAAACCTTTTCCTAATTATTGTTTGACAGGAAGAACTATAATCAGATAGCAAACCCATCAACCGTCGGTTTCCCCAAACCTGATTTTTAAAGCCAGCAGCCTAAACTTCATATTCTGTTTTGGGTCAGGACTCTCAGAGCTTTGCTCATGTGGGTGCCGGGGGTGGTGCTCCGTGTTTCCTTTGCTGGACCACTTTCGGCGAGATATGTGTGCCCCTCACAAGGACCTCCGTTCTTGCATCATCGACTATAAAGCAGATTGGCCTGCCTACATCGAACTGTGCGGATTCCGCACATGGTCGCACAACAAGCACCCGTGTCCACTTTGCACCGTGAACCAAACGAATTTGCGGGTTCTCGGGACGATGACTCTTCACAGCTGCCCGCACAGTCTTTTCGACCAGACGGCCTACGAGGAGCTCGTCGCTGCGACCTTTCGAGACACTCACATCCAATATTCCATGTCCACAAAGCTTTCGTTTTTGTGGTCTGATAAAGCCCACCATATTTCGTACACAACAGACGATCTTCAATATCGCGAAAGCGAATATAAGCACATGTAAAGCAAGCAAGGAGATCGTCGTGCCGGATGAGGACACGAAACTGCGGATCAATGCACTACTTCGCTGCCGGAGGCCTGGTCGAGGCAGATGCTTGAAGCAGAAATTTCCTCTTCTGGGTCTCCAAAAGGGCTGGCGGCTTGAGCCGAGCTCTTCCTTGCCAGATGTCGACGACTTCGCGAAGCAACGCTGCCCGTTCTCTTGTGTTTTCTACACTGGAGGGAAAGATGGGAGAGTTCTTCATTTGTCGCCTTTCCTGCAGATCCCTGGGGTCACGATGAACACCTGGTGTGTGGATGTTTTGCACACATGGCATTACGGACCTATGTCCACATTCATCGCACATTCCTTGAGGCATCTGCTCCGATCGCCAGTCTACCGGCCATCGGCATCTGACCTGGACAAGGAAGAGGCCGACAAACTCGCTTTGTTGACTCTTCGTGCTGAGCTGTGGAGCTACTACAAACGTCTCCGGGAAAATGACGAAGACGGCAGGTGGCGGAAGAAAGGCACAGAGGCTCGGTCCATGCAAAATCCCCCATAATTAATGAACCCTTGCCCGATCGAACTCCTTTGATGAAGATCCAAACAAGCCTAATTTCTTTCGCAGTGATGAATCAATCCCAGTCAGGTCTGGAACTTGTCCTTGACCATGCTGGCAGGCAAATATATCAAAGCCAAGGCTGCTGAGACTCACGGGTTGTTGGGTTTCGTGGTCGACAGACTTGACAAGCACGCAAATCTTTTTCCGTGACAGAGCATTCCAACTCGTGCGACTTCCTTTTGCGAGCGGGAAGAGCAGCAATGGACTTCGACTCTGTGATGGCCAATCGCCCGAGGGCGGTCGATGACAGATTTTGTGGCTTGCTTTTCGATCACTATAACCGCTTCATCTGCTTGTGTGACAGAGCCGGGGTCGCTCTCTTGCCAAAGTGTCACATGATGTATCACATGATTCAACGGGCGGTCCGGAAGGGAAACCCAAAGATGTATTCCACGTACATCGACGAGTCCTTGAACGGGCTCATCGCCCAGATCTGCAGGTCGGTGCATCGACGTGGCTGGGCTTTGGAAGTGTACAGAAAGCTTGCGATGATGGAATGCTTCAAGGAGGCCGACGACCGGTGAGTCTCAGGCATCGTCCCAAAACTTGATCTTAGGAACCCCCTTCCAGGGTTTCGGCTCCCACCGCTTTTGCTGACACTTGATCTTCCAAGTTTCGTTACAACCAGGCCTGTTTTTTCAGGCTGCTAGACTTTCAAAGTAATCGCAACTCGCAGGCATTGAGCTGGCTTCCTTCGCGAACGGCCGAGGACACTTGCTTGAACCAAAGCCATATGCCCGCTTTAGGATTCAACTTTAAGAGCAGGCAACATGGACGAAACCAGTCTTTCGGCAACATGAGCTAAGCTCCGAGATTCCTGGCCCTTATACATATGTATGTATAATAGGCAGCTGCTGCTATAGCTTCCGAGTTTCTGCAGTCGAGCCGCTCCACATGGTATGGTCTTTGTGCAGACGAGCTTCTTTGCTTCATCCGGTTCTGTCTTTTTTCCTAAGTTATAACGTAGTTAAGGTAGTAGGGTTTAGGGTTGGGGTTTTTAGGGTGTAGGGTTTAAGAAGCCCTAAGATCCGAAACCCCACTGCGACGAACGAGGCTATGCTACAACATATGGTGGTCGGCTGGCTAGCAACATGACGACACCCGGCTTCTTTCCGAAACCTTTTGCCGACTTTAGATTAGGCATATGGTTGTGTTTAGCTTTCGGGTTTTCGCTTTCCTGCAAGCCAGAAAAGCATCTCAGGACATCTACGCTGGAGACTGTGACTTCCGAACGAGAGTTGTGTGCAGTGCAGGCTGCGAGTCTTCGAACCCTAAGCCCCCAAGCCATAATTCTTATGTGGTCGGCTTTTTCTGTAACTATATAGAGATAGTAAGCACCAAACCCTTTTCGAGGCTCGAAAGCCTGAGTAGTTGTGCCAAGCAGCACTTCTCGATCGTCCGATCGCCGGAAAGATCCAGCGGGAGGGTTGGGGCTTAGGTGTTTATAGGTGGTAGGGTTTAAAGGTGGCTTTGGGAGCTTCGAAGCTTTTGAGAAGGCGGCAGGTTTGCTGTTTAGGGTTCTGAACCCCAAACTCCTTCAACTTTACTCCTTAAACCTTAAGGTTGATTGAAGGGTGGGCTTCTTTGTGGCTGCCAGCCTCCGAACCTCCCGCCTGAAACCGTCAACCTTCTAAGAGCCTTTAGCTTGAAGCTTCCTGCAAACTTTGGCATCCCGCAGCCCCGCAATAGTTTTCAAATGCACCATTAAACACAAAACTCCAACATCTTCGTATACGTCACCCGACCAAGGCCCAAAACACTTCAAATCCCAACACCGAAACCTGAGAGGAGAGAATGCTACAGAAAATCCTACGCCCCAAACCCTAAAACCCTAACACCTCAAGCTCTAAAGCCCTGGGAGCTCTAAAACCCTAAAGCCTTAATGCCCTAATACCCTAAACCTAAGGCTAAGCGGCTCAAACGGCTCAAGCGGCTCAAGTGGCTCAAGAATCATGAGCATCAGGATATATAATAGATGTATATATAGATATATGTATACGCATGCTCAATTATTCCTGTTCTGTGACACAAAATTTCACAAGATCATAGAGGAGACTGAGTTGCCGCCAAATCAATATATCGAATGCTTTCTTCTGTTGCCCAGTGGCATACAAAACCTTCAAAGCCCGCTGAATGTGGATGATGCGGCTCGTTTGGTGGACTTAGCATGTTTTTGCTCAAGATGTAGGTTTCTCTGTTTCACCCCAAAATGGTAGCGGATCCAAAAGAAACATCACGTATCCATGTTGGACACCCCAAATGCGGATCTACTTTTTGGATCCGTCCGGGGGTCTGGGTTATGGAACAGTGTGTTGCTCGTTATGTGGAGCTCTGTGGACCCAAGTATAAGGCTACGCTGCGCACAGCGGATACGCCTTTCCTTGACGAGTCGAGACCGGAGTTCGATGTCAATCCGGATCGACCCGCGGTGAACCGCCTCTTGGGCCACCCGGCCGATGCGCCTGTGCCTCCCGGCAAGGGCGTCTTGGGTGACTGCGCGGCCGCCGTGCTGATGAACATTTTGTATGGCGCTCGCATGGGGCGATACGATCTTATTCGTCCTGTGCAGGCGCTTGCCAGTCTCATTACCAATGGGATGGCTTATGCGATAAGAAGCTCCATCGCCTGGTGTGTTATATCAATTCGACGCTCGATCTTAACCTGTATGGTTGGATTGGTGATGCGCCTGATGCTGGAGCTCGTGCTCTACTGCGATGCCGATCTTGCGGGTGACCGCACCGATTCTAAGAGCACCTCTGGTGTCTTTATGTGTCTCCTTGGACTTCGTAGCTTTATGCCGCTTAATGCGTTGTCCAAGAAGCAAACTTCGGTGTCGAAATCTACCCCTGAGGCCGAGATTGTGTCCCTTGACCATGCCGTTTACAAGTTAGGCCTACCTGCTCTCTCCATGTGGGAGTATATGTTGGGCCGTCGATTTCGGTTGCGGGTTATGGAGGATAATGAGGCCGCTATCAGGGTCATCATCACTGGTCATAATCCCAATATGCGTCACATGTCTCGTACCCAGCGTATCGATATTTCGGCGTTGAATGAACGCTATCACGCTGGGGATGTCATGTTTGTGACATGTCCCTCTCAGTTTGAGGCCGGTGATATCCTCACCAAAGCCTGCACCGATGCAAAGGTCTGGGGCCGCAATCTTATGTCTATTGGTCATTTTCGAAAGGGTACTCTCATCTCCTCCGGAATGCTTTCTGCCGCTCCCGCTCTTCCTGCCCTCCCCTCTGTCTGTCCAACCAGGGGGGTACATCTTGAAACCGGTCGCAGTCCCTTTAATGAATTCATCCTCGACAGGTCTCGCCAGGGGGGTATTGCGATTGACGATGTTCACCAATTTGGAGCAGCGATCAAATGTATCCATATCGGGAGCGAGGGTACTGTTAGACTCCCTCATGCTCGAAGTATCAATCTCAGTCTTGATGATAACGCCAAAGGGATTGCTATTTCGAACATCAGGGTTCCTCCCACGCCCGCGGTATGTGTTGTCACTGTTCCAATTGCTGCTGGTATGAACAAAAGCGATGCGGGATTCAAGAACAGGGGTTGGAAAGAAATGAGGGGTGATCTGAAGGAGAAAGGCTGGGAGGCAAAGAAGCTACTTGGGTGTGCCTCCGCAGCACGATCATCAGGGATCCCTCTCTTCCTTGTGTTGCCGAAAGGAAACCCACTTTGGGGAAGGGAGTATCTGAGGCGTTGGTCTGAGTCACATGAGCTTAGTCCTGTCAAGTTGTGTTCGTGTTCCTCTGGTCGATGTTCGCAGCATGCATGGCTTTGTGAGATTTTCATGCCTGCCCGCTTTGGGCCTGTTTTCATGAAGCAATTTGCATGCAACCATAACAAAGCCAAAAGGGCTGACCCGAATGAGCTGCGATTTGCGTTGTGGGCGGTGCTTGAACACTTTATGAACTCTGCGATGTTTGGCTCACAGCAATCCGCGATGCCGATTGCTTAAACAAAGACGCCAAGGCCATGTTCACACACTTGATAACAGAATCAGGTCAGAGCTCAACCGAATGAACATCGACCGATTCCTATCACTGTGCTCATAGAGAGCACGGAGCCAGTAGGCACTGAAATATGACCAAGTTGCGATTAAGGGTTTGTCTTTTTGGACAGTTGGGCTGATGCAAGCAACAAGTGACGCGAAGCAATACGCTGAAATGTCAAGCAATCATGTGCCCGCCAGCTGCCGCCACGCGACCCAGGTGCAGCATGTTTTGCACTTTTGGGTTTTCGGCCCTTCCCGAAGGGGTTAGGCCTCGTCAGTGGAGACCCCTTCGGAAATTTTCTCCAGAACCCAGTCGCCAGGTTACTCAGCGACCGTGCGAAACCCTTAGAAACAGGGGTGGACACACGCACGAAGCCAAGGGGCAAGCAAAAGCAAAAGCACTGAGCGACACATTTTTCATGAACGATCGCGAGCATGTGCATGGTGTTTAGCGGCTCTTGAAGCGACATACTCACCTGCATCTCCGCACACGATCTGCCGGAAAACACATTCGAGTGAAAAACTTGCACAAATCGTCTGCTTGTTGCTCCGCATTCTGTCTGGGGTAGGCATACTTCAAGATGATGCTCAACCGACTTTTTAACCCTGACAATCGTGAGTTCCATGTCCCAGCACTTTTAGAGGATCTGATTTGCCACCCATGCCGCAACGGTTTGAACGTAATTGTTCGGGAGGACACATCGACGAGCATGCCGAGGTACTCATGGTTCAAAACATACTCCAACTCAACCGGGCGCTTGTAGAAGAATTGATGTAGAAGAACTTGTATTCCTGGAAGCTGCACGGCGAAATCCGTGGCCAAAATCAGCCGGTTGTCTACGTAGCGTTGAATAAGTATCTGTGAACCTGCGACTGCCAGCGTGTTGGGAAAGGTGCGTTTCCAGTGAATTTCCATGGCAGCCACGCAAATGGTGGAAAGTATTGGACTTATTTGATTTCCTACTGCAGTGCCTCGTGTTTGTTGCCATGCCACACCCATTGCTTCAAAAACTCCCAACTGAAAAGACAACGAAACAATACGTTCAACGTCTTCTAGGTGAACAGTCTTATAATTATCTTTGCAGCTTGCCAAAGAAGAACCTGCATGCGCTTGAAATGACTGTGAGGGTTCACCATGATGCATGTGTCGTTGTGGGTCGCACGGCACTCGTCCAAAAGCCGCTGCACTGCATTCACGACCTCCGTTTGCGGGATCGAATTGAAGAATCCAATCAAATCTTGATTGAGTTCTACCATACGGGCTGTGTCGCTCTGTGCTCTCAGGAAGCGGTGAATGTCACTCCAAAGCTGAGGTGTGGTTCCCGTGGCTAGCTGCTGTGGCCAAGTAGAAGATAAGATGCTTGATAGTGCCATCGATACAGCTGTGAGTAGCGGTGCTGCGAGGGAGTTCCAATAGCTTACAATCGTCCGTGCTGTCGCCCACTGCTTCTTGCGCTTCATGAAAATATATCCTCGAGGGCACCTTGGATCAGACTTGAACCCCCACGGATACCGTTTGCGAAGATCTTGTGGAATCTGTTTCGTTAATGCTTGCTGGTATTCATGTGGTGCATACGGTAATCGCGTGAATACTGTTTCATCTGTCCATGTCCTCCACTGGGTGGTGTAGTAGAGGTTGGGGCAGAAGAGCATAACATGGCCCTTGCAGTGGTCCTCGTTGTGGATGACGAAATTGTCCTTGAAAAACCGTTTGAGCTTCTGCACACTCTTGAAATCCAACCGTTCTTCTTTGCTGATCTGGACAAGGTGTTGTTTCCACTGGTCGTGAATGAACTCCGTGAGATCTGGTTTGCTCCAACGCGGGAATTGATTTCGCCTCCACCATGCATCAAAAGCATCTTGAAACATGGAGTGGTACTCACGTTTGGCCGGGAAGAACGTGGATTGGGCATTGATCCAGTTGAACTTTTCCAAATCGTGTGCCAAATTGAACTCTTCGAGGCCAGCTGCGATGTGACCATTTACATGGCTAAGGTTGGGGTATCTCTGCAGCCATTCTTTGCAGTAGCAGGGCATTTCTGGTAGGTCTCGATGTTCTTGCATGTTTGGTACCAGCTTCCTCCAATTGTGCAGAAAATTGTCCAAGGATTGATGCGCCGCTTCAATAGGAGTGCAGGGCGGCAAATGCAACGGCACTAGAACGGATTTATGCTGAAGAACCAAAGACTTAAGAAACATCTTAACGGCACTAGGAAAGCTCGAGTGGGAGAGAAACGGTACTCGGAAAGCGAACGGCTTACGTGGTACAGAGGCATTCCTGAATTTCAACACACCTTTAAGAACCTGACGCGCTCTACAAGCCTTCAGGGGTTCAGCAATGTGGTTTGTTAGCCGGTACATGGCATAGACCTCCTCCACCGTGTGTTTGCCGCTGCGAAGCCTCTTCGATGCTTCGAAACTGCATTTTGTTAACTCTGACAAGTCATGCAGGATTACCTAAGCGTCTTCCAATGTCACTGTGATGTGAACTGGATGGTGTAGAGCACGGTGCCTTCTCCGTAGTTTAGCCCACAGCCTGTTGCCCGCTCCCTGTGCCAACCCCGGAATGCGCCTGGATGCTCTTCTCAACCCAAACGCTGTAGGTTTCAAGACTTTGCCGATGTTGGGCCAGTTCAATGTCGGCTGCCATGTCTGGATTAATTTGTGTTCCATAGCCCATGCTAGTTTGTAGCTCGGATAGGCTCCCAGAACGACTGTGGCATAGTCCAAAAAATTGTCTTTCTCACTCCACCACTGTACGGCTAGCTCAGTTTTGACAAGTTTCTTTGACGAGACCTGCCTAAGCTTTGTTGCACGGTTGCAATCTCGCGCCGTGGCAGTCAAAGAGGAAGAACCTATGTACCAGTAGCGCTTCCAATTCCTTCGGTTTGGGGTGCTGCATGTTAACCTCTTGGTGTCAAAAACCCATGCGACATCAAACTGAAACGGTACTTTCATGTAGACTATGTTGGACGAGCTGAAGAAGTCATAGGAGTACATCGAGGGATGCAATCCCAGTGATCTGACCCTCATCTTCAGTGACAAGCTATAACGATCAAGTGTGCTGGATCTTGTGCACAACACCAACCAAGCAAATGAAGTAGCCCACATCATAACATGTTTATCCACGCCGGGGACATACGCGATGATGAATTGCAATGTCGCGACCAGAATGCGCATGCGGAACCTGCGCTGCGTGAACTCTCTGTAGGTGAGGCCCTCGTACGCGGAGAAGCTTTGCTGCACCAGCAAGGCAGCGAATGCATATGTCATCGCTGTGAAGCTCATGATGCTGTGCACTTCCAACATGCATTCCGGCATTTTCATCTCTTGGTAAAGCCATGGACTAGCTACGATCAGTTGGGTGACCCAGTTGCTGTAAATCTCCAGCGACAAAGTGAAACTTTGCAAAAACCCTTCGAAGTCGTACCTGGTACTGGCTCGGGCACTTTGCTTCGCATGGTTCAGGTTGTGATGAATACCGTCACGTAAGCGTGGATGCCAGCCGAACCGAGCCAAAGAGTCCAATAGCTTTTCCATAGCAGTATGACGTGATCTACCACCGAAGTTTCAACATGAAACGACATTGAAACCGATTGAGACCAACACCAAAAAACCATGCAAGCAAGTTCAAACGCAACACGGTTGAACTTGGTTGAGAAGCTGAGTGCTGTGCCAGCTGTATCAATAGGTTTTCTGCAGGAATAGCGCTAGCACAAACCAAGTGCAAGCGGCATCAACGCAACTAAGCATCAAGCACGTGTGGACATGCGAACTACAACATGCCAGCGGGACACAACTGCATCGGTGCACGCTAAAGTGTATGCTTTAACATGTTTTCTGTCAGGCGCAGCGTAGTTATCTGGTATCACAAACCCGCGTGCTTCATGAAGGCGGCCACCGCGATGATGTGAGCGAGTATCTTGCACTGAGCTTTCATGGCAATCTGGGTTGGCAAACCCCATCGTACTGCTGATCGATCACTTTCTTGGTTTTCTTGTCAACACCTCCGATGCTGTTGAACACCTTAGTGATGTACTCTTTCAGCTTCATGGAAAGGACACCGTCATGGAGCTGCAACTCGGCATTCTGCTGAAACTCTTTGACCACCTTAGCACTGACTGCTTGGATTTGCGACACGCGAGGGACCACGGAGGCTGCTTGTTGGAGATCGTCATAGGTAACCGGGAGCTCCTCAAACCTCATCTTCTTCTGGGTGTGGGTGTCGTTCACGGGGTGCTCCGCCTTGCGTTTTATTGGGGTGACCGGGATTCCGCTCTCTGCAAGTTTCTTACGGTACTTCTCATTGTCCGATTGTAGAGCTTGCATTTGATGTAGCGCATAAAGGTCTTGTTCCACAGGCATGAGGGGCTTCAACATGTCCACAATTCGCTGCACCAAGGGAGCTACGTATGCGCCTGGGTCGTCTTGTTTCTTTGGGGGCTGTTGGTTGTTCTGAGTCCAAACGACGTGCGAGACCTTGTCGAGATCAACCCCGTTGTCACGTAGTCCATGACTCAACTTAGCCAAAAATATGGTTTCTGGAATCGACCTAGTGAACACCAGCCCTGTGAATCGCCCCGCTGCGATGTTGCGCAAATTCCATTCTTGTACTCCGCGATAAGCCAGTTGATGGACTCGGAGATCAAAGATTGGCATGCCTGCTAATCCGCGAGAGCGACTCCACGAAGTTGCTTCTATAGTTCGTGGCAAAGGTAGATGTCCTACCAACGACGTGTCAAAATGCGTGGCACTGGGGCTCCAAGACGATGGAGTTTTCAGCTGTTCCGTCTGGTGATGCTTCGGAGCTGAATTGTCGGGAGGTGGGTGGGTCAACAAGGGTAGCCTAGAGGGTTGATTCTTCCATTTGCCCCAGTCGTCATCGTCGTCTTGAGTCTGCCAACTGTCCCACTGCCGTGTCGATCCCCACCACGGGTTTGACATGATAACTCGCGAAGCCCGCTAACAGTCTACACTACGAACCGGCCTGAGCAAAAACCTTGAGGGTTTTAAGACACCGTAAGCGAGCGGACACTGTATTGCAAGCGGACAGCGCCAGCTCTTAAGGAATGGACATGTAAGACATGCAGCATGGACGCAGCACACTTGCTTGGATCAAGCCTTTTCATGAAGAAGCCGCAAAGTACATAACAGTGCTGTTAAATACTGCGGAAGGGGTGAAATCAAAACTGTTTCCGGTGCACTCTGCATGCGTTCAACGAGACCTCCATGAAGTAGTAAACCCAGTTAGACAATCAACATCAGCGCCACTTACCAAAAGGACTCGGCCAAGGATCTCCATCATTCGGGCGTCTGTTTGGTTAAAGGACTCGCATGAAATAAGAGCCAGGGCTTGTTGTAGTAACGAGCGCCAATATTGTCTGCTCATACCGTCCGCAACTCCTGGTGCGAAAAGACGATGCTCATGCGCTCGGTGGTGTTGAATGTTCGTTGGTCGAGGTTTTGCTTTGGGTCTAGCACCAGTGACAACAATAGTTGTAAGCTGCGATTTCCTTGCCAATGGTGGGCGTACTCTTCGAGGAACTGGAGATCTGCTTCGGTGACGGGGTCGATCTTCGTGACTGCTGGTTGCGGTCGATGTAGCGCGTGCTCTGAACTGCGTAAGTTCTGCTGCCATGGCCGTGGCTGGGGGGTTAACTGCACTATGACAACAGCAACCCGACACCGTGACACCGACACACACGCCTGAGAGAGCACAGACACACCCCAAACCAAACAACCAAACAGCCTACGTGAAAGGAGTACTGACTGCAGCCGTGAAGCAGAGTTTGAGGCATAAACTCACAAATGGAATCTGACCGTCTTTCCAGCATCGACACTGTGCGCTAGACATGACATGGACGAAGCAAACGATTTCAGACATACACAAATCAGTTAGTGTCTTACGAAAATCAGCGATCTCATTATCGTCCATATTTGTCCAAGCCTGAACAAAAGATCATGCAGAAGAACACTGTAAGCCGATGATTGTTCAGAACTGTCATGGTGTGAGATTCATTGGCTTCGACCAAGTCATCACGGAATGAACTTCAAGAATCGACGGGTCGCCTAGCCATACATCCGAAGGATGCAGACCAGGATCAGGGCTGTCGCTTTGTCAGAAAAACAGCCCGATCACACTTGATAACAGAATCAGGTCAGAGCTCAACCGAATGAACATCGACCGATTCCTATCACTGTGCTCATAGAGAGCACGGAGCCAGTAGGCACTGAAATATGACCAAGTTGCGATTAAGGGTTTGTCTTTTTGGACAGTTGGGCTGATGCAAGCAACAAGTGACGCGAAGCAATACGATGAAATGTCAAGCAATCATGTGCCCACCAGCTGCCGCCACGCGACCCAGGTGCAGCATGTTTTGCACTTTTGGGTTTTCGGCCCTTCCCGAAGGGGTTAGGCCTCGTCAGTGGAGACCCCTTCGGAAATTTTCTCCAGAACCAGTCGCTAGGTTACTCAGCGACCGTGCGAAACCCTTAGAAACAGGGGTGGACACACGCACACACTCACACTGCACTTTCACAATGCACAACGACTGACATAAGGAGCTTTAAGAACGATGATCAAAGATCACCGAGACTGACAGATCATTACAGACCACCTCTACTACGACTTCAACACTAGCCCATTTGCGCTCCCTGCTAGGACAGGTCGTAGCTGCCACGGGCCGCGAACTCCTTTGTGCTGCTGCTGCCGGCGACGATGCCGGGTAAGAACAAGCAGCCACAGCCACCGAAGAAGGCTGCTGCTAAGCCATCGGCTGCCCGATCTCCTCAGCCGAAGACCCCTACGCACTGTAGGGAAGGCCTTCCGAGTGGTCCGATTGCGCCACCCACGGGTAGGCCCCCTGCTCCTCCGATTCCCACGGAGCAGGGTGATTCCGAGATGGGCACTTTCGATGCCACGGTTCCGATCCAGACTCCGAGGGATGAGTCTACCGGTGGTGCAAAGGGAGCCAATGAAGACCCGATAGAGGTCAAGATGAAAACGATGATGCTGAGGCTGGGTGTCCAAGAGATCCCAGAAGCCACTATCTGGCAGCGACTCGATCAGTTGACCTGTAACCCTGGCTGGGAACAGAAGCTCCAGAGGCTGATCGATTCGTTCCTCTATAGCACTCATCCGCTTGCGGACCAGCAAAGAAAACAGGTCCCTTCCGAGTTCATGGACCTGTGTGACCGATACCAGGTCATGTCCGCCCTGGCGTTCTCCCGAGTAGCGACGCTATCAGGTGATGCCGCAGGTGCCCCCGAGAAGATGGGCCTTGTGATGTCTCTGGTGCGTCACTGCATGCACTTTCAAGCAAATAGCTTGAAGGGAACCCGAGAGGCGTTGAGCTACGATACGCTCCGTCTTATGGGTGATAGCTACATCCCGTCGCCTCTCGCGAGTTGGAACCGAGGCCTTATCGGGTATAGCAGCAGTAATGCTGAGCAAAGGTGGCTGAGGACCGATACGAGCATCAGCCACAATGATTTCCTTCAGTTGCCGCCTCTACTGCGATCCAGGGACACGGTCAACCAAGCTGAGGCCGCGAAGATCTTCAAGGGCTTCTTGCAGCTCCGACCCACGTTGACCTTTCTCCCGGGAGCATTCTTGGCGATCAAGGCGCTTAACCGATTTCCCACGCTTGACTCTCTGAAAGAGCAGGCGAAGCATCTTGATGATGATCGAAAGGAACACGGCGATGATCTTCCTGCCGTGGATGCAAATGGGATCGGCGAAGTGTCTGCTTTCCGCAACGAGGGTGACGATGAAAACACCCCGTTGATGCGAGGATGGGTCTCCTATATGAAGGCCCTGATCGATACTTACCCCTCGCGATGTGTGAGCATTGATGATACGCTCAACTGGGCCTCCAGCTCCAGTATGATCTACGAAGATGGCGCCGGTAAGCCGACCATTAACCCAACCGACGGTTGGACATATGTCCCATCGATGACATCGGACATTTATGATCCCAGGGATACGTACCTCCATGGGACGAACCTCCGGTACCTCTGGTCGATTCTCGCGCACGGAGGTTTGTTCGGCGAGGACTACGTGACTGATGATCATGGGAGTCATGAGCCATGTGTCTGGGTCACTGGGAGCGCCTCCGAAGCTGCCAGCAGCTATGCCTCTGGCACGTATATCGGTGGAGGCTACTGGTTCCAGGTCATGATCTGTGTGTCCAAGACTTTGGTGAATAGCCACAGTAGGACCACGAAGAAGTTGGGAGGATCGGGAAAGCAGATCCCTGTCGGAACGAAGTTCCTCGAGTTGTGCGGGATCGCTTTCCGACCCTTCCGAATTATGGATGATCGTGAACACGGGATTTCCACGTCCCCACAGTACGTTATCCATGGACACCGATTTCTCAGCAAAGACGGGACAGTTGCGATGCCGTGGCACCTGTGGATGGAAGCGAGTCCGATTGACCCTCGCATCCTGAAGCTGTTGGGAGGTGTCCTCGGATCAAGTTCCGTTGAATTTGCGGACCTCACGATCCGAAGCGGCAGAACCGATACACCGGCGGAGGCTGCTGATACGAAACAGCCCGAAAACGCTGGAGCCGCGGACCAAGCCGCATCCGCTGGTGAGGACCCGACCGAGCGCGTCACCGTTCACCCATCTGTGATGTGTCGGAATCGATGGATGCCTGATGTATACGGGAACAGCGAATCGGCTACTGTCAGTGGCCGGTATGGCTTGCAATCCGAGCTTCAAGCCTCAAGCTACCGAATTGAGCTTGCCCCGTTCTTTCAGTTGCGCGCTCCTACTATGGGAGAGCATGGAAGTCAGGGACTTCCCAAGCCATCGAAGCTTATCACCATTGCAGGTGGCCCATCGAAAGAATGGGAAATCTGGTGCCAGCACTACCGACAAGCCTTTAGCACCGTGCTGGGCAACTTTGGCTACACGCCGGCTAAGAGTGCATCGGGTATCATGTACGATGAAGATGGTACCACGGATCTCATATATTGCCAAGCCTGTGTGGAGCCCGGCTGATGCCCTCGTGGCCACGGCTATCCACGGCATCCGAGCCGTAACGACAATGCCCTCGACGATCGCTTACGGAGGTGCTCCGCCAACGATAAAGCCGGCGGTCCCCAACGAGAAGCAAAGGTTCGTTGTCGTGCATGATGGCCTGTTGACGTTCAGGTCCAAGGCCGGATGGCACGACGGGGAGATGAGGGATCACTTGACGAACGCACTGGTGACATTCGGATTCCCGGACCCCGAGGTGCGTGTGCAGGCGGTCGATGGAGATGGTGGGTTCGTGCTCAAAGAGATGATCGAGACCATCGAATTGATGAAGAGCGAAACCAACATCCCAAAGGGCGGCTAATGTGCACATCCTCCTCTTGTGGAGAGGAGCGGACCTGTGGAAGCTGGACCAGGGTTGGAGCAAAATCATGGGCGATATTGACGCGTCGAGAGCGCAGTACGCCAGAGGGACCGCACGGGATGCTCTCGAGGAATACAACACGATATACGGATCAGTTTCCCTGTGTGGGCCGGTGTCACCGAGTATGGCACATGTCCCAACACTCCCTGATACGCTCTTTGAGAGGTATCGATTGGAGATGAAAACGATATGGGACACGATCCGACGATCGAACTTCCTAACCCTGTCGTTCGATGCCATCCTGGAGGGGCTTCCGTACCTGAAGGGATATCACATTATGCATGAGTCCAAGACCATAGGGACTCTATGCACCAAGATTTGCTCGATGTTCACGCTCGCCTCTCTTGCGCGGTTCCCACCGTACGATACCCGACGGGATTTCGAGACCGCTACCGATAAAATGTGGGAGCGCACTGTCGTTCCAGAAACCAAGCAGAAGGGTGAGGTGAAAGCTATTGTTCATTCTTCAGTCCAAGGTTTGATTGAGAACCTGGATCGCGGCGCCGACCACGGGACTGCACAGACGGTCAACCTCAGCCAGCTCGGATTCGACGATGATGATGATGAGATGGAAGACTCGGCTGGCCCGGTCGCCCCGAAGACTGAAGTCAAGAAGGTAACCGTCAAGCAAGAGACGGGCTCTATCGCCGATCTCCCAGGTGTGCGGCATCCGGATCCGATTACATTGCCGGAGACTCCCGTGCCTGGCCAGGCTTTGCCTGTCTCGCCTCCTCCTGCCCCTGTCGCTGGTGATGATGTGCAGATTGCAGCTGCGGAGCCTGAGCCTTCCGAACGAAGCAGGGAGATCTGAAGAGACGGAGTCAGCAGCGCGCCTGCCCACCCCGAGCTATCATGTTACCTCTTCTTTCTCTTGGCCGCATCCGCCGATCGGCTGTAGCCGTTGTCAATTGCATCATGCATAAGTGGCATAGGTGGGCATAAGCAATGCACGCTGCAGTTCAAGGCTCTGCTTGCAGATGCTGCCTGATCCACGAAGCTCTTGGACTCTTGCATGGGATCATGCCAAGGATGGGGTGGATACGGGCTACCCGTGGCTATATTTGGCATGCTTGTCTCAGGTCGGCGCCATTTTCTGGCACTGGTGTTCAGACGGCTGGAAGATTTGCCCCAATGCTGAAACTGAGATGTGTGGAAGCGCTGGTCTGTCGCACCCGGTCAACTTCGTGGTGTGATATCACAGAGCAGTCCGCACACTTTTCGGCTGCGGCGCCCTCCGGTGCAGCGGCGGCTGGACCAGGGTTTTTTGGTTCGATGAAAGGCTTCGTGGTGCAGAATCCGCCTGGAATTCGAAGCCATGCATCTTGCTTGCAGGAGGTGCGGGGGAAGGTCAACAGAAGAGCTGGCAAGTTGTATAATCGTCCTTATGCAGAAGGTGCTGGTGCGCCCGCCCGTCTCAGGCCTTGTCCACGTGTCCGTAGATAAGGATTTCGCTTGAGCAGGGTGCGTGACGAGGACTTGGAGGCGCGGACGGACCGCCGCGCTGCACCGTTCGTAGAAGCCAACAGCGACAGAGCGGCTGAGGAGCTGCGGACGCACCGCGGCACACCTTCAACACTTCGCCTCCTGGGGTTGAGCGGCGCGCTGCGGCTAACTCCGCTCACTTCACTTCTCTGAAGGTGGTTCTCGTCGCTGTGGCCTCTGACATGTCAGAGGCCTCTTATGGACCATGGGACCATCTTACAGCGAGCTGTTTCCGCAACGCTCTGTGAACAGCTATCAGAATCCTTTGCAGGGACGTCCCTCACGCTGGCGACAGCAGGCTTGGGAGAAGCAGTGCAATCATGCGTGACCCAGCGATTTAAGGATGTGTGCAGTTGTGTGGTGCATCCCCGGCCAAGGTTCTATGACAATATACGGTCCATGGCGTGGGAAATGCAGCACTGTTGATATATCTCGTGTTTCTCGTGTTTGGGGCAAAGTGTCGGTTCGACGCAGCCCGTTGGCCTGCAAAGTGAAACTTAATTAGAGTGAAAGACCCTTGACAAATCCTGAGCCTGGCCGTTCCAGAAAACACAATGGTCACTTCGGAGGACATGATGCAATCCTGGGAGCCTGGAAAGGAGGGTCGTAGGGTCATGGCCGCCACCGTTGGAGAGGAGAAGGCAAGTCAAGATGCCTCGACCCCATAGATGGACAGCAAAGCGGAGAAGGTCACCCGCGAGGCAAGTGCCATCGGCGAGGGTGCACGAAGCTGGAGTGTCGAGAAAGCACTCGGGGTCACCGATATTCGGCAGCCCTATGGCCCTATGGTGGAGATACAATAGGCAGAGTCCGGATCAACATCCTGAAGGAGATCAACAGACCGGCCCGCAGCAACATCCTGTAAGAGGTTCTGATGTGTATACGTGAGTATACCTTGGGTGGGGACCTGATCGGTGAGTCCTGGGACAGAATCCCCAATCTGAATCAGAATCATGTCCCTGTCCCAAGGCCTTGGCGTGGTAAATCGGAAGCTCCCAAATTCAAGGAGCTGAAGGAGAAGGTGGCCCTGTCGAAAGGTATCAGCGGGGGCTCGTTTGCCACTGTCCGTGGGGACTAACCAATCCGCATAGTCTGCCTGGCATAGCCACTTGCCAGCCTCTAGGACCGACTCATAGTCATGGTCCGGGTCCGCACGACTGCGAAGGATAATCTGGGCATGCCATGCCTCGGCCGTTGCTCTAAACCTGGTGCCCTGGAGACATACGCAAGAAAAGGAGGTCCGGAGGCGTGACCAGAGTTCCTCGGTTGGGAGCTGTGTGATGGGGACGTCGAAGTCGATATGTCCGAGACAGGAAAGGACCTCAGCAGAGGGCCTCTGTGCCTCATCCTCGATGTAACAGTCCCAACTTAGGGCGAGAGGCCCCTCAGCCTGCGTGACTGGCTCCAGACATAGTCCATCATCTGTGGCCTTACGGTTACCCTGACCTGGGGCAGGGGCATAGCGGGCTCCGCCGGACAAGAGCTGATACCGACACGTCCTCGTGTACCGAACATGTCTGCAGGCCTTGGCATTTGAGGTGAAATGCCGTAAGCAGACAGGGCATTGAGTACCACTGATGAGTGTCCGAGTCTCATCGACTCGACCATGTCTTTTAAATGCATGGACGGACCACGCCCTGACATCACCGAATCGGGCCCTACAGACCCCGCAGCATTCCTGTGTTGCCCCTCCTGATAGGAGATCAGGCGGGCTCGACGCGCCGAGTGCGCGCAACTGACGAAGAAGGAGTCCTGCATGATATATGGCATTGGAGCGACATCTTTCACGAAGCACTATCTGACGTTGGGCGCGCCGGATGCGTCCCTTCCACTTGCCCGGACTGGTAAGAGCTTCGGCGCTCCAATGTTCCCAGGCCTCGTCGTGGGTGCTGTGTTGCTGGCCACCATCAACGAGCGTCCAGAGCCACTGAATGGAGTCGCGCACATACTGCAGCCAGTCCTGCTCAAAGTGCGCCAGTGCCCAGATTTCCGGCGTCGCTAGTCTGATACAGGCAAGGAGATAACGGAGTCTATGTATATGCAGATATGAGGAGGCCATTGGCATGCCGAGCAGGGAATGGACTCGCTCCGTTCCGAGATGCCAGGCTTCAGAACACGAATAGTGCGGCCTTAGCATTTGGCAAGCCATGCCCCGTAGGGTATTCTCTAACATGCCTACGCACCTCTCCGAAACATTCGTCCAAGTGCCGGAACCGTAAAACAAAACTGTCGCAACCAAAGTGTCAAAGAGGACCATCTTCTGCTCCCACGGAACTAGAGGTGAAGCAAACACATGGCGCTTCCTCGAATTAAACGAGGACCAAGCCTGGGCGGTCCTGAAGCGGACCTCCCGTTCAAGCTTGCCTCCGTGATGTAAAATGCCGCCAAGATGTTTGTAAGCGGGTGTGGCTCGGAGGGTGGCATCGGGCCACAATGCACAATTCAAAGTCAGTGCCCCCTGCTGCTCATGATAGACGCGATGCTTGATTTCCTTCGTACCCGCGGCACGGAAAGACAGCAATGCCTCGGTCTTCCCTCGGCTGAGGTTTGGCAAGAGCGCATGCGACAAGCACGCATCTATGAGGCAGCTGGCGCCCTCTCTGGCCCTGGTCTCAAGTGCCTGGGCATTGGGGGCTGTGAGGAGCAGAGAGAGGTCGTCCATCCAAGTCGCGTCCAGAAGCTCCAGGCTCAGGTTGGGGCGCTCAGCAAGTGGACGGATGCGGCGGAGCATACTTGGCTCCCAAGGTACCGAAGTGGTATGTCCCTGAGCTCTAAGCTGGGTGCGGACTCGCTCTAAAATCTTCGCAAAGAGAAAGGAGAAAACCAGGTCTGACAACGAATCTCCCGGGCGAGATCCTATGGCAGTTTCGATAATCTCTTCGGTGTTGGTAAATTTGAACCAAGTGGAATGAAGGGATTCAGCGATGGCTCCGGTGGCCCAATCGCTAGCCCCAGACTGGGCAATGATAGAGGGTTGACACAGGTGTTGCTGGAGCTCGTGATAAACTCCCGGCGGCAAGTGAACAGCGGCGCATGCCCGCGCAATCGCAAGATCAGTCAGGACCTCTCCTGTCAGGATCGGTCTGACAATGCGATAAAACGCTTCCTGTAAATCCAAAAATACCACGCAATGCGAGGTCTTACGCTTCAGGTATGCTGCTTGGAAAAGGCGGGTGGCATGTGCCGGAACCGTCACCGGAAAACCCGGCAATCCTCCTACCTGCAACGGCGCCGTGACCGACTGCAGGGCTGCTGTGCTATATCGTCTTAGCGTCTTATGCAGGGCTTTTCCAAACCTGTTGATATATATATATGTATATATATATATATGCCGTCCATGTGAAGTGGATGCCAGATTCGATGTTTTTGGGGTTTGCAATGTTCCCCAAGAGAAGCTTCTCGACAAAATTTGCCAGAGTCAGTAGGTGATGGACCTCGAATAGAGCTGAGGTTTCAGAGCTGGGCCACCATTCACTTCCAGCTGGTACTGGAATCAGCGCGCAGGCTCGCAGACGTACTCCTCCAAAGCCCCTTGCTGCAAGTGCTGAGGTGCAAACTACAGGTTCTTCTCAGAGTCTCAATCAATCTATATATCAGTCCGTGAGCGTCTCTGTGTCAAGTTTTCAAGGCTTCAGGTCTGAGATCGTCTGCTCTGCTCTGCTCTTCTTCCGTCTCCCGCACAGTTCCAGCTCCGCGCTTTGCTCGCAGAAGATGCGTGCAAAGCGGGGCGTGTGGGGCGGAGGCCTTCAAGAGGCTGGACATGCAGTTCGGATGCCCCAGAAGTCTGCACATCTCGTGCTGAAGTTCGGAGTGCTGCTGTGTGTGTCTTCGGAATGCCGATGTCGCAGCTGTCGGCTGCAACTCCGCTTGTGTGCATTCTGAATTCTGATGCCTCGCGCAGAGTTTATACTTGGAAGGCAAAGGCTGAGATCAAGCATGAAGTGAAGCAGGAAGGACATCCGCTTTTTCTGACTCATTCCCCAGAGCTCGAGTCTTTCCGACACGAGCCCATGTCTTCAGATGTAGTTTGCTGTTCTGCTGCCATCATTGCATCATTGCTGTTTGCTTTGTCCCTACCTTGTACCGGCAAGCTGCCCTTCCCAGAACCGGCGGAGCAACCACTGCCGGGGGAGCTCAGCATTGGCGAATCCCGGCGGCGTGGCAGCAGCTCGTGGACCAGGCGAAGTGGCCGAAGCTCGCGCAGGCGAGCTTCCGGTGTTCCTGGATTGTTCTTGTCTGGAAAATCTCATGGTGATTCATTTTTGGGGTGCGCAGATGGATTGTGGTCTCTTGGGATGCGTTTGAGACTGAGAAGCGGCAGCTGAAGCTCGTCACAGAAGGCAGCAGCTGCCAGGCCGACGCGCTGAGTGGTCTCAGCTGTCGCGGTGTCCTCGCCTGTGAACCAGCCCCACCGTCTACGAACTGGAATTGCGAGAGATGGAACTACCAGAGACGCCTGCAGCTCCGCTTCGAGCTGGATCGATGCAGGCACCCTGACCCTCCATGTTCCTCGTTGGCGCTCCTCAAGCCCAGCGGCTAGCGGCGACTGCGGATCAAATAAGTGCACAGAAGGCTGGAACCCGCCGGTGGCCTCCAGGAGGGCACGACATTTGACACTACTGACACTACTGTCCGCAGCCATGATGTCTGTGCTGGGATTCAGGTATTGTCCGGAGCTCGCTAAAGCCGCGGCCTGTCGTGATGCTCACACGTTCTTCCGCATGTCAGCGGCCAATATCTTCCGTCGACATCGGCGGAGATTATTGGCCGGCTGTACTGGATGTGGACGTCTCCACGCTCCCCGAGGCCCGTACCAGTCCTCTGAGCTGCGACTTCCTGCCGCTCCTGGCAGGTCGTGGGGCTACAGATCATGCAGGGAAGTGTGGACACGCACGGAGCTGGGCATGCACCTTCGACGCCGTGAGAAGCCTGACCGAGCAGCCCAGAATGGTTGATCTTGTCTCGCAGACATTGGTGCCCTCCTTAGCCTTCGTCTTGCCCGCTTTGTAGAGTGAAGTGAGATCTGGTGTATGTGTTTTGGAGAGATTGGAGATTAGATTCGTCAGATGTTGATACCACACCCACACGTGTGCCGAACACTTTGCAGTGAGAAATTTCGGCGTAGAATTGCGTTGCATCTGGATATTGCGCTCGACCTGAGGCAGCTCTTGCTGTTTTGGCAGAATGGCCTCTTCCGATACTTCACCATCAAACTCGTAGGAAGGGCGCTGCCACCAATCTCACCAGAACAGCAGCTGAAGAAGCGACACCCAACATGGTGGTGCCAGTAATGCCCCTGTCATGCCACTGAAGAAGTGACTTTGAGGAACGATGCGGATTTCGCTGGCTCGTCGCATCTGGTGACGGGCTTTCTTGCCGCGGCGAGGGGGGCTGATGAGGCCAAGGGCGAGTCTGCAGGGGCAACAGTGCTGCATGTGGCCCGCACGTGGCAGTCGCACCGGCATGTTGCAGGCATGAGCAGAGTTTGCCTGGCAGGCTGGTACTCAAGGTCTTGTCGCAGAACACTCCAGCAAGGCTCTGTTCCGCTCATGCCTTGCGAACTGGAAGGCTGTCGGTTGAGTCAATGCCGCGGAGGTTCTCCAGGGCCTTGGGCCGGGTGAAGCGCCGAGAGGCGAGGGTGACGCCCAAAAAGCCAGCGCGACATGCATCATCGGCGGCAGCCGCAGCCTCAGTTGTCGTATAAGTCTGCGAGACCCCACGTGCCCGAACGTGCCCGAACGTGCCCGGGCTCCTTTGCATCCAGGTCGAGGGAGGACTTCGAGATGATTTTCGCCGGGCGGGACGGGAGTGAAGAGAAGCGCACCGCTACCGCAGGGGTGTAACGAAGGGAGCCGAGCCTTGGGAGCCGGACATCCACAAAACCCGCCGGCGGAGGCGAGATGGCGGCCACGCTCCGGTCCGCGTCCGCGAGGCCCGCGGCATCCGCGCTACCGCCATGCTCTGCGGCGTTGAAAGGGAGCCACAGGCGTGGGAGCGTTAGTCTCTTTTAGCTTGCAGGAAGTGTATGCGACATTTAGAGAGCAATGCGAGCCTGAGCATGTCTTCATTATTAAATTATTGGCAGCTCCTGTCACATTGGATCTGCCAAGGAAGTATTGCTGCACAGTTGCATGACGTGCTGTATCATGCTTTGAAAGCCCGCGGACTGGCGATGCGCCAGGCACAGCTGGCGGTCGAGGGCGAGTCTTCTCCAATTTAAGTGTTGCTTGAGTTGCTCAGTGCACCGGCAAAATTCTCCGATTCAAGAGGAGCTCGCTTGGAAAGATAGGGCAGAAGCGGCTGGCGTGACATCAAAGCCTCATGGCGGCGCCTCTCTCGGACGCCATCGCCTGCAACCGACCGCAGCCCTGATCGAGACTTGCAGCCTCATGCATCGCGCTAAACCTTCACAAAGCCTCGAGGCCCGAAATGAAAGCGGCCGCCTTTTTCGGAGGTTTTCTTCCGACTAAACTAGCTCGATGCCGCTGCGTCCATCCCGTCTCGGTGTAAAGTGAATTCCGCCAGCCACCCGGGCGCTCCACCCCCGATTTACAGGTCGAACGGGCCAGTCTGAACACACTTTTAGGAAAGATGCCACAGTCGCGAAAAATCTGAGCTTCTTCACTTTGTCTCGCCCAGCGTCTGGCTGCTTATTGTTTGGAGGGTTCACGCTTGTTGAAGGCGGTTCTTGAATTTCTTCGTGTCAGATTCTGCGATACACGTGGGAACTTCTCTTGAAGTGGCCGCGATCCAGTGTGCTGGTGTGCTGTAGTGACTGTGGTGCTCTTCAGAGCATATGTAGCAGTGAATCGGCTGGAACAACGGCGCATGCACGCGACGAACGCTCGGAGGCAGACCCCATTCTATGTGTGGACATCGTGCTAGACATCAAGCAGCTCGTCCTGCCAGAGCTGTGGTGCGGGGTCAAACTGTTTTTTGGCTGGCGCATGTGAGGGCGTCGTCACTCCGCAGACCATCCGCCCGCACACTGGCACTCGCCAACTGCAGCCTTCGTACGAATGGGAGTCAGCCGAGCACGGGCGTTGGAAGTCTTCTCCCGTGTTGAGTGCTTTGCGGAGGTGCAGGTTGCAGTTGCAGAGCCTGAGCGGAGTATTCGGTGTAGACCGTTTCAAAGGACCTGCCTTACGCTAAACCCTGTAAGCTCTTTTTAGAGCGAGCTTAGCATGGAGATCTGAAGGGGCGGAGTCGTCTCCAGGATTCCGGGCGCAGTGCATCTGGGATGCTAAGTTCTCGCAGCACGCAGCTTGGTTTCGATGAGAAACCCTTCTCCAAGAGCATGGGACCTTGCAGTGCAGCGCTGCCGGATCTTGCCCGCAGCTAAACCCTAAACTGCGCCAACAGATCGGGGGATTCTCGGGTTGTCCTTTTGCCCCTGTACACTGGTTTCGCGATTCGGCGCCGGGGCACGGTAACAGCTTCCTGAAGCTTCACCTTGGTGGCTGTGCCGGTGTCAGCAGCAGTGGTTGAGCCTCCACAAGTGCTGCTGCTGCAAAGCCCAACGCACCCGCTTGCTGCCGACAGAGGACGTGCCCTCGTTCGACACCGCGCCTGGGAAGCAAATTGACCTGGGTCATAACAGTTGCCAGTGCAGCAGCGCGCCTGCCCACCCCGAGCTATCATGTTGCCTCTTCTTTCTCTTGGCTGCATACGCCGATCGGCTGCAGCCGTCTCCAATTGCATCATGCATAGGTGGGACGAAACAATGCACGCTGCAGTTCAAGGCTCTGCTTGCAGATGCTGCCAGATCCACAAAACTCTTGGACTTTTGCGTGGGATGCAAGCAAAGGATGGGGTGAACACAGGCTTCCCGTACAGTAGCTATTCTGGTTTTCTGGTGAGGTGCTTGATGGTGCGTCGAGTTTCCACGCAGCAAATTCAAAGCTTCAGAGCGTAAGCCCTGCATGTGTACCAGGTCGCATTCGCAGGCACGGGCCAGGCAACTGGCAATTTCGGCTTTCGCGGAAAGTCTGCGTGAGGCCGTGCTGTTGGCATGTCACCTTGCAGTTTCCTTCTGGGGATGTGAGCGCTGCCAGTTACACAGATCCTGCGTGCGGCTTCTCCGGTCCTTGGGCGAATGACCGAGGCACAAACTCGACGCGTCTCTGTGGACGTGGCTTCGCAACAGGGCTTCGATATCTTTTGACAGCTTGATTCTGCCCGGTGGTCTCCGTTCAAAAGATGATGCTTCTTGGCATAAGCTGACGATGTGACAGCATTTCTTGACGTGACGTTTCGCCTAGAAACGACATCTGTATGCAGAGGTGTGTCATCTGAGAAATCCGTCGCCAGAGCGAGGAGGAGGCTCCCCGGAGCTCAGCTTGGCAGAGGACTTCCTGCAAAGGGTTGGCGGATATGTATCCGACATGCTATGAAATGGGGGAGTTCGAAGGAGAATGAGAAGTGCGACAGGCAGATCCCATGCGAAGCGATGAGCCTTGAGGTTGAAGCATGTTGAACGGAGGGCTCTTTGCTGTGGTGGTTTCGCCGGCTTTCGGAGTCAGCGACCCAAGAATGTCAGGAGCCTGCAGCCAAGATGCGGCTGCTTTGGCGCGGCTTTTCCTGTTTTGCTGGAATTACACCACTTCTGGTTTCCAGTCTGATTGGGTTTGATGTTCCGCTTCGCCGGACCGAGTACCACATCCAGGGGGAGACCCCCGCACCGCTGAAGGGACTGAACACAAGGTGGGCTTTGCTTTGCCTCACCGCTTGGCCTTATCAAGGGACCGCAAGCAGGAGAGTTCGTACAGGCCAATGCTGCTATGCACACTCTTGAACGCGTAGCTTCAGCCCCAGACATGGCTGAGTCGTTTTTTTGCATATCGTAGTGCTGACAAGGCACCGTAAGGCACTCAGAGGCAGAGGACGGGAAATCGGCCTCCAGGCATGCAGACGCCAGATTTTAGATTCAAGGGCATCCATGCCGAGTCGATGCTGTCCGCTCCGTCCGGCCATTCCGGCCTCGCAGGATAGCCGACCTGCGCAAAAGCATTGATTTAGCTCCCGCATAGTTCGCGTCGATATCCGAACCCCGAAATCCACACAAACGGGTGCCGGGAGCCGCTCAGCTGTCGAGTCCTTCGTGGAGAAGTCGCTGGCAGCCGGTGCGAACGATCACAAGTCCGTGGCAATCTCGCTGCGATAGGGCTTTCGTTTGTCTTTCTACTGATCTACTGTTTTCGACTGAAGCTGTGGAGTTGCAACTCGGGCAGTTCAATCTCATGCTTGAAGGTGGAAGCATTGAAGCCGAAGGGAGTGAAGTGCATAAAAGCAGGGGTGGCGGGGGAGATGTAGAAGGAGCTCGGTCAGTTGCAGGATCCTTGCAAATGCCGGGAGCATCGCCAGGAGCTTGCAAGTCTTTTGGAGGCATGCAAAAAACGAAGGAGTGTCTCCAATGCCGCGGAAAGGAGGCTGGAGCTGCAACTGCAAGAGGAGACTCGCAGCTACGAGGACGGAGGCACAGGCCCGCGACTTGGGCAGAGCCGGCGAGCAAGGCCAAGCTGCTGGAGGTGAGCAGCTGACCTCGGCCAAAGCGGAGGCTGAGGGATTGTCGATGCTTGGTCAGATGCTAGATCTGCGGGAAGAAAGGCATGCACAAGGAGTGCGCCTTGCGGTCATGTCAGGTCACCCTCGCTCGCCGTGCGCGACTTTCAGTGCGGCCAGGAGTCGGACCTTGCCGAGGAGCTGAGATACAGCCTGGCGGATGATGTCGGTCACGATGTGGCATCGAGCCCGAGCGGCTCCCCGCAGTGGTCGGTGAAGCAGCACTGCTTCATGCCCGATGCCATCTTCAAGACGAGCAGCTGTGACACCGACTTCCGGATCGGCAAGGAATCTGGAGAAAGGTTCACCGGTGGTGGCCAGCGATGACAAGATCATTCTCGAAGTTGCTGGCGTTTCTCCGAGGACCGCCGTGCCCAAGCAGCAAGCAGCAGAGCAGGAGCACGAGGTAACTGAGTGCCGGCACAGAGCCGGAAGGCCCGCCGCGTCCAAGGATGCGGTCATGCTGTCGCGTGTCCCCTGGATTCCCTGGATGTCCAGCCATCCCGATGCAGGTGTTGCGGACCTGTGGAGTGCGATTTACGTGCGGGTGTCCCAGCTTTGTCACCTGCCGCCAAAGGCCTGAAGTTTCCGCAGCCGTCACTTCATCCGTAGCTGATGCACCGCTTTCTGAACCGCACACACCGAGCTAGCTACACGCATCAAGCACTTACTGTAACCGCATACAGGCTTCGAGCACCAATGGCTAGATTTATGGGCAGTGCTGTCGAAGTCTTGATGCTTGTTGTTCGGCTTGCAGCCGATGGCGCATCACGCGTCTTGCATTCGCAGTCAACTGTGGAGCATGATGCAGTCCGATGGGTGCTCCCGTTTCCTGCTTGTCTGCCTGCTGCGGTCCTTAAAGCAAGATCCAGAGCGTTTGGACGTTGGGGCATCCGACAGTTGTACCAAAGTAAACATCCTTCAGAACATGCAGAAGATGCCCCCCGGATGTCTGCATGTGCTGTCTCACGCTGAAGTTCGGAGTGCTGGTGGGGATCTGCGGCTGCTTGGCAGCGGAGGCGGGTAGTTTTGGTGCAAGTCAATCGGAGTATTTCAGTCCGAGCTCTCGATTGCAAGAAGCTTCGGGCAAGCCGTTCTCGGCAGCCACCTGCCCGGTGGAGCACCGGAACTCCTTAGCCTGCCCAGGACGCAGCAGGAGCCACCGGAGACACCATACGGCAGCAGGAAGCACCAGGCTTGAGCGGAGGCCTTTGGCAGAGGCAAAGCTGATGCGAAGCCCGGAAAGCCTAGTGGCCTCTTGGGATGCTTTTGAGAAGAGGAGCCTACAGTTCTTGATGTTCTCATGCCGAGTGTTCTAGCGCACATGCTGCGAGGGCGGCAGCAGAAGCTCATCGCGGAAGGCAGCAGGTGCCAGGCCGACGTGCTGAGCACGAGCGTCACCGTCTACCAACTGCCATTAATTGGGAGACACACGCTGTGGTCGTCTAAGTTGGCAAGCCCTTTCCAACTTTCCAATGAACGGGTGCATCCGTGTTGCATGCCTGCCTGCGTGCCATGGACGACCACACAGACTTGGCTGGAATGGAATGCAGCATCACACTGTGGCTGGGTGGAATCGAGTCGTCAGGCGCTGGCCGTTGAAAGGAAGAGCGCGCAACATTGAACATGTTCGCTGCCAGCAGGACCCATGCTTGGAGTGCTGCAAGGCACCTGCACGGTCCTTAGAGGGCTCTGAGCTGCCGCTGCTGTCGTCAAGACACCTTGCTGGGCTCGTGGGTGTACTTGTTCCTTGCCCAGCTTAGGTCACGTTGTTGAGCAATGCAAAGTGTGAGGTACATTCTGCCGAGGATGTAACGTCCTTGGAGCGATGGCTGCGCTCGGGTCTCGGGCTCACGCACAGCCTTCATCATAGGTAACGCTCCACAGCCGCCTCCAGGGTTTCCGAGTCCTGCGGAAAAGCAGCTGCCTGCAGGATAGATTCCCGAGTCCAACCTGATGCGAAATGACCCGACCGAGTTTGGTCCGGCAGGAACTTACCCGTCGCGACTGCATCCAACACGACAACATACTCACGCAGTGCCGCGCTCTGCAACTCGCGTCCATACACTGCATCGCTGCCAGTCGCAGCGTCCGCGTGATGGCCTAGAACTCGCTTGGTTTCGCGAAGCATCCCGAATTTGCTACACCAAACAAGTGAGGTAACCTTCAACGAGTGCGAACTCACGGCCTGTTCCGTCGATGGACGTGGCAATAAGTACCTCAACCACCTGGTAATTTCGCTGCTAGACAGCGGGTCGGAGGACCAGGACCACGATCCATCCGGCAGAGGCGCCGGCAAAAATGGGACATCCGCCTGATCGTTCGGCAAATTGGCCTCAGCCCTAATGTCCAGGAGGAGCTGACCAAACGGTGTTTTGGCAATACCCTGACCAGGAATCACCAGAGGCAATATACGACGTCGCTGAGTGTCCAACCTGGACGTCTTGTGTTCCAACGTCCCTAGCTCAATGAAACCCGAACTCCAGTCCTCGTTGTGCACATCGATCAAGATACTTTTGACACACCGGATGTCCGATGCTCTTGCCCTCGCATAGAGCATGGCAAGAAAATGCGCCGCCCCGCATCTGTCAATGACAGAAATAGAGGGATCACAACAGATCGCATGCAGCTGGAGAACTTCGGACACCTTAAGGGGTGACGCCGGGCACCACGGGTTTTTAGTCTGTAGCGCCTTCTTCACCACACCATGAATTCGCGGGCTGCTGAAGACCTCTAGTTGAACACGTAGTCCCAAGGTATAATAACTCCACTTGATAGCACGCAGACTACTGTCCAGTGTGGTAGCCGCGGTCTTAGGCATCTTGAGGACACAATGGATAAAAGACCACAAGACTTTCTCCGCAAAAGGCGGGGTACAACTGGCTTTCAGAAGCCACTCGCAGAAAGTACGAACCGGACCCAGATGCTTCAAAATGGTATTCGGTGATTTCCCTGCCAAAACTGCCTGGACAGAATCCTGGCCGTCCTCCTCGTCATCCGCCATCAAAGTACACAGGTCGAAGAAACTCGAAAAGGCATGAAGTAAAGTGAGGACCCGGCGGTACGCCTCGTCACGACGATCCGCGGCCCGAGGCCCTCTTTTTGCCTTGACTGCACGAGTCCATGCCTGACAATGAGAGCCACTCGTCACCGCATTTCCGGAGTCTGAAGGCTGTGCTGCTGTCTGAGGAACAGGCGATGCCGGCACTATTCCCTGATAAGGCAAGTTCAAGCCCTGAGGGAAAGCCGCCTTCAATGGATCAAATATGCACAGCATAGCCGGCTGTTCCCAAGGCTGCCGAGGCAACGACGACCGAGCATGTGTAATGCTTCGCATGAACACTTCATTGTCACTCGCTCTAGGGTCGTGGCTAGACATCGCAAGATACCCTGGCAGGAACTACGGCCCACCAGACAGGTCCTGGCTTGAACCAACGATAAGTGAATAACAGGTTGTCATCGAAGAAACTCCTGTCGCAGGGGATCTCCCCTCACTGCACATGCGAGATGTATCAGAGATCACTCCCGTCGAGCCCCTCCCGAAATGGGACACCGGGCACAACTTTTCATGTTGCAAGTCACGACAGTCTGCCACTTCCTCGTGGTTCATACGGATGAAAGCCACCACCTCTTGTGTGAGCAATGCCAACAAAAACCAACTATCAAGATAGAGGTTCCAAAGAGATGACTCAGCCTAACATCACAGTAACTTGCAATGACAACAATGCTCACATCTATAGGGGTAAAGCCGCTTAGCACGGCCACCCTACTGCGATTCCTCTCATAATCGCGTGTTTCGGGGAGATCAAAAAGTGATCCCCCGACCTGACCGATCCAGCGTCCCGGCAACAGATCTGCATCATATCATTTCCCCCCTCCACAGCGGGGGTGCTCCGGGGCAACTCGCACTCAACGAGGACAATCGCCCCGCCTAGGGCTTTAGCCCGACTCGCGCATTTTGTCGCTGCACTTTCTAGTGCGTCTCGCGACAGGGTGACCAATGAACCCCGTGCCGAAAAGCCGAAGCAGGGAGTTCCCTGATCACGGTAATCGTTCACCGCGACCTCCCCTATCTCGGCCACGCCGACCAAAGAGGGGAAGGAGGTGCCATGAGCCATGACAGCCGAATGTGCCGAGTTGGCATTGCGGATATAGCTTGGCCCGCGCAATTCGCAGGATAAAATCAAAATCCGTTGCCCAGGCACTCGAAAAATGTGGCCATCGGGTCCGACGACACCCGCCACAGGGTTGTCTCCCTCAAGGGGGCGGCCGTAATGCCGAAAAGCAGCAAGGACCGTGACCACGCGGGAAATCACAGATGCCGGTATCGGACCTTCAAGTCCTTCCAAGTATTCCTTATAGCCATGGGTGTCAGGAAACTTGTCGACTATGGTCTTCCAAGGCATCTTCCACCACCATTGCAGTTTCCCCTGCTCTGCCAGCTCCCGAGCTGACAATGGGCGAGTGGGGTCAGCTCGCGCTTCATCCTGCGCCGACTTCCACAAGGCCGCCATGTACGACTCTTCGTCGTCCGCCTCGTCCTTCTCAGCCTCCTTGGCAGCCCGACGAGCATCGGCCGCAGCCACTTCAGAGGGAGTGGCCTCCGCAATGTTATGATGGTCTGGATCCTTCCAGGAGGACTGTTGGCCCGACCCTCGAGGGTCAGTCGATCCCTGACTGGACCGATGCCACTGGTTCCAGCGCTTTCCCCATTGGCCTTGCTGCTTCTGCTGGCCTCCTCCGCGCCAGGACTGGCGATTCCAAGAGGTCTGCTGCTGGGGCACATGCACAGTAGGGGTAATCGGGGCAGGCGTCGAGGGAGGTGGCAAAGGTGGCTGCACCGGCGCCACTGGTGCTTGCCTCCATTCATATCCCGGCGCTGCAGCCGGCAGCTGAGGCACCGGCGGGGGAAAAGGTGCAGCAGCTCGATCTGGATTCCCGGTCGCGTCTGCGATCACGGTTTCTGCTCCTCGAGCGCTCAGAGCTAGAGATGGAGAGCGCCGGCGGCGCCGACGCCTCTCACCACCGAACGGGGGCATCATCGGCCCCATCGGTCCCATATGCCAAGGAAACATCCCAGCGTCACACCTTCAGCCCTCAGCTGAGAACCGGGCTCCTGCCCTCGGAGACTCTAACAGCGCTTCAGCGCCTTGCCAAACACACAGCACCAGGCTCCTGCCTTGCTTGCTGCTCGGAATCTCTCTTTTTTTTTTGGGCCGATATCAAACGGCAACCGAATAGCTCACAAAACGAATGCTTCTGCAAACTGTCAGTACGCAACCTCTGGCGCACACGCTCACTAACACGCGCTCTTGCGCCGGTTTTCTCTCCGAGACCGAGTCGTGGTCCCAACGCTCAGCTGTGAAGACCTAAGCGTCGCAGCAAAGAAGGGCAGTATCACTCAAACCAACACATCGCTCCATCGACAGAGTCCTTTCTGGCTCCACTACAGGATAAAGCTCCGAGCACAAGGATCCTAAGGATGAAAAGTACACTGAGACCGGCACCGATACCGGCAAAAACCGGAAATTCACTCCTCAACCCGGCGGTCTCCGATCCACCCGAGCAGCACATTCGTTGAGGTACACGAAATGACAGCTGCATCGAAGATGGGCTCTCACCAGCATTTTCGCTGCTGCCCTCGGGTTGCCACGACTGAGCCTGGCATGGTGCATAACCGCCGCCGTGTGAGCCTCCACCGTATATGTGCCTGCAGGTTGCAGGTCACCGTCACGGGAAACCTCAGTAGAAGTGGTAGCAGCAGCAAAAGACGGAGTGAGCTCCCCAGATGAAGAAGCTCCTGAAACCATCGGCTTCTGCGAATCCGACTCTCGCAAAACATCAGCCTTGGCCTCAATGGCGGAGCTATCCGAGCCCGAGGCAGGGCTCTTCTGTCTCGCCTTGCTATGCTTACTGGAAAATTTCTTTTTCTTCTTCTTCTTCTTCTTCTTAACCTTCTTCCCAAATTTGGGAGGAGGCTCCGGACTCAACGGCTCGAAAGCCGAGCTCCACGAAGACCAAGACCTGTCGTCCTCATCAGCCGGCCCTGTAACGACCGACATGGCACCAGTCTGAGAGGCAGACGGCTACACGAGCACACGACAACACGATATAGAAAGCAATCCTTAATTCAGCACCACGTACAATCAGCAAGTGCCTGCAGCGAAATCGACACTCCACTCAAGCTTTTATGCAGTGCGAACGAATCTCACAGGTGACAATGTGTTGGCCACTAGCACTGGAGCTGAAAAACTCAGGTGCCTGCCATCCTGAACCAATTGAAAAGAGCTCAACTTAGGGAAGCTACCAACAAGCTCGAAAAGACGCTGTGACACTAAGTACTTCGCCTGATCGATAATATCTCTGCAACTCAGCTGAATATCGAGCGTGATGGTCGTATAGCTGGTTAGGCGATCAATAACGACCACCTGCATCCTGAAGATATATCCCGGAGGCGTATCCCAGGGCAAGTTTGCCTCGCCCGCCTTTCTCTTCCTCTGAGCAAAAATCATGGCATACAAAGTCTCACTACGGGAGCTGAGGTTCCAGCAATCCTCGAGGAACATGCTCCGGATCAGAATTGCGGCCAGCCCGAAACTTCCAATGAAGAAAGCAAAACAATAGCATCTGCTGAGACTCCAACCGTGACACTCGATCGAAAAGGCGGTCAGCAAGCATGAGCTGCATTCTATGCAGCCGACATATCTGGATCTGTAATCCACGCATGTGACGTAACACAAAGCTCTCAGTGGATGTAAACGAATCCGAGGGCGTCGGCGCCTCTGCTTCTTCTCCGGTCACTTCAGGTGATTGCATGCTCCTGAACCACAGGTCAGTGCTAAAATCACACACCGCAAACCAACAAAGCTCCAGCTAAGTAGGCAACTGCTGATCGCTCTGCAAGTTGAGCAGGATACTGTAAGCTCAAAGCTCAAGTCGCACTCAAGCAGAAGAATCACTTCATCAAGACCTCTCAGCGAGATACTGAGGCACAAGCATCCGGCCCGCCCCCTATTTCAAATAAAACTCTCGCCCGATTCAAGGGCTTCCTGCCCCTTCGAGAGGTCAAGCTGCAACGGACGAATGTGTTCTTCAACTTGTTTACAGCATGTATGAATGAGGGTTCATAAAAGGCAGTGTAGTAAAGAAAAAGCCCTAAAACAACAAATCAAAATTGGACTCAGTTCTCTGAGCCATTTTGTCATGTTGTTTTTCTTCAAACGATAAAGCCATATCTTCTGCAAGTGTTCAAAGAATGTAACTAAGGATTCGGCATCTTCTCAAGAGAGAGGTCCCCGATCTCCTCTTCATCAACTCCGGTGCTCAAGAAGTAATGAAGCATAGCATTCAAGAGTTCTTCTCGGGTTGCCGGATTGCCGCTTGCATCGAGGGACTTCAACTTATCCAGAAGTGCTTCCATAACCTCCAGAGCTGATTCTCGGATGTCAGAGGCCTTACCCATGAGCTTGTCATCCAAGGTGCTGCGGACGTCTCCAGAACGAAAGACCACATTCTGCTTGTCGGGACGGCGCTCGTAGATGGGAGACATCTTGTTGAGTTGATCGAAGAGGTCCCCCATGGAGAGGGTGTATTTCTGTCCCTTGTGAGGCGGAACATTTACCCTCCAACTCATATGCTGCACCTTGAAAGCGAGAACGGGCTCGTAATCAGGATCACGCAGTCCTGTATGATACAAGCCTGAATAGCCGTATCCATTTAGCTGCTTGGTGAGCAGCCGCATAGGGCTTTGTCGTTCGATCTCAGTGAGCTCCGAGAGGAAACGTTTGAACTCTTCGGTGTCCTTGAGCTCAATCTTTTCCTTGGCCTTGCCCATCTCCTCGAACGCGTTCTCGTTCTGGTCCTCTGCATCCTTCGCGGCCTGGTAGTACTCAGGGTCCGGAACAGTCTTGCATTTCCCCCAAATGCCTTGATCGTGAAGTTCACTTTCATCATCCTTCTCGGGAGAAATGTCTGGCATGGATTCCTCACCCTGTGGTGAGCTTTCCTCAGCCATCTCACTGTCCTCGGCCTTACCTCCTTCTTGACCCATGTGCTCATCAGATTCAACCTTAACCTCGGATGCCTGAGAGCTTTCCGTGGCTTCGGTCTTCTCCGGTGGGACATCCACCCCAGATTCCTCTCCATGTGGAGAGCCTTCCGGAGCGTCTGTCTCCATTGGCTCGACAGTGGCTCCAGACGCCTCTCCCTGTGGAGAGCTTTCTGGAGCTTCAGTCTCCATTGGCACACCGGTCGGCTCGGCCTTAACCGGATCTACCTTCTTGCCCTGTGGCAAGTCCGTGGATCCAGCCGACGGCTCAGAGGTGTCCATCTGAGTAGCCGCGGGAGGCTCATCGATCTCCTCGATCCGTGGACATGGGAGTCGCTCGATGAACTCCTCGATCATAATGTCTTCATATGGTCGGGTGAGAAGCTCATTCAGCTCGGACTCCTTCTTCGCCTTCAAGTCCTCGTAAGCCACCAAGTCCGCTTTGGCTTTGCGTGCGAAAGCCGATTTGAAATCTCGGTGCTCAGATTCAGCGAAGACTTTCTCCAGAACAGCCAGAAGGTAGCTGCCGTTGAACGGCTGCTTGAGGGTACTGTCGTAGAGATTGTAGCCCTCAGGGGTTCGCACCGTGTATTTCCGGCGAACCTCAAGATCACTGGCGTGCCGCTGGATGTAGGAGAAGAAGTCCACTCCGTAAGCCTCATTGATGACGCGGACGAGCATCTGAAAATCCTCTCTCACATTGAAGACCTCGTCGTACACATACCTTTCCCTGAGGAAAGCCTTGTGTGCCTCGAGCTTGCGAGAGTAATCAGGATCCTCCGTCTTTGGCATCTTTGCACGAGGATCAGTGTCACGAGGGCGATCGAAACCAATGTGGCCGACAGAGGGTCGGAACTCATTCTCTGCGGCGATAGTGACGTCCTCCAGCATCTTGGCAAGGCCACCAGGATGACGCTTCATGTTCATCCATGGTGACGAATAGCCGTTGGAGTAAACCTTCGGCTTCTTGTCCAGCTCGACGAGGTCATCTCGAATGCCTTCAAGAAGAAGTGCAGGGAATACCCCGACAGAGGATGCTGCAGCCAGGATGCCCAGTCGTACTCACCACCCAAAGACTCCCTCATCGAAGTAGATAAGGTATGCCAGGGGGTGACCTGAACAAGGGCATCTCCATAGGTGCTGAGCATCGACTGGCCAGAAGAATCCTTATTCTCTGCGTCTTGTTTATAAATGAGATATATGAAAAAACAATCACAAATATATTTGCGAATTGATAGTCAAATGCGGCAGGCAACACTCGGACACAGTCTTCATTTTAACTCGCAGTGGGAGCTGACAGATCGGTACCTTGCGAGGCCCAACGGCAGGGTTAGGCCACAAAGAACAAGGAGTGAAACTGGGAAAAGGAAAAAGGCGAAAAGCCAAAGGGTGAGGAGGGTGGGCGAAAAGCGAACTGGAGCCGAAAAGGCGACTGGAAAAAGAGCTTGGGGAAAGTTCGGCCTGAAAAAAGGATGGAAAACAACCAAGGTTGGAAAAACCAAGTTGCTAAAAACAAGACTTGAGAATAAAAATCCGTCCTCCTTCGGAGGAAGTTCTTCTTATTCTCTGCGTCTTGTTTATAAATGAGATATATGAAAAAACAATCACAAATATATTTGCGAATTGATAGTCAAATGCGGCAGGCAACACTCGGACACAGTCTTCATTTTAACTCGCAGTGGGAGCTGACAGATCGGTACCTTGCGAGGCCCCCCCTTGAAGAGAACCGCAAAGATCGGTCAGCAAGGATTGCACATTGAAGCGCCGCCTGGAAAAGGCGGGAAAACTGTGGTCGCCCCGCGAAGGGGCATCTGCAGGATTGCTTTCACTGCGAACACGCTCGAACCAGATCGCAAGATCACGCTCTTCTTCAGCCTGAAAGAGGCGGGAGAGAAGAGACTGCACGAAAAGGCAATCGGACTGTCCTCGGATGAGAGCCGCCAGTGAAGCTTCGTTGTCAACGAAGAGCACAATGTCGCAGTGGCGTAGGTTAGGGATTAGGGTGGCACCCAAAACCGCGGCAAGGGTTTCTAGCTCGTAGATCAAGGTAAGTTTACCATCAGGGTTGATGATCTCAAGGTCCTTGGAGGTGACTACTTCGCTAAACCAGGCAAGGCACAGACCTTTAAAGTCGTAAACCAAACCACCAAGGCCACCCCCCTGATCGTCGTAGGAAGCGTCAGTGTACACGTGATACACTTGTCGAAGACTCGAGTCTACACACCTTGGTTTGCCAAGAACTACACGGTCCCTCAAGAAAGTCAAGGAGGCCCTTAAGCTAGCACCAACCACAAGTCTGCCGCGCTTTTGACAGAAGTGCGAAAGGTTGCGCATGTGAAGCGAAGCTGATCGTCCAAAGATTTGACTCTCGGCAAACAGGAGTCGCCCGCGTAGGGAGAGAAGCTCATTTTGGCCAACAAAGCCTCGGGTCAGGACCTCATCGATGGATGAGCAAAGTTCGCGTTTGCGGGCCTCGGTGTTCTGGACTGAGATCAATCCATTCTTAGAATCAGCCAAGGATATTTGCACTCCTAAGACTTTGGCTACTGCATCAAAACCACTGTCTTTCTCGGAGGACGTTTCCCAGGCAACGATCCTGAAAAATGTTGACTGGACTAAGTCAAGATGTTTTTGCTCGTCGGACGAGCAGGGTAAGACAAAATCGTCAAAATACAGAGACCATGGCAGGATCAGGCTCCGGACTCCGATCCACCAAAGGCCGAAGGCAGTTCTGTAGAATCCCTGAACGGCCGGCTTGCTGCCGAAGGGCAGCACAACTGTCTGGTATATCTCAATTTCCATGCTGTGAGGGTTAAGCACAGCTATGAAAGAATCATACAAAGCTTCAGTGCTTAAAGGAAGTTGCTTATAGGCTTGTCTAAGGTCTATCGTCCTAAGAACAAGTTGCTCGCGCTTGCCAAGTTTCCGGGCCGACCTGATGCGAAGGCACAGTGCAGCGACCACAACGTCCACCCCGTGAGGGCAGATCGTCTCGCTAGCACTGTTTGTGAGATTAGCAAGAGTTATGAAGTTCGTCGGAGTTTCAAAATATCACAACATAGAAACAAACTCAATGTATTAAATGGGACATGTATATTCCCCTTCGAGGAAATGTCGAACATCAGACAATAGTAAGATTCATCAATCAGTATTGCCCGAAATGATATATGGGCGCGCAAACATATTTGCGAAACATATCAAAATTGTGACTGCTGCGAAGCTGCTCGCTCGACTGTTTTGCACACATCGGCAAACTGGGGATGAGTTGCATTGCTGGGCCCCTCGGCCCAGCATAACACAAGAGCCACAGCTCAGTTCTGACGTGCTCGGTTTGACCGTGCACCTCAAGTCATAATTCCCCCAGTCTGCTTTAGCATGATGACACAATCGACTTCAGAGCAACTTTCGACAGCGGGCACTTGGGTACCTCAACAAGTAGAGGCCAATGGCTAAGCTCGGACAGCGATCCGCGGCTCGGCGAGTCTGCGATGTTCGAGGCTGAAGGCACACGTGCTATCCATAAGAAGCACGGGGATGCTTCTTGGGGATTTTCAATAATCATAAGAATTTCCCGCCACATCTCAAGACTGGCATCACCTTTGACAAGGGTATCAAGTGCAGGCCAATTGTCGATAAACAGGATCACACGTCTGCCGTCTAAGTGTTTACGCCAATGCCGAAGGGCCAGGACGGCGCCGTAAAGCTCTACGAGGCCTATGACATGATGCCTGCCGTCGGATCTCCAATGAGACAGCACGTCAGTCGGCACCTCGCACCCGAAAGCATAAACATTGGGCTCATCCGGTTTAAACATGACCGCACCCACGGTGGCCGGTCCGTGATCCGGGTTGTCGTCCTCCAGGGCTCCGTCAGTGAAGAGCAGTATCGGCTTCTCTTTCCATCCGGCCCGGATGACGCGAGGCTTTCCATGCATCAACCTCTGCTGGAGGATTTTGAGCGCATCGATCCCGCTGGCATCGAGGGAGACCGGCACCCTAGAAGTGAACCCTAAAGTCCTTAGATCGCGCAAGGCCATGCGCCCAGCTCGGCCCCAGATTTGACCGTCAGCGAACTGAAGTTTGCCTATGAAGGAGGGTAACCGGCAGGGGACTATGGACTTATCCCTAAGAACCTCCTCAATCACAGCATTCAGCTCCTCGCACCTGGAAGGCTTGTTTCGGATATTGATAAGTCCCTCCGTGCTCTGGGATACATCCAGAGTAACTCCCAAGACTTCGACATCGGCAGAGAAAGGCGTGCACTTCTCATCTGCAAAGTCGAACCCCGCTAACTTAAGGAACCCCTTAACTAGAGCCGAAGTTGACGTGGCCACAAGCGAATGCGTTGCCATGGGGAAATCGTCGAAGTATGCTGACCAGCATGCTCCTAGGTGGCACCCGAGGGCATGCAACAGCAAGCTGACGCGCAGAAAGTGGTATACTGATGCAAGCGCTCCGAATGGGAGCGTGCGCATGACAAAGCAAGAGATGGATCCCGTTTTCGGATCCTTCAAGGTCACCACACTTTTGTCGAAATCGCAGGGACTCAAAGGTAGCTGTTTGTATGCGGATTTCAAGTCCAAGGTGGCGACTTGCATGCTCGCCCCCGATTTCTGCCAGTCAGGGTGGACGTGCCCCGTCAACCTCTCTCCAGAGGACAAAGTGAAATCGACGGCTCCTCGCTTCCGGTAGAAATGGCACAACACAGAAAGAGACCATAAAAGATGGTCCATCGCCTGAAGCACGATCCGTTCGCTTGTAGAGCAGGCTTGGTTTACAAGATTCTCCTTGAAGTCGTGGATCGGTCTCAAGCGTCCTTTTTGCACAACACAGAAGCGGCGCACTGGGATCCATGCCCCAAGTCGCTTTCCAATGTCTTCGGGAGACATCGGCCCTTCTAGCCACTTTTTCTGGGTTGACTCTTGAAGAGTCACATCGTACAGCTCGTCAGCGTTCTCGTCAAGAGGGTCAGATGACACACGTGACAAGAGAGAATCTTTGATGCTATCAGCGTTTTCCATCAACTCCGATTCGCTGATGGAGGCGAGGTACCCTCCTTCCCTGAACACACCAGAAGGGCTCAGGCAGCCAACGAGTCGGAAGCCCTGGCGCATTTCTGAGAAGAGACCCTTGTCCGGCCAATCAATTTCGGCCGCCATCTCCTCCAGGAGAGCCGTACGCTTGTTGGCGAGGATTTCCCTCACGGAAGGCTGCATCTTGGCACGGTGTGCATGCTCGACTGGCGCCAGCTCCGTCGCTCTGGCTCTCCATCTTTGAAGACGAAGAAGTCTGAGCTTGCAGATCTCCGCAGGGGATTTTGTTATCTGCTCAAACAGGGATTTGATCAAGTAGTCTGGTAGCTGTGCCAGGGAATCAAACGGGTGGTGCAGCAGCTTAGCCTCTCTGACGAAAGACTCTGGGCTCCTGAAGACTCCAAAGACACAGAAGACACCTTTACTTCCCCTATTCTCGGAACGCAAGAGTTTGCTGCCGGCCGGGACGCCGTGAACATCATGCTTGAGGCAGCGCTTGTAATTAAGGGTCGGGGCCTGGGGCAGCAGACGGGAGAGGATTGCACTATGTTCCGACAGGAGTTGCGGGTGTAGGCGCCCGCGAGGCTGCTTGTGGGCTCGGGCCAGGACTGGATGAGCCGAGCCCAACGTGTAGTTGAGGCGCGCAGCCTCAGACTCAAAGACGTCACACAAGGCCTGACACATGGCCGGTGGGTAGGCTGCTTCCTCCGCCGTGGCGAAGGTGGCAGAAGAGGTCTGGCCCCATGATGCATGTTGTTTGCAGCCTGGGCACATGAGAGCCATGCGAGAGATACACGAGCTGTTGCACAAAAAGGAGGTCTTCTTGTCGCGTTCGCTGCCGAAAGCGCATGCCTGACAATGTGCGAAGAAACCATGAGCCAAAGGGTACGCGAGACATGGCAGTTCCCAGAACATGCTGTTGGTAGGGTTCTCCACGCACCAAGGCACGGAGTGCTGATCGCACATTGCAAGAAAAGCACAAAGGTGTTTGTATATGGCATTGGCAGCTTTAAGCTTGACACAGTCTCTGGTAGAGGCCCACGGGACACCCCACGGATGTGAAGTGGTGCGGAGCACTGGGGGTCCCGGGCGGTAGTTGCGAGCAGCACTGCAGGTGCCGCAAGGCGGAGCAGCAAACACCATCACCACCCGCCGGGACTTGATTACAAATTTGAGGACCTCCCAGGAGTGGCTTTTTGTCAAGTCGAGATTCACGATCTTGCACATGGGAGCGTGGCGATTGTGTGCATGATCCACTGGCATGATTGCAAAGCCGCGGCATGCGGCCGTCTGACTGAGAATGGCGGACCCGGCGCAGAGCTCGATCACCAAAGGCCCGTCGGCGGGCAACTCAGCAGAAGGCGAAGGCCGGACTCGGCTGAGCCAGTGGCGCCGAATCGGTGGACGCTTGTGGACACCGCAAATCGTAACCTGGTGGGGCCCTGTTGCACATCGTGGCAGGGGACCCTAAACCCTAGGGAGGTCAAGAAATCCCTGTCACCGGGAGCTAAACCCGAGAGGTGACCCACGGTAAAGGCAACGAGAAGGGATCTGGAGCCTTTCCACGGCAAAGTAAAGTGTTTGCAGTGCTTAGCATCAAACGCCCAAGCATGAGAAGCACAATCGAGTTTGAAACCTGTCCACGGCACATCTTCGTAGGTTGTTTGGTCTGGGCCCTCAGGATGCACGACGAAGATGTGTCCTCCAGCAAAGGAGGATAGTGGGACAATGACGTTAGGCACGCTGCTGTTGAAGGAGTCCTGATGCATTGGGGCTTGTAGGTTCCGGTGCACAGACACGGATGTGAACTCGCATTTCGGTGCAACCAACTTGACACAAGCTGCAAGATACTTTGCCACCGCCGGCATGCGGCGTGTGTTGCTGCGAACTGCCGTGACCCCGCCTCGGTTGCACGCACCTACCGTAATGGCTTTAGAGTCTCCATCGGCTTCCAGCCAAGTCCGAGTGTGGTCCTCCGAAGGAAATGCGTCCAAAATGGACGCTATGTTAGTCGCACTGAAGTCGGAAGATTGCAAAAAGTGGCTTGCCAAAGATTCGCAAAAGGCATATGCATCGTCTAATTTAGCCGCCTTACAGGGTGGCTCAGGGGGAAAACAAGAAGAATCGTTGAGCGATTGATCATCTGCTGGCTCCACACCGGCAGTTGAGCCATGGCTCTCTGTGACATCGCTCCCACCGTGCGCCAATGGCGATGGTGGGGCGCGCGCGCTCGTCGGACTCATTAGTCACGACGAAGGCGCCTTTTTCGCAGGGCATTCCTTGGCTGGGTGCCCTCTGTGGCATCCTTTGACTGCACACAAATGCAATCCCCTTTCACACCTTTGGTTGGCCACTGCTCGGGAGCATTTCCCTAGCGAGTAATCGAAGCATAAGGCATGTCCTTTAGGCATGGCGGCCACGCACCCGAGTGCGAGGAGCTCTGCCGGGACCCTGGCATTGGTGGATCCTTTGCCGGCGCCCTTACCCCCGCGCCCACGACCTACGCCCTTGCCATTGCCCTTATGGCGCTTGATCGGGGGCTCATCACCAGAGGAAGCGTCACGGCTAGCTCCTGATCCCGCTGCAAGAGGCCTCGGGGTTAGCATCGAGAGGAACTCAGTGCTCTCGAACACTTTGCGGAATGCATCATCGCATGGCCGCGATCCTCCCGCCTTCACCTTGATGCCGCTGCGAGTGTGTTCCGCGAGCAACAAGGTAAATTGTCGGTCAGCTTGCTCAATCTGTTTCAAGCTCACCCTTGCATGATTCGGAGGAGGGTCGGTAAGCCTGAACGACATGTACTTTTCAAGCAACTCATCGTGCAAATGGTATGCCATGATGCTCGCCTGTTCAAAGGCTAGGCGCTAGGCCCCTTCGCACTAAAGCGTAGCGAACCATCATGTCATTTGACACATCGCAAGGAGTTACATTGGGCTTGCTGGCAATTTTCAGGCCGCCTGCAGAATCCAAAGTAAGCGATGCATCCTTCTTGAGCCCGGTAAGAAGCTCATGCTGCCTGCTGACAGAATGCTGCCACTCCACATATTGGAGTCTGTCAGATTCGTAGATCGCCACAGCACGATCTATCAAGGAATCGCCTGGCTCCATGTTGCCCCTCAAGTCAAGACCTTTGAGCCTGGCCTGTTGCTCCCGCAAACGCTCAGCCCTGTCGGCCGGAGCTAATTTCTTGATCGATGAATCCTCCGTTGCTTCCACTTGAGCTCGTATGTCGGATGCAACAGTTGCGTATGCCTCGGCGAACAGACGCCGAAAGCAACTCATCTCCTTAAGGGAAGGCGCAGCACCGAGAACCTTGGTCACCAGGTCGGTGAGAGGCTTCTCGTCTGTCGCAGACGGGTTGAAATGACAACAGAAGGCGAAAGTTGCCATCGTTGTCAGCCCCTCCGCCTCAAGCTTCGCGAAGCTCTGATCTGAAACTCCAATGTCCTTGGCTCGCGCCTTGAAGACAGCCGCACTCTCTCCAAACGACATGGCTCTTTCTTTCTAGATTGTCAAGCTCAGTCTAGGGCCCAGCACGCCTTGCAATCACTTTTGTCATCGGCAGCTCCCTAGTGCACCACACAATTCACGTGACAAGCATCGCTCAAACAGCACTTGTAGTTCTGCACTTCCAAGACATAAGCAGTCACTACGAGATCGCGCGGGTTAATCATCCACGACCAAGGTGACATTTGCATGTTGCCTTTTCTCAGACCCCGCGATTTTCGCCTACGCGTGGCGTTGACTCCTGACACGGCTTTTGAACCTCAGGAGTTCGGAAAGCAGGTGGCGCACGTAGGATACATAAATCTTGGCGCCTCACTTAAAATCTCAAAACGCACTGAGATCGCTCTACCGCACTTCAAGTGGGTCCCGGCCTCATCTCTCACCTTGTGCAAAAACCTAGTCTGTTTGTGACGAGCCCAAGGCCCGTCGCCGGGCTCGGGGCCCCACTGACCGGCAATCTGCTCCAAGGCCTGCTCCTCGTCACTCACGGGAGCCTCTTCCTCATCATCGGACGCCTCGCTAGAGCTCGATGATATGGCGTCAGCCTCCTCCTCATGCTCAGGTGGAAGCTGTGGATCTACAAGATTGGCTATCATCCCACTTCGAGTGAGATCCGGCTTGAATCTACCGGCAGCAATCTCGTCGATGACCCGGTCCAGCTCGCGCAATGGAGCCGCTGGTGAATCCCTGGCATAAATGATCAACGACTTGTCCTTACGCGGTACGTGGTAACCCAGAGTGCGACGAGGGCCGGCCGGCACGCCTCTTTTCGCCATCCAGGAGAGCGGTGTACTCTTACAAGAGTGGGTCGCGATCTGGACGTCGCCAGATGCTGCACTCGCGCCAGGAATCAAACTTCTCAGCCAGGCGCCTCCACTTGAGACCTTAAGCGGAAGTCTTGTCCACCCGCCTCCGGTTGCGGGGCACGGAAGTGTAGGATACGAACTATCGAGACCCTCTGCCTCTCGAAGCTCAAGCCATGCTCTGATCCAAGGCCTACCTCCTACACATTTCAGCGATGGGAAGAGAGCGGATCTTCCTTTCAAGCGACACCGATGTCTTGGTCCTCTCGGCTTGCCCTTCAAGGTACCCTGATTCCACGCCATCAATCAAAGCTGAATCAATCGCGAAACCTGAAGAGCGTTGCATGTCCGAAAACCGTAGGCGACCATATATCATAAGCAGAAAACACCCAGCTGCGATTCGGTCCATTGGCCGCGCTAGGAGGAGGCTGAGCACGAGAGCTTCAAGTCGCTTGACTTGCTCCACGGTTAGAGCAGGCCTGCGCTTAACTGCACACCTCGTCGAGTAATGAGCATTTGCAAGCCCTACGATTCTCCCGCTGCTCAGGGCTTCGTCCAACACGATCAAGCCTAGCAAATGTTTGGCGAAGCTGAAAGCGATAAGCAGCGACCTGAATGAAGTCGGGGCCGCATTCGGATTTGCCTTGAAGTAATCGTAGAGCTGGTGCTCTCTCACAGGCAGGCACACTACGAACTGAAGCTTCCAGAAGTGCACGTATCTGAAGATGGGTCCCACGCGTTGGTGCAAGGTAGCTGTGGCTTTGTCTGCAAGACAATCCTGCACACTTTCCACCAAGCCTCCTGTGGCAAATTTAGGATCGAAAGGCCCCATGGCTTGCTTGGCTACACCCCAGGCGTTAAAATCCAAGGAAACAAGCGTAACCCACTTCTTCAAGGCACACTTCCTATTAGCATCCAGGGCCTTAGACCTTAAGTGAGCATCTCGGGCTGACAATGGCTTCAGTCCCGCTGCAAGGAATGCTGACTGCGAAGCTCCAAGATCTGGGCCGGAGCTGGAAGAAGCGGCCATCGGCCCTGGACCCGGCGCTGGGGGCAAGAGCCCTGTCGGCCTAGGCAAGAGGCAGCTTCTCCTGAAGAGCGAATGCATTTGTTCTGGAGGGCTCGGGAAGATGCCTACCGATCTCTTATAAGCATTCCAAGTATGAGCTGCATGAAAGGCCACTGCCCGACTGTCGAACGGGGCAGATTCATCACCTTCGCCCATCTTTCAGCTCTGCTGCCATCTGCCGCTGTCGGCGACAGCGGCGTGCACGGTGGGCTAAGCCCAACGTCGAGAGAGGGGCCCTGGTTCAATGCAGGGTCCTGAACCTCAAAGGCCCCAACAAAATTTGTTTTCCTCATTCACACTGATTGAGGAAACTTGAGCCAAAATGGCTACGGAATTCCGTGTAATCATCTATTGGTCTCACCTTCTTGATTGACCCTAGCTTGGCATCGGTGGAGGATTGCACTATCCCAAACCTTCTAGTGACTATGGCATCCGGGGGGATGTCCGACTCCTTAAAAGGTCCCTTAAGCCACCCTTTCGCAAGCTCATCTTTCGTAAGCTGGTAAACACTTTCAGCCACCTCGCGGTCGAAACCTTCTCTGGTAGAGGTCAGGATGGCCTTCCTGGCAAGGGGAGTGGCTGCACGAACGTCCTCAACGGTAAGCGAGGCAGCGGAAACCTTAGAGGGAAGGACTCCAGATGCGGGTATGGGGCCTAGAAGGTTAAACCCAGTTGAGATGTCCTTGGTCAAGGTTGTGTCCGGGTACTCGGCCTCAGTCAAGAGGGATTTGAAGACTTTCATGGATTTCTTACCAAGAACTGCGGCGCAGTGGTCGGGCATGTCGGAGGGATCTGCACGGGATGCCGCCTCCTCGGAGGTAAGCATCCACCTCCTCAACGTAGCAGTGCGTTCCCTGGCAAGGTCGGCAGGTGACTCCTGGGCGCATCGCACAATGGTCTCCTTTAAAATCTTTGGCACACCATTTTCGATACGCTTGGGGTGTAGGGCTCCGCGAGCCTGTTTGACGAACTCTTCTGGGGTCCACGCGATACCATATGTTCGCTCCTCATGCGGGACTGCGGCAAGAGAGTGGCCATCGCCAGGCTTCGAACAGGCATCAAGTAGGGCGCCAGGCTTTAAGGAGTCGTCCACAGGGGAGGAAGGGGCTAAACCCGAACTATCAGAACCAAGTTCTCGAGTAGCACTGCAGGGACCCCCAGCAGACGGCACAGTGCGAATCAGCTTGGCGGTCTTGGGTAGCCGCTTTAAGGAGGGCTTGCACAAGACTTTATCAGGAATGGCCCAATCTTCTGAGAGTTGCTTCGGGGGCATAGCACAAGAGGGGCCAGTGACAGTGATGATGGACTTGTACTCAGAGACCAAAGGCGGAACACGTTTGCCTTTGGGTTGCTTTCCGGAGGCAACCTGAGCGGCTCGTGCCAACGGGAGCCCAAGCTCCTGAAGTTCTGCTGCAGGAAACTGAGCACCCTGGTGTTGCAATTCAACAGCAAAGGCCCTTGCTACCATGGCACAAAGCTGACCAGGGGACGAAGACAAAGGCAACGCCGGATTTGGTGGTTTGCATCCCCCTCCACACGGAAAGCTAAGGCTTGACAGTGCAGGGAAGTTATGAATCAGGCGCCGATGCTGACACAGCCCGTCGTGCACGAAGCAAGGACTGTAGTGGGTGGAGATTTGCGGACAGGCACCCCGGAGGTCACGAAGTTTCCAAAGGTTGGAGCTGCACGGGGCGTCGAGGCAGCAAAGAAGACCATTGGCACAACACTCCGTGTAAATGCTTACTGCAAGGTCACTGAAGTTGGAAGGAGGTGACATGTGCACAGCAACAACATTATCCTTCGAAAGGATGTCTCGCAAAAGCGAAATGCCGCTGTCAGTGGAAAGGTCCAGCGGAACGACAGGAGCCCGAGTGTTTCGGGGATGACGATTGATTGCAAAACCTTGCATGCCGAGGCTGCGCACAGCCGCACACACACCACCATGCCTGGCAAAGATTTCAAGGAATGCTATGTCACTCGAGGGACGACCAGAGATACGCAGTTTAACTCTGTCCAAGAAGGGTTGCACAGTTGGCGGGAGAGGCTCCAGCACAGGAGCACCATCAGTACCACACTCAATGGAAGGCAAGGGCACACCCAAGGATACAAGAGCACTGCGACAAGCCAGAGGCATCGACTCGTGTCTAGCAACCGAAAACCCGACTACCACTACTCGAGACCCCAAAAAAGGCATTGTGCAGTGTCTGTTTTTCCAAGCCTCGAAAGTGAGATGACTGAGGGAGACTTCGTGCAGCTGTCCATGAAGCTGGGCACCTGAAGGATCGGTCATTGGATGAGGTCCCTCTCCCTCGAGCCAAAGTTGGCCACCTGAGAAGGAGTTGACCCCAATCAACAGATTGGGTAGGTGCGCATTGTAGCTGTCGCGATGCAGAGCTGTCTGCGAGTCGACAAAGAGAGCAGCACTGGTGCACTCGAAGGAAGGACTGATGGCTCTGATGAAAGCAAAAAGCAGAGAAGACGAAAATGGAAAGGATTTCACATTAGATCGAAGGGCCGTGATACCACCTTTGGTGTACAGACCCGTGGTCCACGATTGACCGGCACTACCTAAATCCCGAGAAGGCTGAGGAGCATCGAAGGGAAGAAGTGTGGAAAGATGCAAAACGTCCTTGCGCGAAGGAGCGGTGCCAGATGTCAATACACCCAGCGAAAATTCCTCGGCCGGATGTTTAACCTCGGCAGAAGCATCAACCTTGTCAGGCAGCAAAGGAAAAATGTCATCTAAAATGGGGATAGGGGAGCTTGCACAAGGAGCCGGTACCTGAGGTGCCTCGTCAGTGCAGGTCTCCCCGGACTCGCGCGAGAGTCAAGAAGCAGAAGCTGCAGGGCATTCGAACTGGGGGTGAGGCTTCTCGCAGCGCATGCACAAGTGAAGACCGAAGCGACAAGCTTTGCCAGCCTCAGCATGGCTGCACCCCCTGTCTTTGATGTTGTATGCCCAACAAAGTCGCTTGCCTTTCGAGGTCTTCTTCTTAAGGTTTGGAATGTTCTTGAGGGCATCAGGAAGCTGGGACTCTTTTCGAGGCTGGCCTTCAGAGTCCCTCTTGATACCTTTATCAAGGCCCTTACCATTGCCCCTATCCGGATTCGGGATCTTCTGAGGAGGATCAGGCGACCTCAAAGGAAGGAGGTTGAACAGGACAGCAGGGTCAGTGCGAAGACCCGGGAAGGCAGCATCAAGAGGCAACACGCCGGCACTATCCCTCTTAAGCGTCTTAACCGTCTCAGCCAACTGAACCCAAGCCTGACGATCAGCCCTCAACAATTGCTCCATGGAAACTTTGCTGCACCTCGGAGGGGGAGGCTGAGCCATGCGATCGAACAGAAAGCGGTGCCAAGATTCTTGCACCTGGAAGCTGATGGCACCCATAAGGTCACAGGCTAAGCTCCGACGTGTAAGAGCCTGCCAGAGCTGAAGTTCATTGGTGATCTGGCAACGATCACGACTCTGCTGATCACGAACAGTGAGCTTGGTGCCCCCATCGAGCACGATCTCACGCTTGGGTTTTTCTCTGCAAACCTCCTGTTGCCTGGTGATGAACCTATGGGGCTCCAAATAAATTGGCGAGTCGGCTTCAAGCATGGAGCCCACAAGAGTGTAGCAGGAATATGCGCACTCCATCGCGCCGGTTAACTCAAAACCGACAAGCCTGGTCTTTTGAGCCGCAATGCGGCTGGTGCGTTCAGCAGGTGGGAGGTCGTATTTCTTGTCTCCCTCATGCCCTTCAACTGAGAGCTTGAGTTGCTGCACAACACAAGTCTGGCACTCAAACACACACCGCCTAATGGATGATAAGGCGCCAACTGAAACAGCTTCAGGAGTGGCAGTATCCAAAAGCTGACGAAGGGCAAGCTCCGTAGGTTGCACACCCGGGGTGGTGACAGCATAGGCCAATGACGACATTGTCGAGACACCTTTCCCTTTCAGGATCAGCAGCTGAGCACTTGAAAGACCACATTCCGTGGCAAGTTCTTCAAATGCCGCCTCAGATTTCAGCAGGGACATGGCTGATACTACACAGTCCTAGAGCCCAAGCTTCGTGAACGATGCGATGGCTCCGAAGAGGAAGTGGCGAAAAGCCACACAAATCAGCAGCAACTCTTGAGACTGCTCCCGAGTAATGGGTGACAAACCCATGCTCCAAAGAGGAAGTGGCGGAAAGCCACGCACTTTAGAAGCAACTCTCGAGACTGCTTCTGTGCTAAAGTTTGTACCCACACGTGTACCACATTTGTATGCTGCCGTACTGAACTAATTTGCATGCTGTATGTTTTGTTTTGCTCCACTGTAGTTTAGAGCCCAATACTGACTGAGTGACTCCGCAGGCGTGTGAACCACAGGAAAAGTTTAGCATGGTAGCGGAGCAGCTGGTAAGCCACTCCCGTGTGTTTGGCGAACCGCTGCTCGGGGCAGGACCCAGACCCCAGAGTAGTGGTAGTGAGAGGGACTTTGACACGTCACGGTTAGGTTCTCGGGTTCTTTTGGTGAGAGAGCCCTTTAAGGACCAACTGTGTGCCATTGTCCAAAGGGAAAAGGGATCCAGGATTTTCTTGTGGACAGTTCGGTGAAATAAGCGCGGCGGGTAGCTGCAGACGTCGGGGCCGACCGGCAGTAGTGCCATGGATCAGAATGCACAAGCTGCTGCACAGGCGCTAGCACAAGCGCAAGCACAGGCAGCCGCAATCCCGATGCCAGAGATTGATGAGGATGGGCCCGAGTTGCAAGCAGCCCAGCAGAATCCCTTTAGTCCTGCAGCAAGCCCTAGCAATATGGGTATGGCACTTGAAGCAATGCTAAATCGCATGGCATCCATGGTGGAAGCGTCAACGAATGCTGCTTCGATTGCTGCTACAGCTGTGCAGTCGATGCACAATGCACAGAGTGCGGCAGGTGCCAAAGCTGGACTTGAGGGCCGTGACTTGCTGAAAATCCTCCCTAAGCCCGAACCCTTTAAGGTTGACAAGGCCGAAGATGAGCACAGCCGCTGGCATAGTTGGTACTGGGTGTTTAGACAGTTCTTGGTGGCAGTAGATCAAAATTTCGATGCGGAAATTTCTGAAGTGGAGCGATCCTTGAACAACCCAGTCTTGATTGTCAGTGCAGAGCAGCAAGCCCGGAGCTTTCAGCTGTATGCTCTCTTGAGTACCTTGATCAAAGGAAGGGCCTTCCAAACTGTGAAACAGATCAACCACCAGCAGGGCTATGAAGCTTTGAGAATGCTGTTGTTGCAGTTTCAACCGCCTAGCAAAGTTCGGTCGCTTGGAATCCTTAGTGCGTTGACCCAGATCAAAGGGTTCAATCCTAGAGAGCCATACTTGCCGCAAATCTTGGAGTTGGAACGAGCTTTTGAACAGTATTCCCTTGCCAGTGGCGAAGATGTGCAACCAAGCCTCAAGAGCGCCTTGCTTTTGCGTTCTTTGTCAGGAGTGATGCGCCAACACATCTGCGCGTCACTGCCTGAGGATGCCTCCTATAGTGTGCTGAGAGAAGCAGTGCTGCGGTATGAGCGTGTGCAGTTCAAGTGGGGTGTTGGCAATGTGTTTGCGCAAGATAGCATACTTCTGGGAACCAAGCACAATCATGATGATGCCACCCCAATGGAGATAGATCGTCTTCAGAAAGGAAAAGGCAAAGGAGGTGGAAAGGGCAAAGGCAAGGATGGCAAAGGTGGCAAGGCTAACAAAGGCAAAGGCAAAGGAGGAGGCAAGGGCAAAGCATGGAGTGCCCAGGATTGGAAGGGCAACGCGAAGGGATCCAAGGGCAAAGACGCAAAAGGCGGCAAAGGCAAGGGCAAAGGTGGAGGAAAGGGCAGGCTTGATCCAGATGTGTGTGGGAACTGTGGGCGAAGAGGGCATTGGAAGAATGAGTGCTGGTTCCCTCCACAGCAGGGGCGTGTGCAACAGGTGGCCGAAGAAGTGCCGAGCCAGGCCATCCCGTCTTCTGCTGCGTCCACGGTTTCGCAAGCTACTGCGAGCACTCGAGCCCCCACGGTCGGAGCCCGCCAGGTGAATCGCGTTGAAGCAGTGCAGACCGTTTTCGAGAGTGATGATGAGATTGATTTGAGTGTGTTTTCAGTGGGAAGCAGCTCTTATGTCAGGGCTGTTCAGCTTTGCGTAGGTGTGCAGGTGCAATCAAGTTTCGCGCAAGTGCAATCAGGTGCCACGCAAGTGCAATCAGGTTCCATGCAGGTGCAATCAGGTTCCATGCAGGTGCAATCAGGTCCCACGCAGGTGCAATCAGGTCCAGTGCAGGTGCAATCAGGTCCAGTGCAGGTGCAATCAGGTCCCACGCAGGTGCAATCAGGTTCCGTCGAGGTCACAGGCCAGGAGGTGTGCAACATGGCGTCATGCACAGGTCCCAGGTCAGGTCAGGCGCCAGCCAGTGCAGCAAGTGCAAGTTGGTACGACATGTCGTGTACTGATGATGATGCACAGTGGACCCGTTGCTCAGATGAGTGTGCAAGTGACATGTCCTGTGAGGCCATAGCAGCCCCAGTGAGAGGTGTCATCAGGGTAGCTGGGTTTCGTCCTGAGACTGAGCCGTTGCCCGTGGTTGAGGAGGTCACAGAAGTGGTGCTCGACTCTGGAGCCGACGAGTCGTGTCTGCCGTATGCATATGCAGGTGTAGGTTGCAAGGCAAGCACAAATCAGAGGGCAAACTTTTCGGATGCCCAAGGAAACCCGTTGCGGGCTTACGGATGGCGCTATGCTCAGGTCATCCTTGAAAATGGCGTCACCTTTCGTGAGCGCTTCTTGGTGACTGATGTGACGTCACCCCTGCTTGCATGCGGAAAGTTGTACAAGGCTGGATGGAGTGTGCAACATGAGAACAATGAGCTGGTGCTGTCCAAGGGTTCTCGGAAGGTGCCCGTGCGGTTTAGGCATAACAGCCTTGTTGTGGATGGAAGCATCAGGACTGTGACCAGCAAGCCATGTGATGGCTTCGTTCGTGCTGTCAGCTTGAACCCTGTTCTTGAAAGTATGGTTAACAAGGGCAACGAGTTCTTTGAGGAGCTGATCCCAGGAGTGCAAGGGCTTAAATGCGAGTCCGATGCCTACCTTGATGTGAGCTTGTATTTGCCGATGGAAGGTATGCAGTACCGCACCACTTTGATTTGCGTTGATCCTGTAATGCGCATTTGGGAGCTTTGGGAGCTGTGCCGCGATGTCACAACTTTGGATGTGCTTGATGAGCAATTTGCCGATGGGGTAGAGCGCACGGTGTTAACCATTGCCTCCAGAGAAGCTTTGACAGCAGAGCAGCTTGGGATCGTGATGCAAGGTGACGTGCCAGAGGCGCCAGATGGTGCTACAGATGTGCCAATGCATGAAGGCGAAGGTGAGCCTGCAGGTGTTGCACAGGAGGTTGGAGGCATCGGTTCTCCTCCTCCTTTTGAGTCTACTGTTCCGGGCACCCCTGATCTTGAAGCTTTGTTTGCAAGTGATGTTGAGGGTGAGAAGCAGCATCATGATGGTGCAAATGTGCCCGCGGCCCAGCAAGCAGCTTTGGAGGCTGCAACCCGAGATGATGAAATGACCGGTGATTTCATTGAAGTGAATGGTGTCAGAGTGACCGGCGACTCGGCGTTGAGTGTCATGCGCAAAGCCTGCGAGTATCTGAATATAGGCCGTTCAGGTGGCAAAGCCAAGGTGTACAAAAGGTTGTGCGATCACTTGAAGCGTCTTGAACTTGCAGAAGGTGTGCGCCAGAAACAGGAGCGTGCACAAGGCGAGAGCCGTGAGCCTCGTGAGGTTCCGCTTGTGAAGGAGCCAACGCTGCATGAGCGGTTGCAACACAATCTGACGCACGCCCCGTACCGTGAGTGGTGCGAACACTGCGTGATGCACAAGGCGCGAAGTGATCGTGCCAGCGCCACCGTTGAACCTAAGCGGGCCGTTTCGGTTCTCTCCTTCGACTTTGGGTTCACGGGTCGCGAGCTTGATCCTGAGAACAAGCTTATTACCCTGTGCGTGAAGGACCGTGCAACAGGTTGGAGAGAGGCCATTCCCACCAAGCGCAAAGGCGGTCCGGAAAGCACCAAATTTCTCACCAGCGAGATCGTCAGACTGTGCAATGTGCTGGGATACAATGATGTGACCATACGTTGCGACCCTGAGCCCAGTTGCAAGACCCTCCAGCAGGAGGTTCAGAAGGCCCGAGGTCGCCTGGGTCAAAGGACGAGGCTGGAGCAGTCAGGTGAAGAGGAAAAGGCCTCGAACGGTGCCGCGGAAGAAGCAGTGGAATCCACCAGACAGCAAGCATGTGTGCTGTTGAGTGCTTACGAGCACAACACCGGCAAGCAAGTAGGCAGTTTGCACCCACTTCACGCGTGGGCTGCTCGCCATGGGTCGTGGTTGCTGAACAGGTATGTCGTTGCTCGAGATCAGCAGACCCCGTTTGAATGCACTTTCCAGTCGCCTTATACAGGCAAGCTTGTCGAGTTCGGTGAGTGTGTGATGGCTATGTGCCGCACAGCGATGACCAACAAGCCTGTGAAAGGATCCGCCAAATGGGTCCGCTCGCTGTGGTTGGGCAAGGCCAATGCGAGTGATGGCCACCTGGTTGTCACAGCAGGTGGGAAACTTCTCATCACACGTTCCATCCGCCGAACGCCCGAGCGATGGGATCCCAGCTTGCATGACTGCATCAAGGATTTTCCTTGGGACCACCCGGGATTTGTTGCAGGTGGACTTGGCAAGATGCGCAAGCAGCGTGAGGCCAAACCTGTTGAAGCTGTTGCGGAACCAACGGCTGATGAAGTTGGTGTGCTTGGGCCTGTGAGCCCTTTGCTTGCAGGGCCCGGTGATGAAGCTGCTTCGGATCCTGAGACCAGCTTGAACTACTCGCCAAGCCTCCCTGCTTCAGAGCACAAAAGCAATGGCCCAGATGGAAGCGCAGGCAGCAGCACAAGCAGCAGCAGCTCGAGTGATGATGATGGCAGTGGTGCGGCCGCTGGCAATGCGCCAGCCGAGCAGCCTGATGCTGCTATGCAAGGTGTCGAGGCTGAGGTGCCACAAGGTGTTGCAGGAGTGCCTAGCGCAGGCGGGGATGCGAATGCTGAGGAACGCCCGGCAAAGGCAGCCAAGTTGCGTGCTGTGACACAAAACGAATTTTACCACAATGATGCATCAATTGATTTTAATTTTGAAGATGCCGAGCTTGATGAGCTAGAGGGCTATGATTATGGGCTGGCTGATTACTATTTTAGTGAGGAAGCTGGCGGATTTGATGCGCCGCCCGATGAGCTGTGGAGGCCATTTGGGCCCACAGAGCCAAGCCTTTCAGAAGCCGAGATGCTGATAATTGACAGTGCAGCCGATGATTTTGAGATCCGTAGGCTGTTGGCCATGCATGTGCTTGAGGCCCTCACTTGTGACGCAGCTGAGCAAGCACAGACTGAGGGATCCAGACTGTTGTCAACGAAATTTGTCAGGAGCTGGAGAATCAAGATGCGCAAACTTGGCGATGGAACTGAACAGCAGCAATACTTGAGGCGGTCCAGGTTTGTAGGGCGTGAGTACGCTTGGATGGATAAGGATAGGACCGAGCTGTTCGCTCCTGCTTCTAGTAGTCTGCTGACGAGGTTGTTGCCATCAGCCTTTATGAGGTCCAAAGGTGAAGGGCATGCATGCTGTGTGCTTGATGTGGCAGACGCGTTTCTCACCGTCGACCAGCGCATACCAACGGTTGTCAAGGCAAGCCTCGGGGATCAGCAATCACATGTGCAACATTTCCGTCTACTGAAGCTCCTGCCGGGGCAGCGCGATGGAACGATCCGGTGGCATGAATCGTTCACTGAGTATCTTGACAGCAAGCTTGGATTGGAACCATATGTGCCATGCCCGGCACTCTTCAAGCTGAAGAATGTTGCAGTTGCTGGATTGTTGCATGTGGACGACTTGTTCAGTGAAGGACAGCGCAAAGGCTTGAATGTGATGGTGTCATGTGTGCAGGACAAATACAAGTGTACGGTGAGCTGGCTTTGTGAGCATGGGGATGAGGTTTCATTTCTCAAGAAAGCATATCGGTTGGTTCGTGATGACCTCTTGATTATCCAACCTCACCCGCGCCATGTTGAGAAGCTGGTTGAAATGTTCAATCTCACACGTGCGAGGAGCAAGTCGAGCCCCCTGCCGACCACTCTTCCAACGGATGATGAAGAGTTGACTGGGGAGCAGAGTTCGATGTTTCGTACTGCGGTTGGGGTACTCTTGTACCTGCAGGCCGATGTGATTGAAGCGCAATTTGGGATCCGCTGGTTGGCTCAACACATGAGTCGCCCCACCACTGGGGCACTGCGCGTGCTGAAGCACATGATCCTTTACCTTCGGGACACTAGCGGTTATGCCATAGGTTTCCCAGTGCCCACCATAGGCATAGGAGTCAGTGTGCAAAGCAAGGCGGGGCACGATGTGCTGGAGACACACACCGACGCCGACTGGGCTGGAGATAAGGTGCATCGGAAGTCGGTGTCAGGATGCGTCATAACCTTGAACAGCCACCTGCTAAGCAGCAGCAGCCGGACACAGAAATCCATAGCGTTAAGCTCAGGAGAATCCGAATATGCCAGTGCCGTTTCAGGAACGTGTGATCAAGTGTTCATCCGCAATGCCGTCGAGTTTGTCCTTGGAACAAAGGTGGAGTCGCATTTGCTTTTGGACTCAGCGGCAGCCCGAGGTGTGATCGCCCGACAGGGCGCAGGCCGAATCAGACACTTGGAAGCGAAGATGTTATGGCTGCAGCAGTACGCCCGTGAAAGCCTCCAGGTGCACCCTGTTGATGGCAAGCACAATGTGTCCGACCTTGGAACGAAAAGCCTTCAAGGACCCCGGATCAAAGCATTGCTGCACAAGGTTGGGATCCGGGATGCCAATGATGACTATGCGCTTGTGGGGAGTGAAGAGTTTCAGAACCTTCTTGATGGCAACACAGTGCGCAAGCTGGTGCGATTGGTCAAGCAGCAGGGCAATGCTGGCAATTCCGTTGGATTGCAAGTTGCAATGATTGTCTTATCGCACGCCTTGAGCCAGCATGCCGTTGCAGCCGCAGCGGACAGCGAGGAACAAGATGTCGGTGCCGATGATGGCACAGATGGAATGCACAGCATCGTCCAGCAGGTGCTGGAGATGATCATGCTTGTGTTCACTTTTGCAGGTGAGTATGCCCAGCTGTATCCGATTGCAGCCACAAGCTTCATGCAAGGGTTCATGTGGATGATTCTGATGTGCTTGGGATGGTGTGTGTGCCGAAGGCGCAATGTGATCTTGAGCATGCGAGGTGATGCGTCAGGAGATGATGGCATGTCTCCTGCATCGCCACGCGGTGCCAGGAGTAAGCGAATGACCAAACCGCCCAGGCGCAGTTGCGGTGACACCGATGATGAAGGGGCACGTGGTGAAAGTGCCAATGCTGGTGACGTGCCAATGAGCAGCCATGAATCGCCAGGTCGCTTGAACTTCAACGTGCCGTTGACCCCGGGAGCCTCGGTCAAGCTTGAAGTGTCGAGTGGCAGTGCAAGCGATAAGCCGTCAAGCAGTGCAGCAAGCACGAGCAGCACAGGAGATGCCGATGTCCCGCGTGCAAGGCGTCCACCAGCAAGGCCCAAGCCCAAGGCCAGGAACAGCGATGATGATGAAGTGTGGGTTTCCGGTGCCCAGGGCTACTGCTATCACAAAGCAGGATGCGGAAAGTTGAACCAGAGCAACAGTGTTACATCGACTACCAGGCGGTTGGCTGAGATACCGCGGATGCCGCATTTGCAATCCTTGAGACTTGGACCACTTGTGTATAATGCTCATGATGCCCATTCCTTGAGTGGGTAGCGCTTGCGCTGCTCACTGATCGGATGGATTGGCGCGGTGATGGAGCTTGTACAGTGGCTGCGGGTTAACCTTGTACATAGACTTGGTGTGGAACAGCAAATATGCAAGGCATCTTACACATGCCATTTTGGCGTGTCAATACTTGGAATCACTGAACAATCGCAATGTCGCAACCGTGGAGCGGTTGAAGAGTCCGAAGGGGCAGGTTGAGACCGCCCGATGCATTTAGGCATCCAAATCTTACGTCTCCTTGAACTTGAATGCTGAGCTTATCTTGATTCTTGGAAAGGCCTCCGCTTGGGTGAGTCAAGCAGTCACTTCGCAGGCAGCCCGTGCCTGTGGAGGTGGCGGTAACTAGTTGTAGCTACGTGTACAGTGTAGCTTTGCGCCAAAGACCTTTTGAGGCAGAGCGCTGAAACTGACAAACGTCTGAAGCTGTAGGAGTCTGTGGAGCGTGTAAACTTTGTGTTTCGTCTTACGGAAAGGCAGCAACAAACTTTGTGTAAAGAGCTTCTCGAAGTAGCTCGCTCTTTAGGCGGGGTGCTAAAGTTTGTACCCACACGTGTACCACATTTGTATGCTGCCGTACTGAACTAATTTGCATGCTGTATGTTTTGTTTTGCTCCACTGTAGTTTAGAGCCCAATACTGACTGAGTGACTCCGCAGGCGTGTGAACCACAGGAAAAGTTTAGCATTCTGAAAGATGGGTGTCAAACCCATGCAGCGGGAAGCCGCTCATAAGAAGATCTCTTCAGGATTCAAGTGAAGTAACACTTCGTACAAGAAGAGGGGTGACAAACCCGATTTATGAAGTCGCACCAGTCAGTGGAAGCGGCGGAAAGCCGCGCGCAACAGTCAGCATGCGGAGGCAGATGAGTGACAAACCCAGTCACGGATCTCTTTTCTCAGCAGCCGACAAGGCGCGTCAGGTTTAGGCAGTGAGGTGCCCAACACATTGCCATTTTTTCCTTCTGAAGGAAAGTTAGCATAGCACGTTAAAAGAATTTTGACGCCGAAGGCCCAGCGCGCTGGGATGTCACCGCTTGCCCAAGGCAGCATCAAGCGCGCCGACAAGGGCGCCGGTGTTGCTAATCGGCTTTCTCTGAGCACATTGCTTGCAATCCCAAGCAGTGATCTTGACCAAGGTCCTGAAGGGGCGATGGTCTTTGGTGAGAGGCCTGCCACAGACAAACTTATCGTCGCTCGAGTTTTCAAGCATGCGATGCACAGTCTTTGTCCTGCAATGCTGGTAAAGCTTGCATCCCTCCACGACGTGATGCCTCAATCTGCATGCTAAGTCGCTTGCTGCCTGGACCTTTTCATCAGCACTTGAAGAGCTTGAAGAAGAGCTGGAACTCGAACTCGATTCAGAGTCTGAACCGCTGCTATCTCGATCCCCCTCCGCATGGGGATCATCAGAAGCCCCCGGCTCGGGCGGAGGGTCTGAGAGACCCCAGGGCTCAAGCTCACTGCCACGGCTCGCGTTGAGGAAAGCATCGATGTCAGCATCCTCCAGCTCTTGGTTGCGGTACCACGCCAACTCCTCATCAGGGCCAACCTCGCTGCCCATGTTCACAGGCCCTTGGCCCTCACCTAAGATGCCGAGGCCAAGGTCAGGGCTGAGGGCCCCATCAGGGAGACCAGGAGGAACGTCAAGGGCCGGATTCATTCCTGGATCACCGACTTGACGGACAAAGCGGCCAGAGCGTGTGCAATCAGGAAGGAAAGCTCCAGACCGAACGTCACATAGAAGAGACCACAGCACTCTCAAAGGCCCAGCCTGAAGATCTCTGCTGTAAGTGGCTACGCTTTTGCTCTTAGGCATGTGATGCCCAAGAATGGCCCTGTCATCCTCAGAGCCACCCCATTTGGCCAACCAAGGAAGTAAGGTAGACTTCGCTGTGTGGCCGGTGAAGTGACCTCCGAAGAAAGGGAGATTGTTGAAATGCTTCTCACTGCATGCCCAGGTATCAGGTTAGACAGGTGTGTAGTCTGCTTGAAGGGATTGCCGGCACTTGTATAGTTTCCTTCAGGTAGGCTTGTACATGTGTGTTTCCTGTATCCTTTGGCTTAGGGGAAGGCTGCGTAGGAAAGCCTCTTGAGCCATGTGTACTGTAACCAACAACTTGTAAAGCTGTACAGGTCGTTTGTTGGTTTGTCGGTTCTCTTGTTGCTTCGTTGAGATCGTGAGTCGCCTCTGCGCCCAGCCATAGAAAACATTCTGCGTGAGCTTCGCTGCAGGGTATGGCCACCCAGGGTGAACACCTTCAACAGGTGATGAGCCCAACGCCTGGGCCAGAAGCAACCGGAGCGGTGGCTTCTCCGGCCTCTCTGCCTGGAGTGCGGGGAGGCGGGGATGCACCGCAGACTACAGTGAATGGTACAACCGCCGGAGTTGGAGTGCCATCGCCCTCTGGGCTTGCGCAGCCTATTGGGGATGGAATCCAGCAAACTATGATGGATGCGTCGTCGGGGCCATCGACTTCCACAGCTGGTCCAGTGCCATCCCCTCAGCTGCCACAAGAAACTGTTGGAACAGCCGGCCAACCGAGAGTTTCAGCAGTCGGTAGGACAGGAGGCGATGGAACACTAGGCCAGGTTGGAGGCTTGGGCACAGCTGGCGTTACGTATGAAGCAGTATCTACCACGGAGGTCGCTGATGCGAGTGGGGTGCATGGAGATGCAACTGCAGTGACTCAGGGTTTCAGTGTGGCCACCGAAAGTGGAATGGCTAGCGCTCAGATCAATGTTGCCGCAGGCGTCTCAGGGTACAACCCATCTGCAGCGAATCCTGGAAGTAGTGCTGAGGGCTTTGAAACGCCCAGATCAACGGCGTACGGGGCGTCAGCGGTCATGCAGACTGGGGCTCAGGCTTTTGCTAGTCAGTTGCTAGGAAGAGTGCAGTCTCTGTTTGGTGGCGCGGCGAACGTACAGCCACTGCCGCAAGGGTGGGCTCCCAGTCCACTGACTTCTCCTCCAAGGCCGTCGCGACCACTACAGCCCCTCGAGAGAGGAGGCCGCGTCCTGCAAGATGAGTGTCAAGTGCCGATGCCGTTGTTCACTGGTGCCAACGCGCAGCAGCTTGCTGCCATGGAGCAAAGAGCTCCCTTGCTCTACGGGTCCGGGTCTCCGGACAGGCCTCCGCACACCGAGTCCTCATCTATTCCGCATGATGCGATTCAGGCAGAAGTCGCGCGACAGCTTGATGGGTTGAAGCAGCAACTGCGAGCTGAGCAAGAGAGAGCTGGTCGTGCTGAGGCCGAACTCTTGAGGATTCGGTCTCAGCAGGCTGGTGAAGTTGAGGCTACGGCGTTGCAGCAGGTGGGTACTAGGGAGGTTGGCCTTAGTGGGTTTGGTGATAGTGGGTTCGGTTCGCATCCTGTCGCCAGCACTGGGGTTGGATTTGCCCCTTCTTCATCCTCACCGCCTCCTCCTCCGCTTCCTTCCGCTCCCGAGCCTCAGGGCTTCGCTGGTTTGTTCTCAGGGCTCCTTGGTTCCGGTGCGCGGTCTTCCAGCCCTGCACCGCAGAGGCCACAAGCAGAACCCAGAGGCACACTGCCAGCAGGAGCCGCGAGTGCATCAGGACCCACAGATCGTGAGATACTGATTGCTGGGATGCATCAACTTCAAGATGCCATGTCAGAGATGCTCAAGGGATCTCGCGCCGAACGCGATGGCGGCAATTCTCCCACCAACCCTGAAGCTGTTAAGCCAGGCATCTCGAGTTTCCCAGCTTTGGCAGAGCTCACTTCGGATGAAGGGTCTCTTCTGTACCAAGATTGGTTAGTTGTGATTGGGGGTTTGGTCGGTGATGTTTCGGACACAGCAGCAGAGTGGTGGCGTCAGGTTTTGGATGTGGTTGGTACGGCCTATGGGGTTTGGATTTCGTCATCACCCTTGGATAGGCTAAAGGTTGAGCCCGTTGTACCGGCTGAGTTGCTTCAAGGGCGATGGGCACGTGTCAACTTTAGGATCTGTAGTATGCTTATGGCGGCAGTTCCCGAGTCTATCAAAGCAGACATTGTGGCCCGCAAATGCAATCAATCAGCTCCTTGCATCCTTGTCCGGATCGTGATCCAGGTCGGAATCATCATCTCCCCCTGGTACCGGTACATGAGTACCGCCTCCAGGAGGTTGTGACGGAGGGTCACCACCAACATGCAACTCAACAGGAGTATCATCCAAATCCTGCTCTGGATGCTGTAGTGGCATATCCTCATCATCCACAGGCATATCACCGTGTGGATCATCATATCCTGGATAGTCCACATCGTCGTCCGCGGCTGGCGGTTGCGGTGCAACCGGGGCTGGCGCTGGCTGGTCCGTGAAGTCCAAACCAACATCAGGCCCGCGTCTGGAACTGTTGTTCTGAGACTCGTTCCAGAACACTATCATGGACCAATGAGTTGATTGTATATCCTTCAGGCAAGGAAGCAACTGTGCCATCGTCACGAAAAACACATGATCCATATCACCCTTCTGCCACAAAATGACAACAGCATCAGGATGACGATGAACCAACGGGAGTGTTTTCCCTTGAGTCCCCCTGTAGACGTTACAGTACTCAAACTCCAGGTACGGGAGAGTCAGCACGCGCACATTCTTAATCATCGGCCGCAAGGCGACCGCGTCAGCCGATGTGGTCGTGTGAACTTCCAGCTCAGTACCTGGAAGGAGACTGTCAACATACGACAGAGTCTGGACCAAAGACGACGTAACAAAACGCTGCGGCGCAACAAACCTCAGAGGTGTCGGAAGCTTCCCTTTGTCATTGTTTGAGAGTAACGAGTACTCTGCTTCCGAAGGAAGAACCGGTAAAGCCTCTGAATTGCGGTCTGATCGCAAACACAGCGCGCACAGTGTTCCGTCATCAAAATCCTCAAAGATATCATCGAACAAATAAGATTGTCGGAGATCTGATCGTTCATCACCCACAAGACACTGCGAAAGCAGCACAGCAAACCTCGGATCAAGTGCGTTAGCAGAGTCATAGCCGTCTGTCGTGTGGTCCCAGAACTGTTAAAATCATTTGAAAGATATTTGAACGGTATTCCGTTGGAATCTCATCGAAACATATAGGTAATAAAATCTCGATGGAAATCTCAATCGGAATATATTGCATAATATAATTCCGCAACTGCTCACCAAAGGATCGCGCATGTTTTTCACACCTCCCTCGCACTGCTCGGATCTTGGACGTCGGGGGTAAATCGATGGATGGCAGAGGCAACACTCTCCGTCTCATCCACACCCGAAGGCATCACACCATTTCCCCCCAGGGTAGGGCGGGTGGGCTAAAAATTCAAGCTTGATGCCTGACTTCGGATGTAGTCGCTTCACACAATTCCATGCGTGCATGAAAGTGCAAAGCATGTAAATTAAAAGGGTCGAAACACAAATGAAATATTTCAAACTGTGTGACGACAAATTGAAGAAATGTTTTCTCGAGCTACCACGAGGTGAAACATACAGTTCAGGGTTCGCTACGTGCCTACGCCCCACACAACAGACAGAAGTATCCGCACGCAGACACTAGACGTCTGTCGTGTGGTCCCAGAACTGTTAAAATCATTTGAAAGATATTTGAACGGTATTCCGTTGGAATCTCATCGAAACATATAGGTAATAAAATCTCGATGGAAATCTCAATCGGAATATATTGCATAATATAATTCCGCAACTGCTCACCAAAGGATCGCGCATGTTTTTCACACCTCCCTCGCACTGCTCGGATCTTGGACGTCGGGGGTAAATCGATGGATGGCAGAGGCAACACTCTCCGTCTCATCCACACCCGAAGGCATCACACCATTTCCCCCGTCAACTGTGATGCTGAGCATACACCTTCATCAGATCATCGAGAGCAGCAAAGGAGAAACATGGGTCCTTGATGAATCGCAAGAGCTCATCAGGGAATGTAACGCCTCCCTGGTCAACTGCACTGAAGGATTCGCATAGCTTCTTCGATTCGCCCCTGGAGGGCAGATCGGCCGGGTTCGATTTTGATGGCACCCTGTCGTACCAAGCACCGAACGGAAGAACTGCGTCCATCGCATTGATCACTGCCATAATCCTAAACATGGCCTCTGATTGGCTCGATCTCTTGATGAGCGTGGCCAAGGCGGAGTTGTTGTCCACAAAGACGAAGCCCTTTCGAGCGCATAACCGCTTTCCGAAATGCCATCTAGCGCACAAGACAGCGAAGAGCTCTATCTCACATATGATCTGTTCCCCAACGGTCAGAAGCCAATGTTGCCGGATGTCCTCAGGGATGCATCCAGACAGTGCGAACCTCTCCTGCGTCTCAAGGTCACATAAGAAGACTCCCCAGAGGGCCTGATCGCCTTCAAGAGAACCGTCAGTATACAAGACCACAGGTTCACGAGGATCGGTCACTCGCAGAGTCCTGGGCTTCATCGCACAGAAGACCGAGCACAGCATATCGTTGAGGCGAACAATGGCCTCCGAAGAAAACGTTGCCGGCCTCGCAGCCAACTTCGAATACTCCCTCGCAATAGGCTTCAGAGCGGAGCCCAGGACGAAACCGCTGGCAAAGTTCAAGAGTCCATGAAGCGAAGTGGCAAGCTGCTTAACGTTGGAGTCCTGCTTGGTCAGTTGCTGAGCAATCGACTTGATGCGGTCAACTCTGCCTTCTTTGTTTCTAACCTCAAGAGATCCTTGGTGGAGACTGGAGAAGTCGAACTCCGCCCCCAAGGCAACCCACTGGCTCGCGAAATCCACAGCCTTCTTCCCGGTGGTGGCGTGACTCCACCCCAGAGCGTTGAGCAGCCGGGAGAACGAATCCGAAGCGTTAGCGGCCAACGGAACAATCTCGAAGGTCGGGTAATCGTCCACATAGACTGAGGTGATAAGTCCCAGCTTCACCACTGCTACGTGCCACAATGCACGGGAAATCTTGTTGAAGGAGAAAACCGAACCCGACCCACCAAATGGTAGACCCCGGGCCAGGTAAAAGGTCCATTTTGATTCTCGTGATGGCATGGCAATGACAGCGTATTTCAGCGAACATGTAGCCACCGGCACTTGCTTGTAGGCTTTAGATAGGTCAAGACATCTCCCAACCCAATGCGCATCTCTGCTCTTAGGGTGCCACTCGCCTTCGAGGACCTCACCCGATTGAAGGGAAACACGCACCTTCTCCTTGTCGCTCCAAACCTTCGCAACGAAGAGAGCCATGGAGGCGACGAAATCCAGGTCGTGAAGCTGCAGCAGGGATGTGGATCCGAACGATGCATTGACGCCAGAGTCCCTCAAGTTGTCAATGACACGCGGCTTTCTTGCTTCTCCCTGCAAGAGCAGAAATCTTTGACTTGGAGTCCACTGGCTGGTTCCCAACCTCTCAGTCACTTTCTCCTCGCAATCGAACGGCCCCTCGAGAAAACCCAATCGGCATTCTTCGTCTGTCTCATCATTCAAGATGGTCAGCTCCTCCTGGGACAACTTTTGAGGCGGCTTTGAGAGGAGCTCACGGCGCCTCCAAATGGCCTGTGAGTCAAGCTGCTCGGGAGTGGCCCTCATGGGCTTGGGCCTGGTCGGAAACAAAGGAGACGGAGCCTCGGCCCCCACAAGAGACACTCCCTCTTCCATGAAGCGGCAAACCTCCTTGTCCGGAAAACCAGTTTCCTCGATCAGCTCCCGAAAGAGCTGAAGACACTTGCCCCCCGTGATGGGGTGGTCTTCGCCGGTCCCAAGCTCGTTTGCCCTCGCCTCAATGCTCGAGAGGGTCTCATGCCTCATCTTCGCAATCTCCTTTGGGCCCTTGGTAGCCAAGTCGAAGATCGCCCTTCTTATGCAATCAGGGACGGTGCTTGCCGACTCAGCGGGATGCTCCAGTTTGGTTGCCAGATCAAAGTGTTCCTGCATCGTGTGATACACTCCCCAAGCCTTACTGGGATTCGGGGAGAAGACTGGTCCTCCAACCTTGCCTTCCCCCGCCAAATTGGAGGGGCAGTCAGAGAGGCCGGGCCAAGCAAAGTGCATGTCACGAAGAGCCGCCAGATCCTGGGGCGGAAGACGGTGCCAGTCACGAACCGTGAATGCCACCAAGACTGTGCGTCGACCCTGGGCCGGCATAACCTGATGCGTGAAGCGTGTCTGAAGAAAGCATGGCTCTGCATGAACAGGCAGGGTTTGACCCTTCACACGCACGCCGCCATTGGAAAAGCGGGAGAGCGGAATGATGACGTTGTAGAACTTGTGGTCGTTGTGAGCATCAACATGTTCAGGGCCGTAGAAGTCGTCGAAGATGGCCAATGAAGAGTACACGGCACCTGGGGCGAAGTGCTGAACAATAGCCGCCAGAAGGCGGCACACGTGTGGCATAGATCGAGACACACTGTGAAGGCCCGCCTGGGAAGAGAAAACATAGGCACCACAGGTCCATGCCAATCCGTCAGCAGTGGCCCCACGACGGGAGCGCTGAGAGGGCTCCAAGAGGTTGACAAGTTGCAGAACATCATCCTGCGCGCAGGTCTTCTGCTGGAGCAACGACCAAGCAAGCTTCTCGACCGCATGGGCATCAAGAGGAGCGGGAGAGTTCACAGGAGCCGGGCCAGTGCACACAGGCCAGGAAGGTCTAGCAGCGCCTTCGGCCGAGGCAGTATCCGTATCCTTGGGAGGCACCATGTCGGGCAAATGCTTGGCATCGGGATTGGGCGCGCGGTCGGCCCAAACAATCTGCCGGAACTCAGGGATTAGGGCGGCATGCTTTAGGGTCTGGGCTCCTGCAGCAGCAAGCGTGTCCAATCTAAATTTCCGAGTGGTCTCACGGAACAAAGCCGGACTCACAGCAGCAGATGCCGCCTGCACGAGCTTTCGGCAGAAGACACGAGGGTATTGAGCCTCAGACGAGGTATCGAAGACCCAAGTGCCCATACGCATCTTTTGCCCATAAGGAACATGAGAATGCCTCCCGTCGCAGGGGACCGAAAGAACCTCGAAGACCTTGGGCGTACATCGAAGGCGGGTGTCCTTGCGGCGACTCCCGCCGAACATGCACAGGGAGAGGGACACATCCTGAAGCTCGAAGTACCAATCAGCGAAGGCGGGACAAGAATTGTCACGCGCAAATCGGCAGATCAAGGCAGCGAGAGCGGCCCATGTCCATGCCCGCGCAGGGTTTTCGATGGTCACCAGTGCGTTGACCTTCCAAGCAGCAAACAAGGCCCGCACGCAAGTGCCGTACACAGCGTTGGCAGCCTCGACCCTGAGACGTTCATGGGGCTTAAGATCAGGTAAACCCAAAGGGAACTTGGCCGATCGGAGCGGTCGAGGCTGTGGCACGCCCTGCGCCCGCAACGCAGAGCTGATGGGCAGCTGACGAGCGCGACTTCCAGTGCCACACGGCAGTCCAAAATGGAGCCAAAGGGGCCTGAGCTGATGAATCATGTCGTCAATCAAGCGGTGCGAAGAAAGTGCGCCCAAATCGATGGGCAAGCACGACACTTTGGGCTCAAAACGGTTTCCATGATGATCAATAGGAAAAACCTGCCATCCTTGAGATGCGGCGGCATGCGAAAGAGAGGCCGAGCCACAACACAGCTCGAACTCCTCTAACAAGGATGAAACCTTTATTTCCAAAAGCAAATTTCGTTTGAAACGAAATTAGTGAAAACTTTTACTGTAAAATTTTTCCTGCTGTTCGGCACGAACCCTTTTTCAGTACATGCCAAGTTTAGCATGAAGGTTTGCGCGATGTCTTTGTTGCCGTGCATGAACCCTCAAGCTTTGCGAGCAGGGGCGGGGCGTCGCATGGATACGAGGACATTCTTGATGTGAACGCTGGTCTGCGGCCCCTGCCTTGAGAAATAGTCCTTGCTGCGTCGTGTGGTTGCTATGGGGGAGAATAAGCACGACTTCGCGGAGGAGGTTCGTGCGGCCTGGAATTCCTTGCGGCCCCAAGAGCCCGAAGACCCGTTGAGTACTTTGTTGCCATCATGTGACTTATTCAAAGATTTCAGTGCTTCGGCCCTCTGCAGACCCGCTGCTACAGATCGCCCTATGGATGTGGAACTTCGTAAGATCCTGCAGCCGACTATTGCTGGTAGGAGGCTGTATCTGCAGTGTGTGCAAAACATCGAAGTTTTGTCTTGGAAGGAAGCTTTGGATTGTCAAACACAGAAAGCTATAAAGAGGTGGTATAATTTGGTCTTGCTTTGGAAGTCAGAGCTTCTGGTGGTGAAGCAAGTCTCTAGCGCCACTGTGGTGGAAGGCATGGACATCCTGGCTGATTACTTGAGACCAAAGGCCCCTAGTACTTTGAACAAGAGGGCTTCATCTCTTTTCTTGCTTGACAAACTGCTCTCGGAGGAAGGGCTCCTTTTCCCTCCAGGTGAGCAACATCTGTATGACGCTTTGTGCAAGCTACGTGCCAAAGGTAAGGCCCAGTCCGGGCGGAAGGGCATCCTTGAAGCTTTGAACTTTTGCTACTACGTCTTGAACATTGAAGAGTGTGAGGAGCTGGTTTTTAGCAGAAGGTGCCAAGGAGTATGTTATGTCGAGCCGCGAGCACGGGTCAATCAAGCTTCGCCTTTCTCCCTAGAGGAAGTTTTGGAGTTGCATGAGATTGTGCACCAGGCTCCTGACGACTGGGATGCAGCTTTTGCTGGAGCCGTATTGACCGCCATCTACTTGAGGTCTAGATGGGCTGACTTGCAGTGCTGCGAGGATTTGCAATTGGATCGGGATGCTTTAGGTCGTTTGTGCTACATCGATCTGATCACTGGCCATCACAAATCAATGCAGTCGAGACAGCATCGACACCAGTTCTTGACGATGACCGGCCCGTGCATTGGGGTTACATCAAGCCAGTGGGTTGAACGTTGGATTAGCCGGTGCGAGTCTTTGGGTTTCAAGCCTTGCACAAGTGGTTGGCCCGCTATGCCAGCACCAGACGTTACAGGGCGTCCCACAGTGCGCCCGCTTTCGTCAGGTGAAATGTCAGCTTGGATCAGGAAGCTCCTTCCAGGTGCGGCGGAGGCCAACAGGAAGCTGTCCAGTCACTCTGCGAAATGCACGCTCCTTTCTTGGATGGCGAAATTTGGAGCATCTCAAGATGTCAGGGCGTGTCTGGGATATCATGTAGGGACCAGCAAGACTGTTTTCCGCTACAGCCGTGACGCAGCCGCAGGTCCGCTCTTTGAGTTAAGCCGGATGTTGCAGTGGGTGAGGGATGGACGCTTTCACCCAGACAACACTCGTTCGGGAAGATTTACCTCTTCAGAAGAGCTTGAGCAGGCTTGGTGGGATCAAGTGAGGGACGTCTCAGCCCCGAGTGAGGGGCAGAACCGCGATCAGGAAATCGTGCATCAGGGAGATTTGCAGATTGAAACCGCTGATTTTCAGGGCTTCGGCGGAGAGTTTGACTTCGAGGCTGATGACCCCGAGGAGCGGCTTTCTGCAGCAGGGGGCTTGGGCGATTTGGCAGACTTGGGCGGTGATGAGCCCAGAGTCACCGACGACGAAAATCCGGACTCTTCGGCAGAAGGGGCCTCCAGTTCATCGGAGAGCGACGGAAGTGGGGCGGGCCCCAGACCGCCGCGTCTTTTGCATCCTCCTTCAGCGCCTGAGGGGACCAGCTTCATCAGGCATACAAAGTCCAGGATCTGTCACTTGAAGAAGGACGGGTATGTTCGGCGTCTGATGTGTGGAAGGCCGATCTCGCAAGCATATGTCGCCCCTGGCATAATGAGGTATGATACAGGAGTGTGTAGCCAGTGTATGAGGTCTGCTGCTGCTGGTAACTGAGAAAATCTGTTCTCCAGTGAGTGAGCTGAGCTGCTTCGTTTGAGCTGAGGGCGTCAGGTGAAGTCACTGTGTGAGCTGTCTTGAGCGCGCGTGCGGTTCAATCTGAAGCCTGTTGCGAGCTCTTTGTGGTAGGACACTCATGAGTTAATTTGTCAGGTGAGTGCACTCCAATTTTGTGTCGGCATCTTTTCGATTTCTCTGCGCAATGGCTCTAATTGACAGTGAGGCTTCGCTCAAACAGAGGTGCCTGCCCATCGAGGGGGACGACTCACTTTTCGAGTCTCTGAAGGCCAATGGAGTGAAGACGCTGCGTCAGTTAGCATTTGCACTTGGGAGCCCCCAAACGCCCCCATCGGATCATGATCTAAAGAACCTTGCGGCTAAAGTCTACAAATGTGCCGAAGGTACTCAACCGACGATCGGACAGATTGCGAACGTTCGCATGCTTATCTTTGAAGCCTCTACACTGGTGGTGGCACAGTTGCGAGCCCAGGCGACAGCGGATGATTCAGATCTTGCTGGTCGTAAGTTGCCACATGTTGAGAAGCAGGCACGTTTGACTTCGCAAAAGTCCCGACTGCCCGGGCTTCTGATAGAGGGGGAGCTGCAGCCCAGCTACGCGCTGGTGGATGCTTGTGCCCTCATGGCCGAATCCAACAGCATCACTTGGATCAGCCCCTCGCGTTGCACAAAGCGTGATGCTGAGGTGCAACAGCTAGGGAAGGAGAAAACATCGTTGGTCCAAATTGAAGCAGGCACCTTGAAAGTTAGTGCCAGCAACAAGTTACCTGATGCTGATACCACCACTGCCTTGCAACTTCTTTACTGTTTCCAGAGGCGAGGTTTGGCTTTGGATCAGTGTAGCCTCATCGGCTGGTCGGACCATGAGTGGTACGTACAGAGCCTTATGTCCTATCCTCATGGAGAGCCAGTGTCCGGGGCCAGGCCCGCGATTGCCCAAGTCATCAGGGCAGACCGGGAGGCTTGGACATTGATGAGCCGTGAGATTGAGGGACCGATCGGGGTAAAAGATGCGGCTGGCGAGCTGGTGATGGCGGCTGCTTTGAGGCGGCTGGCCAAAGACCCTCGCGTAGTCGTTCACCTTGTCACGGCACCACAACCTCAGAGAGTCGCTCCACCTCCTTCCATCCCTTCCGATGCAGCTGCTGCCGCAGCATTGGCTGAGAAGGCTAACAAGAAGAAAAAGCGCAAGCGTCTCACAAACCTTGTGCCAGAGTCTTTGAAAGGATGTGTCACCAAGATCAAGGCGGGGCCTATCTGTTGGTCCTTCAACCTCGCTGAGGGGTGTTCTCTTGAAACAAAGAAGGATGCTCACGGAGTTAGGTGTGCGAAGGGATATCATGTTTGTGCCGGATGCCACAAGGCCGGCCACAGCTTCTCGTGACGGGTAGAGGCGACTCCCGCTGCCTCGAGTGAAGCTTCGCGAGCCTCGAGTGATGTGGAGTCTCTTGCCGCGTCCATTTTGCAAATGACCGGTCCTTTCGACCAATCTTCGCTGTTGCAGCTGATTGAGCTGCTACCCATGCAAAACCCTCCACGGGGGAACGTTGGACGCTCCTTCGGTGCTGGGGCGTATGCACAAGGGGGCCTTTACGGCCTTCATTCCAATACGAACCTTTTTCCAAACGTGTGTGCTGTCTTCGCGGCGCACCTCCGGAGGTTTGCTCCGGGCGAGTTCTTTACAAGCTTTATTATCCTAGATGACTGTTCTTCCGAGGTGCATCGCGATTCCAACAACGACGACTGCTGCTGCAACATCCTGCTGAAGTTGTCCGAATTCCAAGGAGGGGCCGTGTGGGTTGAAGGTGATGTGTCTTGAAGGGTCATGCGATTCCCTGGGAGGATGATAAAATCACTTTGGATGCAAGGAACTTATTTCATGCTACGCTCCCCTGGACGGGGCGGCGTCTAGTGCTGGTCGGATACACTGTCAGGGACTTCCAAAAAGTGTCAAGCGATGATCGGCAGAGGCTGCTTGATCTCGGCTTCCAGTGTGCATCACAAACCGTGTCTCTCCCAGATAATGCCTTTGGGTTTAGTCCCCCCCCTTCGGATGATTCCCGTACTGCACCGTCCGGTGCTACAACCAGCTATGCTGCCGAGGAGCGAGCCATACCGCCTGAGATAAGGTTTAGCCCTAATCCCACTAAGCCCGTGGCTCCGCATGTGTGGACGCCGATCAAGCGTGATCTCTTGCAGGATCGATCCAGAAGCCCGGTGCCCGCCGATGCTCCGGTAAATCTGGGACATGTCGGAGAATACCTGTTTCTTGAGGTGAATGGTCGCACTGCTGATCTGCATCGCACGGCTCTTGCTGCAGGCATGCGACATATACTGTGCAGTGCTCCCCCAGCGTTTGTGCATGGGGTCAGATGCCTACCACTTGACTTGGGCAGCGACTTTGAAAGCTTCCAAAAACTTGTCGAAGCCGAGAAAAATCGACTTGCTCTTGTCTGGTGTGAGCTGCCATCGCAACCGTGTTCCTCTTGGGCTGCAAATCTTTGCACCTTCGGTGAACTTGCCGCGAACCTTGGGATTCCCTTTGTTATTGCGGGTTCTCCAAAATCTCAGTTCTGGGATGATCCTTTCATCCTTCAGCTGATTCAAAGTCTCCCTTTGCAACTGCATCGATGTGACCTGTGTTGTCATGGTGACGGCCGCCCTCGGCCTTATCAGATGGCCACAGCACAGGGTGATTGGTCACCCCTGGCTCTCAAGTGCTCGGGCCTGCATTCCCATGCACCGTGGGTGCCTCGAAAGACTGGTGACCCGCCTCCAGGTTTGCCCGGTCTTTTCTGTCAGCGGGTCATAGCCAAAGTCAAAGCTTCCCTTCTCCAGTCGGGGGTTCAAGAATTCGCCACGGTCTCTCAAACCCGAGAGTCCGATTCCACCTTCGATGGACGACTGGCTTTGAACGCATTGCCGCGCGGACGGCGCAACCCACCTTTGGTGCATGAATTTGTGTCTTTCAAGTTTGTGGCTGTGCCTGCTGACCCTCCTTCAACCGATGCATCTTTCCTCGATGGACTGCCTAAAGGGTCTCGGGTCTTGTCTCGCCTGACCTTTGATAGGGGTTATGAAGAGGCTTGTAAGACCCTAAGCATTTCCTCTAGTGAAGTTACATTGGCGGATGGCAAATCAGAGTTGCTTGAGGGTGAGTTGGTAAAAATTGGCCTACCTTCCGAGCCCGAGGCATTCGTGCAACGAGCAGTGCAAGCCGGCCATCCTAGGGACGGAAGTGCACATGTGTCAAAGCTGGTCATACAGTCAATCAAAGCAAACTTTAGCGATCCGCCAGCGCAAACCGTGACCTCTAGGGTTGCTGCTCTAAAGCATTGGACTGCCAGAGCCAAACAGTTAGAGCAAAAAGAAGAGGAGTTACACCAGAGTTTGCCAGAGCACCTGCGTTCGCTGCTGGAGGGCAAGCGGCTACTCTTGTGGCAGGAAATGCACAAAGCGGCTGGATCACCAGACGACCAGCTCATCTCCCACATGTGTGAGGGATTTAGGTTGTCGGGTTGGTTGTCGCAAGGAGGGCTTTTCCCTCCAAAGGTTAGGCCCCCTTCTTTTTCGGTTTCCACCCTTAGATGCTTGGCAAAAGGTCTAAATCAGTCGACGGCCGAGAAAATGCGCGTCCGGCAGGATGAAGACTTGGAAAAGGCAACATGGCAAGAAACTGAGAAGGAACTGCAAAAAGGGTGGATTTTTGCTGACACAAAAAGTTGCATAGAGTTGTGCGCTTTGGCCCGTAGATTTGGAATCAGACAGCTTGACAAGGTGCGCGTCATAGATGACGCCAGTATCTGCGGTATCAACGCAACTGTTGGCTTGAAGTATGGTTTCCAAATGCACTCGATTGATAGGTATGCCGCTTGGATTTCCAAGGCGCTACGCATCAACGATGGCAAGTTGCCTGCGTGCAAGGGTCGCGTGTACGATCTTAAAAGTGCATACAAACAGTTTGGAATCCACCCTACAGACCGGGAGCTCTTTCGATTTGCGGTGAACAAACCGGGCGAGGCGGAGCCCATGATCATGGGTGCGAACTCCTTGCCGTTCGGTGCGGTGGGCAGTGTTGCGGCTTTCCTACGCATCTCGTTGAGCATATGGCTGATAGGCATGAGGCTGTTCAGCATCTTCTGGACAGCCTTTTTCGACGACTTCGGAGTCACGACTCGAGATGAACTTGTTGCCAACACCGACTCCTGCATATGTGCCATCTTCGATCTCCTCGGAGTTGACTTTGCTCGGGAAGGCAAGAAAGCACCACCGTTCTCTCGAGAATTTAAGCTGTTGGGAGTCAAAGTGGATTTGAATGATGCCCCTGCATCTCTTCACGCGTGCGTGTCGATGTTTTATAGATCCTAGGTCAAACGAAATTTTGTTAGCAACAAAATTTTGGGCCATGACAATCCCTCGCGCTACTCTTAGTAGTGCTTTTCATTTCAGCTTTCACAACTTTCAATCGTGATCCTCTGCGCTACTCGTAGTAGTGCTTTGCAGTTCAAGTTTTCACAATTTTGTATTGTGATTTGCGAACCCACTCTCTGAGCAACCGACGAATTTTTGACTTTGTCGGCAAACATCCTTTTGTTCATGCTCGGAATTGTGGCCACTGAAGCTGTCTCGTCATCGAGCCAGAGAATTTTTGATGGGACTCCGCTAGGGGCTTGTAACGGCGTCCTAGCAGGTTCCAGGCCCTTTATCTCAAGGCTTTAGGGCGTCACGACTCCCCGCCCTGGCGCGGGGTGTCAGATGGACTTCGGCGACGCGCTCGCCGCAGGTTCGTCCCATCGTTCCGAGCCAAGCTCTGAGAGCACGCAGGAGATTTTGAGTCGGCATATCTACGAGCTCCAGCTGGAGGTTAACGAACTAAGGCCTCAGGTGCAAGCTCTCAGGTCCCAGGTGCAAGCACTAGAGGACAGCCTCTCTCGCGTCTGGGTGAACCAGACGGGCCATCATCAGCGCCTGTCGTGGCTTGAGGGTCTCATTCAGAGCCTGCGCTCTGCCTTCAGGTCGTTTCTCGAGCCGCCTTTGCAGTCTGCTTGAGGGAGCCGTAGTGAAATGGGGGACGAAGGAGGCTCCCTAGCTTCCAGTTTTGGCCTTCACCTCAGATCCTGCCTGCGGGACTCCAAGTCAGTGTGGAAGACTCCCTGGGGTAATACGCTGTTAGCCCACGACCCTAGGCCCCGCTTGCCGCCTCCTCTTGGACCTCTCCCCCTTGTAGTCCCAGTGAACCCTTCTGCCGATCAGCCTGCCGTGCCGAACCCTCGCTTCGTCAGGTCGGAAGGGCTTGAACAAGTGTGTGCTAAAATGGCCAAGTTCAAACATACTTCTTGGGAGGTTATGATCAATGAGGAGAGAAATCTTGCCGTGAATAAGTGGCTCAGCCTGGTCATGGTCGAGCCCTTGACCTTCGGTGTAGCTAGGAACTTCTACGCCGGCAAGGCGTCAGGGATCTCTTCAGGATCACTTGCAGACAGCATTTCGGATTGCCTTGCTGCCAAGGCCACTTCGACGATCAATGCCAGGGCGAATTGCTTGTTGCGGTTTGTTTCTTGGGCAAAGGGGAACATGCCGTTTGTTTTTCCCTTGACCGAGCATGCTGTCTACGCATACTTCGAGGAGAAGAAGTCCACAGCAGCGGCAACTTCGTTCAGGAGCCTTCTTTCTTCCGTTGCTTTCGCTCAGCATGTGGTAGGTCTGGAAGGGTGTGACAAGGTTTACACTTCGGGTCGCGTCCGCGGCCTCGCGTCGAAGCTTTACATGCAGAAGAGGAAGCTCAAGCAACGGAATCCTCTGAGGGTCTCCGATGTCATTCTTCTTGAAAGGATTTGTTGCAAGCTTGAAGACAGGTCTTTGCAGGACCGTATCGCTGCAGGCTTCTTTCTTTTCTTGATTTATGCAAGGGCTAGATACAGTGACGGGCAAAACGTAGCATCGCTGAATGATTCGCCGCTCTACTTGGAGTGCAGTGTGGGCAGGTCCAAGACTAGTTTCACTTTGGAACGCAAGACCAGGTACTTGCCAATGGCTGCCAGGAAAGTGGGCATCAAGTGTGCATGGGCCGATGCGTGGCTTGAGGCTTTGGCAGAGGCGGGTCTTGCGATCAAGCCGAACGACCCGTTGCTCCCCTGCCCTTCTTCGAATGGTTCGTGGAAGATGATCCCGCTTCCGTGCGATCAGGCTTGCTCGTGGCTCAGGAGCCTGCTGGGGAACGCTCAGAGCGATCCCTACCTTGCAAATGTAGGGACACATAGCCTTAAGAGAACTTTGCTGAGCTGGGCAAGCAAGCGTGGTCTGCCCAGAGAACAGAGGGCCCTCTTGGGGTATCATACGTCCCGAGCCTCGGGTGCGGGATCAGAGCTGATCTATGAGTCCGACGCCCAGTCGGCTCCGCTCAGGGCTTTGTCATCTATGATCGACGAGGTGTCGTCCGGGGCCTTCAAGCCCGACAAACCAAGGGGGCAGCAGCTTGCTTCCGAGCTGTCGGCGCATGCCGATCCCCCTGGCGACGAGATCGAGTCGTCAGACTCCGAGGGCTCCGAGGACGAGGAGGAGATCGACCACTCAGGGGATGAAGCTTGTGTTGCCGAGGCTTTGGACTGGCATGGGAAGGTCGACCTTGACAAGATTGATCCCTCGTGTGTTTTCTTTCGGCATCGCCAATCCAGGGTAGTGCACATCACTGCCGACGAAGCCGGTGCCAACCTAGGCTGCGGTAGGACCATTTCGGGTCAGTACAGGAAGCTGGAGGCGCGACCCGCAGTTTTGCATCCAAGGTGCAAGCAGTGCTTCAGGAGATACTTGATTGTGCAGCAGGGCACATGACTCTGCATCCGGCTCGTGCCTGCAATTTTGTGCAAAAGGGTGATGTCGTGCACGTGCGCTCCGCAAGCCGGTCAAGTGTTGTCATTTGTGCAAGAGCAGAGATCTGGCGGATGTCGTGTCCTGCAAGATGAGTGATTTGATGAAGAGCAAAGCCCTCCTGCAGCTGCTTTTAGCTCGTAGTGGTCCAAGCAGCACACCATGGCGGCCTTCTCCGAGTCGGGGCCAGTATTCAAATCACGATGTGCCCAGGTCGGTTTGGCATCTGCGGATGTCGAAAAACTCGAGAAGGTGGGTGTGGATTCACTCGCAAAGGTCGCTTTCATGACGAGCTACACGCCGGGCTCTGGCGATGACAAGGACCTCATTGCGGCGTTCGAGTCGGCCCTCGGTACGCCGCCCTCTGTAAGGCAGAAAAGCTCCTTCCGAAGGTTATTTCATGAAGCATATGCTGTTACCACTTCGGAAATGAAGATGCTTGTGGAGCGGACGGATGAATCCATCCCTAGAAAATTGAGCGTCCCGGAGAGATCTGAGAGGTTCGAGGTAGTGAGCAAACGCCTTGTGGGCCTTTCAATCAAGAACCGTCTTGAGCCTGCCGATAGCCTCGTCGACTCCTTCGTGTCCCAGTATGAACAGGACAAGCTGCAGTTTGTCCCGTGGGAAAAGCTTGTTTCCAAAGAACAAGAGGCCTCAACAGGGGCAAAGCGAGAGCCTTTCTTCTCGCTGGACAGTACGGGCAAGCTCAGGTCGGAGACGAAGGTTGAGGTCCGTGCCGATACAAGCACGGAGCTGCTCTTGCAGCTCGCGCTTCAAAGGCGCGGCATCGCTATGGAAATGGCGAACATCCTTGACTACCATCGTCACCACATGTGGGTTGAGCGCCTTCTTGCGGCGCGCCTCGACGCACCTCCGTCGACGCACATGCAGCCCACGCTTGATCAGTGTCAGCAGGCTGACAGGAAGCTTTGGCAGCTTCTCGGAGAAGCGACTCGCTCAGGCATCCAGCTCAAAGCTGGGGGGCGTCCATTGGACACCATCTTCGAGGACACATGGCAGTCACCAGAGGTGCTTCATCTGCTTCAGCCGATGCCTCGGGCAGCAGGCGCTTCAGTCACGCAGCAGGTGGCACCGCCGCCGAGGCCGCACGGGCCGGGCCCGTATGATCGTCCGGGCAAAGGCCGGAAGGGCACAGGGAAGGGTGCCAAGGGCACCAAAGGATCCGGGAAGGTTCCCGCCGCTCTGGCGGGCTGCAGATCATGCACCAATGCTGGTGAAAACATATGTTTTGGGTATGGACTCAAAACATGCAGAGAAACCGTGACTCGTGGTCGATGCGTGCGTGGCCTGCACATTTGCGCATGGCCCAAGTGCGGCAAGTCGCACCCTGCATTGGACTGTCCGCTGCGTGCTGAGGCTCTAGGCCAAAAGCAGGAGTGACAGTCGGAACGCGAGCCCTGCAGCTCGCAGCACTCGACTCAGAGTCGGGATTGCCCAGGCTTGGCTGGGCACAGTTTTGCATCGCCGCAGGCCTTCCCTGCGCCGACAGATTCTCCTTTAGAGCATCTTGATCCGTGTCAGCAGAGTGCTAGTGTGGATACAAGAAAATTTTCTTCACTTTTGCAATTGCTTCAGAATGCTGAATGGCCCAACTCTGTGTTGCAACGTAAGTCTGTTTCGTCCGTGAACTCCACGCAGTCGGGGTATTACAACTTTGGGCCCAGGGCCAGCAGTCCGCAACATTTGACACATGCCACCCTTGCCATGCAGGACTTCGTATTGCGCCTGAACTCCGTTTTCAAGGAGCTTCTGCCTCAAGCTTCCTGGAATGCAATCTGCGTGGGCAGGAATACTTTGTCAGATTTCCACAGGGACTCAGGGAACCAAGCGGGTTCGCTGAACCACACTTTCACGCTTGGCACCTTCACTGGGGGCCAACTTTGGCTCGAAGATGCGTCGGGCACTTCTCAAGCCACTGTCGCGGGCGATAAGCACATCAGGGGTAAAATCGTAGACACGTTTTGTTGCCCCACTAGTTTTCCGTGCAACTTGTGGCATAAGACGATGCCCTTCACAGGTGAGAGGTGGGTCGTAACACTTTACACTCTTTCAGGTGGGCAACCCGCCACGTTGCTCCCATTGGGTTTTCCGTGTGCTCCTGCTGCCGCAGCGCAACAGCTCCCTCCGCCTCTTCAGCCTGTTTTGCCAGTCGAGAGTGCACCTTCTGGGTCTAGCCCTACTGCCCCCGCTCCCTTGGGTTCTAGTCCCGCCTCACCCGCCGACCCTCCTTGTAAACGCTTGAAATCGCAAGCTCAAGCCGAGCGGACTCCCAGGCATGAGAAACCGCTGTTTCTGGAAATCTGTAGTGGGTCTGCTATGCTGTCTTATGTTGCCAAAGAGGCCGGATACACAGCCGTGCCCATCGACTGGCATCACAACAAACAGCGGGCGTGTGTGCACACTTTACAGCTCGACTTGCGCCTGGCCAGCACTTGGTCTTTCTTGCGACGCATTTGCTCCGAGTACGATGTTGCTTGGGTGCACATGGCTCCTCCATGCGGCACCGCTAGCCGGGCTCGGGAGTGCGGTCCCGGCCCTAAGCCATTGCGTTCGGTCCGTCATGTGCGCGGCCTGCCCGGCCTCCCACCAGTGGAGCAGGCGAGAGTGGACAGTGCAAACACCATTTATGATAGCATGGCCGCCTTCTGTGACTGGCTGCTGCATGCCATGCCGCATGTTCCCTTCTCCGTTGAAAACCCTCTTCACAGTTACCTGTGGCAGCTCCCGAGGTGGGCCGAGCTGGTCGCCAAGCACTCCTTCGTCACATTCGACTCGTGCCGCCACGGGTCACAACGCAAGAAGGCCACAGCCCTCCTCACAAACTCGGAGCTTCTACACTGCCTTTCGGGACCATGCCCGGGATGCTCCTCGCACTTGCCGTGGGGTAAGCAGGGCAATTCTTTTGCAACAGCTGAGGAGACGGGCTATCCCAAACTTCTTTGTGAAAGGATTGTCTCATGCGTGGATAGGTCAGCTGCATCACGAGGGATTGCGCCTGAACGCCTAGTGGCCTCCAAAGTTTCTGCTGCGCGTGCCGCAGGTCAGGTGCAACCTCGTGGCCGCAAGTTTCCGCCAATCATTTCTGAATTTGCTTACACTATGTCAGTCGCCAGTGCTGCAGCTCCCACTCTCAACTCCAAGCACTGCCTTTCGGCTTCTTGGCAAGGCGTCCCTGCAGGCGCCAAGCTCCTCCGGGAGTCAGTTGAAAGGGGAGGTTCGCGACTCCCAGAGGGGAACAAGTTCTACACTTTCGGCGTTTATCGATCCATGCAAGCTTTCTTGAACGAGGCAAAGTTGGTTGTGCACCCCTTCGATTCTGCCAAATCACTTCCAGATGAACTTTTGCGAGTCTTGTTTGACACTCTTACGAAGAGCCCAGTTGACACCATGAAGCACCGCCTTTTGAAGCTACAACAGTGGCGAGCCCTCGCCAAGCAGCTTGATCCCGACGAAGAGAAAATCAGATCGGCGATGGACCCTTGTGTGCGGAAGGTCCTTGGTTGTAAGCGCATCGCACTCATGAAGAGGATCGCCGCCGACTTGTCGTGGCCTGACACGGCCCTCTTCGATGACCTGGCTGCCGGCTTTAAGCTAACGGGGTACTTGGGGCGTACGGGGGTATTCGCTAGTGATGTCAAACCTGCCACGATGGACCTTGACGATTTCTGGGCAAGTGCTCCCCTCCGGAGGGAAACCCTGCTTGAAAAAGTCAGAGCCCAGAAGGACCATGACTATGCCGAAGAGCTCTGGAACATGACGCTTGAGGAGTCTAACAGATCGGGGAAGTGCTGGCTTGACGGCCCGATCGACGTTGACTCTTTGGGGGACAACTTCCCTGAAGGTTGGAACGCCTGCCGGCGTTTTGCAGTCTGGCAGGGCAAGTGGCGTGCGATCGATGACTTCTCGGAAGCCGCTGTGAACTCTTGTTTCGGATGCTTTGAACGTGTTACTCTCAAGGCCCTCGATGAGATCTGCTGGCTGTGCATGCAAGTTTGCCGTGCGGCAAAATCTTCAGGATCCCTCGATCTTGAGCTCAGCACCGGTGAGAGACTCAAGGGACCCCTCCATAAGGCTTGGAAGGACCCTGACCGTGTCCGCCCTCACTGCAAAACTTACGATCTTCAAGCTGCCTACAAGCAGCTCGCACTGCACCCTAGCGAGCGGCCGAAATCCATTATCCTGCTCAAGGAGCCGGGCTCCCGCGCCGTCAAGGCCTTTGTGTGTAACACTCTTCCTTTCGGAGCTTCAGCCTCGGTCATGCAGTTTAACAGGGTTGCATTATTCCTGCAGAGGGTTCTTTGGGATTTGAGGGTGGCCGTGACTTGCTACTATGACGATTTCCCGACGATGACCCCTTCGTTCTTGTCTGGCGGGACTGACAATGCAGTTCATGCCCTCATGGACCTGTTTGGCTTCTCCTTGTCCGAGAAAGAAAAGCCGTTCTCGTGCACTGCAGAAACGCTGGGTGTCGTGCTGGATACCTCCGATCCTGACATGGGCCGCATCTTCGTATCGAACAAGCCTGAACGAGCTGCCATGCTTGAACAGTCCTTGGGCCGCATCCTTGAAAAGGGCCAGGTAGACACGCGGGAGTTGCCATCCCTTCTTGGAAAGCTTCGCTTCGCAGATGCTCAGCTGCTTGGTCGCACAGGGCGATTGGCCCTGGCCGACCTCAGGCTCTTCGGTGACAGAGGGGGTGTCTTGAACCTGACGGATACACAATCGAATGCCTTGGCTGTTCTGAGGGCAAGACTTCTTGCGAGCAGGCCGCGTGCCATTGTGACGAGCCCTGCCTCGAACCCAGTCCTCATCTTCACAGATGGCGCATGCGACCCTTGCGAGGGCAGCTTCAGTACTGGTGTCGGTGGGGTTCTCTTTGTCCCCGGCGAGGGTGTTGCTAGGGCTTTCGGTTGCAGGGTTCCTAGCAAGCTCGTCAGACAATGGGCCGAGGGTAGGAAACACATTATAGGGCAGGTCGAGCTTTACGCGGTCGTGCTCGCCAGGATCCTGTGGTCGAGTTACATTGATGGCGAGCGATGCATATTTTTCGTCGACCATTCCGGCGTCTTGAGTGCTTGCATCAACTCGAACTCGATCGATGCATCTTGGAGGAGTCTCCTCCTTCACTTGGAGGCCGCCGATGAAGCACGCCCGTGCCTGCCGTGGTTTCATCGTGTACCGAGCCAGAGCAACATCGCGGACCCGCCATCCCGAGGCAGATGGGAGGAGCTGGCATTCCTTGGTCCTGTTACTCGTGACGTGCCGACTTGCTTTGTCACAGGTGCCACTCTTGAAGCAACGTAACGCATAGTCGAGAGGGGGAAGATTGTGGTCACGTTGCACTCCATCGTGCGACTGGACGCTGGGGGGCACTCCAGTGCCTCTGCTTAAGTGGAGGGGCACTCTTAGTGCCCGGTGCACGCCCTGTGCACCTTCGTTTTCCTTGAAAACTCCCCACGACTCTCGGCTGTGCCGTGAAAAGAAGTGTGAGCGTCTTTGCTTCAATTTCATATCTTTTTGTATATATTTGGATCGGACCAATATATTTGGTCAACAATTCTTTATATGATGGAAGCTGCGATATTTGATCAAGACTCTTATACTTGATTCAAATATGTGATTGTCATGGATGACCGGATCTATAAGCATCTCTTCACGCGTGCGTGTCGATGTTTTATAGATCCTAGGTCAAACGAAATTTTGTTAGCAACAAAATTTTGGGCCATGACAATCCCTCGCGCTACTCTTAGTAGTGCTTTTCATTTCAGCTTTCACAACTTTCAATCGTGATCCTCTGCGCTACTCGTAGTAGTGCTTTGCAGTTCAAGTTTTCACAATTTTGTATTGTGATTTGCGAACCCACTCTCTGAGCAACCGACGAATTTTTGACTTTGTCGGCAAACATCCTTTTGTTCATGCTCGGAATTGTGGCCACTGAAGCTGTCTCGTCATCGAGCCAGAGAATTTTTGATCCCGCCCACCCGCCCGGGGGAAGATTGTGGTCACGTTGCACTCCATCGTGCGACTGGACGCTGGGGGGCACCCCAGTGCCTCTGCTTAAGTGGAGGGGCACTCTTAGTGCCCGGTGCACGCCCTGTGCACCTTCGTTTTCCTTGAAAACTCCCCACGACTCTCGGCTGTGCCGTGAAAAGAAGTGTGAGCGTCTTTGCTTCAATTTCATATCCTTTTGTATATATTTGGATCGGACCAATATATTTGGTCAACAATTCTTTATATGATGGAAGCTGCGATATTTGATCAAGACTCTTATACTTGATTCAAATATGTGATTGTCATGGATGACCGGATCTATAACGGGGAATTGTGAGGATCGGGAACACTGCCGAGCGCCGAGAAGAGCTGAGTGTGTTCATCGAAAGCATCTTGAGCGCCAATTGTCTCGACCTCAAAACTGCTGAAAGGCTCCGAGGCAGGTTGGTGTTCTTCGAGGGGTTTGTTTTCGGGCGAATGTCGAACTCGTCCATCCGAACGGTGGACCGTGCAGCCAGAGCGGGGCTGACTACGAAGAGTTTGCCTGAAGATGTTAGGAAGAGTCTTGTTGTCATTCGCGAGAGGCTGAGGGTTGCTGAGCCTGTGACCATTGCTACAAAGAACCATCAGTCTTGGATCATATTCACAGATGGAGCCTGCGAAGGCGGGAAAAAGCTGGGATCCATTGGAGGAGTGATCGTGGGCCTTAATGGCCGTCCGATATCCTTCTTCAGTGAGCAAGTCCCACAGGACATCATGAGGATCTTGCTGCGAGACTCGCAAAACCCCATTTTCGAGCTTGAGCTTCTGCCTGTCCTACTTGCGTACAGGCTCTGGGGCCAGTGGTGCAGATTTTCTCAAGCTGTTTTTTATGTGGACAACGAAGGTGCTCGCCATTCGATAATAGCCGCGGGCGGAGGCGCTGCACTCGCTCGTGTGATTATCGATGGCATCCTCTCAAAGGAGACATCCCTTCAAATCCACGCATGGTACGCTCGTGTACCTACGCACAGCAACATTGCGGACTCCCCCAGCAGGGGTGAGTACGAGGGTCTCTTGAATATTGGATGCTCGAGACTTCGCGTTGACTGGGATGCGGTGGCACGGCAGTATTTTCCATTGGGGTGACTCAGACTGCCAGCACCTTGCCCCAGTTGCGAAAGAAAGAGTCCGATTGCAGAGAGTCCCAAATTTTTATACATTGGAAAGAGTGGATTGTTGAATTCATACTTTATGATATTCGACTTTCACATATTCCTTTTGAAGTTTGCACGGTGCTTCGGAAATAAGGTCGAACTCCTCTAACAAGGATGAAACCTTTATTTCCAAAAGCAAATTTCGTTTGAAACGAAATTAGTGAAAACTTTTACTGTAAAATTTTTCCTGCTGTTCGGCACGAACCCTTTTTCAGTACATGCCAAGTTTAGCATGAAGGTTTGCGCGATGTCTTTGTTGCCGTGCATGAACCCTCAAGCTTTGCGAGCAGGAAAATTTTTGTCCCGCCCTCCCTCCCCTTGGGCAAGTGCCAACGAATGCCAAGACAAGGAGAGCCTATCCCTGAGCCTATGACTCAGACTGCCAGCACCTTGCCCCAGTTGCGAAAGAAAGAGTCCGATTGCAGAGAGTCCCAAATTTTTATACATTGGAAAGAGTGGATTGTTGAATTCATACTTTATGATATTCGACTTTCACATATTCCTTTTGAAGTTTGCACGGTGCTTCGGAAATAAGCAGGCCTGAGCGGCCTAGTCAAGAGTGACGGCACTCGCAGTACGGCACTCCTTTCTTGAGGCAGTCCTTATGCCAGCAATTGTGCAAGCCGCGGTCGCATCGGGCTTTGGACTGATCAGGGCACTTGCCGTGCTGAAACAGCACGCATAAGAACTGACGAGTCTTGGGCATGCGCGAGACACAGTCCTTAGGCATCTCCTTGAGCAACTGCAAGATCTCGGCACGCTTGGGGTCCACCTGAGCATCATCCCACTTGCACTTCTGACCGCCTTTGTCGCCACGACCTTTGCCGCGACCACCACGGCCTTTGCCTTCGCGGTCACCTTTGCCATCGGCCTTGCCACCGCGATCGCCCTTGTCGCCTTTGCCTCCACCGGTGGCCTGCGGAAGGTTGGCCAAGCAAACATTGACACGAGTATGGGTCTGCAGGCGCTCGATGAAGACATCCAGGGGGGGCTTGACGCCCCCGATGACCTTGATGGAGCCACGACTTTCCTGAGCAAGAATCTGCCACAGCTCGCGGTCAGCGTTCAGAGCCTGGGCAATGCTGGTGAACTTGTGACCCGGTGGAGGGTCACGAGTCACTGAGTCAAACAAGTAGGTGTGCCACGCCTCTTGGGCAGCAAACGACATGAGACCGATTTGGTCGAAGGCCAGCGCCCGTCTGGTGAAGGCCTCCCGAAGCCGAAGTTCTCCTCGAACGTCGCATTCCAGGTCGGAGTGTTTCTTCGATATTTTCAAGCCTCCTTGAGCATCAAGCGTAACTTGTTGAGAAGGTTTGTCACTGGAAATTTCCAAAGCTCTTGATGGGCACTTATGCGGCGGTAGGTATGTGAGCGTCCCGGAATCGACCATGGATTGGATTTTGTCGATGAGGCTGTGCGCCGGTTCCACCCGTTCGGTGAACACTATCCCTGATAGCCGAGCCTTTTGATTCTGTAGGCGAGTCAGGCGCTCGGCCAAAGGAAGCTCTCGAGGTGGATCAAGAGAAGAACGTTCCACCCGTGACTTGAGATCAGAAAGGGCAAACGTGTTGGCCTCAAACCACAATCGTCGAAGGTCAGGAAGCTCGCCCGGGGTGAGGTCGCGAGACAAGAGCTTCTGCACCGCCTGAATGAGAGGGGTGTCATCACCACTCTGCGGGCTGACAGCACAGATGTACGCCAGCTTTCCAAAGGTTTTGATCCCTGCGGCTTGAAGCGACTTGACGAAACCATCATCCATACCGATTTCTCGGGCTCTGGCCAAGAACTCGGCTTCCGACTCAAGCAGAGTGGAAGTCATGGCGTCCGTCCGAGGATCAGGCTTGAACAAAAACGTGTCACTCCAGGCAAAGGCTCACGACGGAGGCAGCAAGCATGGCTATAACACAGATGCGCTGCATCGATGTTTGCGTCTCTGCTCGACCTTTCCGTGTCTAATCCCCCAGGACTCGCGCCAATCTGCACTGTTCGCAGAAGATATCCTCACGCGGCTGCTGGGGGTCGAAACTGCACGCATCATAGTTGCTGTTCAAGGGTCTCCCGCATCTCAACAACGAGGCAGGGACCATGACAGCGTGCACAATGGATGAGATCCGATGCCGGACGAAGGTGCCCGTCTCTGGCGGCTCAGGGCGATCAGACATCCCTGGCACCAGGCTGGGGCGCTCATCGATGCCGACGTGGTCTGCAAATGATACATCTGACTGTTCAGAGTCGTCAAACCTTTTCAGGTCTTCGACCCGACGATCCTCATCGTGGAGTCGTTCCACAAGGTTCGCCATCCTTTCAGACCTGGACAGGTCTGGATCAAACCTGTCTGTACGGATTAGGTCAATCAGATGCTGGAGCTTCGACAAGACTGGGGCCATCACGTCTCTCCCGTATGTGATGATCATCCGCTCGTCGGGGGCGGAGTGGTGCCCCAGAATGCGCTTTTCATGCTTATCAAATCGACCGCTCTTTGTGGCCCATGACAACGGGGTGGATTTCAAGGCATGAGTCGTGACCCTGTCGAGGTTCCATGACTCATCAGCATCGACTGCAAGAATCTCTTGAAGCCACGCACACCCTTCCGCTGAAGTCATGGGCCTGTCCAACCACATCTCAGCTTGCTCCGACCACGCTGGCATAAGGATGGTTTTGGCGTCAGCTCCTGATCGGGTTCGCGCCGACATCCATGCTGAGGCCCACGGCTCCGAAGAGAAGGTGTGCCCAAGGGCAATGAGGGGCATGAAAGTGGCCCGATCGTCTGCAAGCTTGGCTGTTTTGTGGCCCAACATAACAGCCTCCACAAGACACATAGCCCCGTGGTTCTCGATGGTGAGATCGGTAGCCTTGGCCGCATCGGACCATCGGGCAACCGAGAACAAGCAGAACAGTGCGAACCCCGCTATGGTAGCGTGTAAGTCCGATCCCTCGAAGACAATCACCTCCATTCTCATGACAATGGGAACTTTCAGAGGCGGCGCCTGTCTCAATGGAGCCTTCTTGAGATAGCAGGAGTGCGCGGCACCCTCAACTCGCTGCGAAATGATGTCAGGGACAGCGTTGCTGCCGGTCATGTAGTGAAAGAACCTCCATGACGAAATGAATGCAGCAGGCGCCGTGGGAGCACACTCAGCGTCTCGCAGATAACAAACATAGAGGTACAGGTCATTCTCAACAGCATTCAATGGTCTAGCATGATTGTCCTGGACCTGCCAGCGGGAGAACCTCAAGTAATCACATGACCTCTTGGAAAGAGTACTCGTAGACTTCCTGGCAAAGGCATCCATGAAGGTCATGGCAAGTTGGTGTTCAGGAACAAGCATTCCACTGGTCTCCAACAATGACCGCCCCAGCTTAGAGTCATTGGGATCGTACAGGACGATCTCCTTAATTCGGGCCAGAGCAGCCGAACGAAGCTGATCCTCCGACCTCGCCATCCTCGTGGCGAAAAGTCGTCTGGCTCTAAAGGGGTTTTCTTTGTACCAAGTTGGATCAGAACCTGAAGACGAAGACACCGCAATCTGAGCAAACATGTCTGATCGCCCAATCGTGGGGAGATGGAATGGGATGGCCACGAGCGGATTCCCGACGCTCCCAAAAATTGCTTTGCCAAAATCCGACTCCCAAGGGAGTCTGATCGAAGACTTCCTCTTCTCCTCAAAGAGAGCCTGTGCCACTGCCGGGTGCACAGGTGCGGGATCTTTCCAAGCGGTCCTCCTACACTTGCTCGCACTCGGCTGGCACGGCTCAGCCGAATCATCGACCCTTGCATCCTGATACCAACGAGCCTCATCTGATGCCACCGGCTCCACATGCGACCATGACTCATCTCTCTCACCCTCTCCAAAATTAGACCCCACACCAAAGTCAGAGTTCCAAGGTGAGCTCACATGGTCCTTGCGATCGGAGTCGTCCTGATCGAAAGGTTCCTCGTCATGGCCAAAGCCCTGTGACGCATCAGGTCTACCAAACATGGCTGTGCTCGGACAAAACTGCTGATCTGTATCAATTGCAGCAGGCATCAATCTGAGTCATCGCAACATGTCTCAACATGGAGAGCACAAGGATCAAGCGGGACGACATTATTTTAAATCACTGATTTGCAAGAAGATTCGCGGTCCTTCTTGGCCTCTCCTGTCCCCCGCATGCAGTCAAGAAGACCGCGCAGAGGAGCGAAACGCGGGGAAGGCCTAAACCACAAAGAACCCAGGGGACCGGGAAACACAGGGGCATCCGGCACCTAGGGGCGTAACCTAAAGAAGCGCCTCAAGCGAACATGAGTAGTGCGCGCGGCTGCCAGCAATGAAGTCCAGGCCTGCATGTCCAAGTACACAAGGACCCATGCGAAGCGGTAGCTAGCGGTGAAGGAGACCAGATGTCCTCGCACAATAGCATTCCAGAAAGGCCGACGACAAGCTGCAAAGCGGCGCAATCGGATAACGTGGAAGAAGTAGGGGCGCACTCGCACAATGACAAACGCAGTCGGATCCCCAGAGCTGTCACTCGGCAAAGAAGAACCCGAACTGGAAGTCGAAAGCGAGTCGTAAGAAGATCCCCGAAGGCTGGAGCCAGCCCGAGGCCGCGGCACATCCATGGCGGGCCCAGCAGGAAAGTGCAGTTGCACAAAACTAATGGCATGTGGTGACTGCATGAAGCATGACATGACATCACTGAATAGAGAGCTACCCCGACTCCGCGACTCAGCCGAAGGCCGGCACGGGCAAGATAGACTTCGCATGCCGTAGGGGTCAGGCTAGGGGCTGCAAGCAGAACAAGGCATCCGCGTGAAGCTGAGACGACTCTTGTCTGTCCTTTTGCGACTCCCATGGCACAACTCGGTCATGCGCAGCAAGTAGCCCGAGAGGCTGGGCTGCAAGGCTGTAAACGAGACTGCATGGCGCAAAACGAAGTCAAAATTGAGGTGTGGAGAAACCTTCTAGGACACCACACCTAAGCGAAGATGGCTATGCAAGCGGCGCAGCAGCGGCCACTCAGTGGACTTCAGATCGAAGACCTCGCGACGAAGATCCTGAACTTCAGCACGGAGGCTCTCGTTGGCTTTCTCGAGCATCTGGACCTGGAACTGAAGGCTAGCGAGGTCCTCAGCCATAGCAGAAAACTTCCGGCCCCACTCCACCTGCAAAGCCTGCAAATCGGCAACGGTAAGCGGCGGCCACGGAGAAGCCGGAGCAGCAGAGGGCTCTTCTTCCACCAAGACCTCCACCTTCTCGGACGAATCCTCGGAAGCAAAGGGCCAGTCCTCATCGGTAGCAAAATCTGAGCAAGGCCATTCCTCATCAGAAGCAGAGCGAGACATGGTTCACGCAGGCGGAACAGTAGAAGCAAGTAGCTGGCGGAACTTCTGCAGCAGGTTTTCGAGAAAAGACAGGCGATGCTCGGTACGAGTATTCTCGGACTGAAGGCGGCCGAGAGTATCGCGCGTATTTCCAGAGTTGTCTTCTAGAGAGCGCAACCTCTCCTCCAGGTGCAAGACTCGATGCCGTAAGAGCTCGTGCGCCCTGATCAGATCGTGGATGGCTTCCGCAGTAGAGCTGCTGCAGCTCGCAGCACCGCTCTCAGAGCACGCGGGCGAGTCCATGCACCGGTCCGCCGCCCCTTTCTAAAAATTCAAGCTTGATGCCTGACTTCGGATGTAGTCGCTTCACACAATTCCATGCGTGCATGAAAGTGCAAAGCATGTAAATTAAAAGGGTCGAAACACAAATGAAATATTTCAAACTGTGTGACGACAAATTGAAGAAATGTTTTCTCGAGCTACCGCGAGGTGAAACATACAGTTCAGGGTTCGCTACGTGCCTACGCCCCACACAACAGACAGAAGTATCCGCACGCAGACACTAGACTTCCTCCAACGACTCCAACCGGCCAAATGATCCATCAGGCAAATTAGTGAGAAAAGAAAGCTCACCATGTTGATGCTGACCGTGGTCATCTCCCCCTGAAGGAAGTACACCACGGTTCTTGAAGGTGTGGAATGAAAGTCCTCTTCTCCACTTCAGCGAGCGACTACTCTGCGAAAGCCAGAACCAACAATGAGAAGGATACATGATGGTCACGAAGTATCCATCACCCTTGTCATCTTGCCAACGGCAGACTTCGGCACAAAAGTGCCAGAAGGCATTGGCGGCCTTCCTGGGCCAACCATCAGGAATGACAGGATGAATAAAAATGTGATTAGGCTCGGCCTTCAAGATCACTTGCCAAGCAGCCTCAATCGAAGATTGAATAGACTTGGCGTTCCATTCACCAAACAACACAGGTTCACTCGCATCAAGTCCAGAATGGACAGTGCACGCAGTAAGCCCGGTGAGGCGAGGTGTGATCTCAACGAAATCGCTCTTGCCTGAAGTGAGAGTGTGGTAACAGATCTCATGCTCATAGCAGAACCCAGAACCGGCACGATCAAGAATATCGTCGCCGATGCGGTCGAGTGCCTCTTCCTGAGAAGAGCGTCTCGGGACCTCATCTTTCTTCAGAGGAATGGCCACATCATGCCACGGATCTCCATCACGCCTGACCTTCGACTGATTAACCCGAAGAACGGCACGATGAACTTCAACCAACACCATGGCACCTTCTTGTGACACGACTATACCTCTGACCCAGGTTCCTTCAGACTTCTTCTTCGACTCATCCTTGTGCCAAACGAACACGCAGTCACCCTTCGAGTAAGGACCATCAGACGGCATAACTCTTCGTGCAAGGTCCTTCCGAAAGTCAAGTGATTGTCTGGCCTCTTGATGAGCCCGCATGGCAATCCTCTGGAGTTCCAGAGTGGTTCGATCCTCCTCGGCAGGTTCAGCAGAAAGCTGTTCAGGAGAACTGTTCTCCACGTCAAACAAATCTGGTGGACGTCTTCCAGTAGCTATCTCCAAAGGAGAATAGCCTGAGACAGTCAGCTGGCAATTCCTTGCCCATGCCACCTTCTTGACTGCTTGACGAACAGTCACCTTTTCTGCATAACCTTCATCAGCCAAGGCCTTTGCCATGATGGCCCACGTGCGCTTGAAAAGACGCACTGCGGTCTCAGCTCGATTAGGCCAAGGAGTTCGCGGTCCACATGGATAAGGAGTAATGCCATGGAACTTGTAATAGGACATGAACTGTGGCGTGAAAAATGCTTGATCTCCTACGATTCCCTTAGGAACACAGTTGTTCTCCTCTGTCCATTGTCGGAAAGCTCCCAGAGTCTCTGGCGCTTCCAGGCTTGTGAGAGCCGTAGCCCACAGGAGATTCGACGCACCATCAATGATAACCAAAGCCAGATAGGCTTTAGTACCAAACTTAATCTCTTCGTGATCAACAAAGATGAGATCACCGAAGGATGATGCTCTCAATCCTGCGATTCTGGCTCGCGGAGGCGTAGGCCTTACGATGGCGCTGGCTCGCCACTGTATGCTCTTCCAAGCGCAGAGCTTTAAAGGATCCCGAGATACGCTGAGCAACGATACGCTCCGTCTCATGGGAACCTGTTATATCCCGTCGCCTCTTGCGAGCTGGAATACAGCAGTTCGACTGCGGAACAGCGATGGTTGAGGACCGATACGAGTATCAAACACAACGACCTCACCAAGCTGTCGCCCATTGAGTTGTCAAGGGAGGCGGTCAGCCAGGTTGAAGCTGTGAAGTTCTTCAAGGGATTTCTGCAGCTCAGATCGACGCTTTCTTTCATCCCTGGAGCGTTTCTGGCACTCAAGGCTCTTAACCGATTTCCCACGCTGGACTCTTTGAAAGAGCAAGCGACTCACCTCGATAACGATCGCAAGGAACACGGCTACGATCTTCCTGCCGTGGATGCGAATGGGATCGGGGAAGCAGCCGCCTTTCGCAACGAAGACGACGATGAGAATACCCCGTCGATGCGCGGGTGGGTCTCGTTCATGAAAGCGATGGTTGAGGCCTACCCCGGCCGGTGCGTTAGCATCGATGACACGCTCGACTGGGGAGCCAGCACCCCTATGACCTATGAGGACGGTGCGGGGCAGACTACCATCCGCCCGACTGATGGATGGGTGTATGTCCCCGCGATGAATTCGGACATATACGATCCTCAGGGAACGTTCCTTCACGGAACGAACCTCCGATACCTCTGGTCGATTCTTGCACACGGAGGTCTGTTCGGGGAGGATTACGTGACGGACGATCATGGAAGTCACAAACCCTGCGTCTAGGTGACTGGACATGCTTCCGAGGCTGCCGGCAGCTACGCGTCTGGCACATACCTCGGCGGAGGATACTGGTTCCAGGTGATGATCTGCGTCTCCCGGACTGTGGTGAACAGCCACGGTCGCACGACGAAGAAGCTGGGAGGATCCCAGAAACGATTCGCGTCGGAACTCGATTTCTCGAGCTGTGCGGGATCGCGTTCAGGCCCTTCCGCCTTCTGGATGATACGTCATCCATGGTCATCGATTCCTCAGTGCCGACGGGACAAAAGCCGTGGCCTGGCACCCTTGGATGGAGGCGAGCCCGATCGATCCTCGCATTCTGAAGCTGTTGGGAGAAAGCGTCGCTCGCGACAGTGTCGAGTTTGCCGACCTCACGATTCAGGGGGGCAACGCTACTCAACAGGTTGCTTCTAGCGAGACAGAACAATCTGGGGCGACCGCGGCTGACGATCAGGCTGCGGCGGGTGGCAGTGAGGCGACGGAGCGAGTCACTGTCAACCCAGCAGTGCTTCGCCGCAATCACTGGATGCCTGACTCTCACGAGACCAGTGAGCACGCCACTGTCGGTGGCAGGTATGCCTTGCTATCCGAACTTCAGTCCTCCAGCTACCGATTCGAGCTTGCTCCATTCTTTCAGCTTCGAGCACCCATCCTGGGAGAGGAAGGAAGCCAAGGTTTGCCAAAGCCTGCAAGGCTCGAGACAATTGTCGGAGGACCCTCCAAGGAATGGGAGGCATGGTGCAGACACTACCGAAAGGCTTACGGTGTCATGCTTGGAAACTTCGGCTACACGCCCGCCAAGAGCCTCAAGAGTATCCCGTACAGCGAAGAAGGAACAACGGATATCGTTAGCGCGCCGATTTGGAGCCCGGCCGATGCACTTGTGGCCGTATCGATCCATGGAGTCAGAACGGTCACGACCATGGCCTCCACGATTGCATTTGGGGGTGCTCCGCCAACGATCAAGCCGGCGGTGCCCAGCAAACCGCAGAGATTCGTTGTCATGCACGATGGCCTGCTGTCCTTCAAGTCTGCCAAATCCTGGCACGATGGTGAGATGAACGCCCATCTGAAAAGCGCACTGACGAACTTTGGGTTTTCTGATTCCGAGGTGCGCGTGCAGGCGTTTGGTGAGGACAACAAGCTCAAGGATATGGTCGACACTCTCGCGATGATGCAGAGCGAGACTTCCATCCCGCCATCGAATGTGCACATCCTCATCCTTTGGAGAGGAGAAGATCTGTGGAAGATAGACCAGGGCTGGAACAAGCTAACTGGTGACATCGACATGGCACGATCTCAATATGCCAAAACGACCGCCCGGGATGCTCTCGAGAAGTATAACACGATCTACGGATCGGTGTCCCTTTGCGGACCGGTGTCACCGAGCATGGTGTATCTTCCGACTCTCCCTGGCCCTCTCTTCGAGAAATACAGAGAGGAGATGAGATCGATCTGGGACGAGATCAGGAGATCCAACTTCCTTACCCTGTCGTTTGACGCTATCCTGGAAGGTCTGCCGTACCTGAAGGGATATCACATCATGCATGAGTCCAAAACGATTGGAGTCCTGTGTACCCGTATCTGCTCGATGTTCACTCTTGCGGCTCTCGCACGGTTTCCGTCTTACGGGACCCGCCGGGAGTATCAGATCGCTGCCGATAAAATGTGGGCACGCACCCCAGTCCCGGAAGAGAATTCGACGGGCGCGGTGAAGGCCATTGTGCACTCCACTGTGCAGGACCTCATCGATGGTGCAGATCGCGGCGCCGATCATCAAGCCGCAGAGACTGTTGATATGACTCGGCTTGGTTTCGATGATGACGACGATGACGATATGCCTGACGACGTAGGTCCGACAGCTCCCGGAAATCCGATCAAACAGGAACAGGGAACATTGGCGGATCTACCGGGTGTTCGTCATCCGGATCCGATTGAGCTGCCAGCTACTCCTGTGCCTGGCGAGGCAATGCCAGTATCACCCGGCCTTGCTCCGGCTGCCATGAACGATGGAGAATCTAGCAGCAGTTCCGATGAGGACGAACAGCAAGGGGATGGTGACGCGGCGATGCCCGCAGTCAAGAAGGAGGAGTCCGATGAGGAGTTCAATGGGCGAAGGAATGACTGAGGCATTCGGGAAAATGCCCACTCCTCGGGATGCCGAGCGAACTGTCGCTGCCAATCGGGACGCTGCACGACCACCTGCCGTGCCCTCGATCCCTCTCTCCACGATGAAGAAGCCAAAGCCAATTGCCGAGAATCGACAAGTTTATGCGCACTTCGAAAGCCAAGTCAGTGAAGCTGAAGCTCGCCGCGAGCAAGCTGCGGCAATGAAAGCGCATGTCGCTGAAGTGGCAAAGGGCGCCGCCGGTGTTGAGAATGTCGAACATCTTCGATCCATTGCCGATGGGCTAGCCAAGGTCTTGGACCCGAACATGAGCGATGACAATGTGTTTCAGGGTGCCTTGTATCCTCCGGGTGACTATGCGCTTGACGCTGTCACGAACCGACTGGCTCAAGGCAGACGTCGGGTTGAATCGAACAGCAATCTCATCAGGGAGATGGCCAGCGACCGATTCACGCCTGTGCTCGTCAACCGAGACACTGGTGAGACTGTGTCTGCCATCGATGCACGATGGACCCCAGAGTATGGAAACAGGGGGGAGCTTGAAGCTAAGGTTGGTGCGATCATTTCCAACCTGGATGCAGTGGTTGCAAGCATGTCAACCCTCCCTGTGTTCCATCCGCACATTCCCTCGACGTATGGTATGGCTCGATCGCTTCTCAACACATACCAGTCGTTGCAGATTGCCATCCGACACCGTGGCATGGGTGCGATGTCCTTTGAACAGATGGTGTTCAAACCAGAGGACCTTGAGGTTCCGACTTCCGATGATTGGCCGGACCTCATCGCGCCTACCCCCGGAAAAGTCATTCAGTCCATGCGAGTTGCCCTGGTGAATAACACAGCGGCGAGGTTGACGAGAGAGGACCTCAAGCTGCCGCCGGGCTTCGCCATGCAACGACGAGTGACCGAATTCCGCAAGCCGGAAGAAGACCCGGTGCAGAGCCTAATGGGGCTCACCGATGATTTGAGCTATGGCACTATTGGCCGAACTGGGGATGACAGATTGTCCCAGCTCCAGCGCAGTGTCGCGGTACAGCTGCGAAACACTGCAGGTTTCATTGCGAACGAGTTCCAGAGGCACGCCCGATCTATTGCTGCTTCCTCCTCGCGTCGCAGTGACGCCTCAGGCGCCCTGAGTAGTCAGGGCGAAGGCGCTGCGGACAACGATCTTCCGTCCACCGAGCAGGCCAGTGCCGCATCTGTGCGCACGGCAACGCCGTCCCCGCCAAACACGGCTCCTCCTCCTCCGCCTACAGCGGCAGCACCTCCAAGGGCGTCCGAAGAGAGTGCAAAGGAGGATGACGATGACACCAAGATGGATGATGACACGGCCGATCAGTTGCCTGAGCAGAAACCTGAGGAGGACGCTGATATGGGTGGCGGAGAGGAGCTGCATGACGAGGTCCCCGGCAAGGCCCCGCCACCAGCTGCCCGAACCGCTGAGAACCCTCCGGAAACCGGCGTGCGTTCCAGTCCTCCGAATGTCATGCCTGCTCAGGGTGCCATGCTTTCTGGTGCTCGGGGACCGGAAGTCGATATTGACCCGGCCAGCACCACAGCCGATCAGGCGGCAAATGATCCGAGAAACTGCCGGATCGAGGGCCCTGGTATCAAGGCGACAACGATCCATCGCCCTGATCAGCTGCCCGAAAGGGGTATTGACTCCATTGCGCCGATCGTGCAGTATGAAATGACGTCTGTCCCGATTGCGCTGCCAGATTTCGTCGTCCCGGGACTCGACATGGGCATCGATGACTCCGTCCATGGTCGATTGGTCTCCGCGACCTGTCTCCCACCGACCGACGAACAGCGCAAGTATTCGAGGCGCCGATTTGCTATGCTGTCCTCGAATCAGACAGTGTACTTGGACGTGGCACTTCACAAGAAACCGCTCAAAGGAGAATACGATTCTTTCCTCCGACCGGAATCTTACGAGGACTGCCGCGAGATTCATGAAGCTGTCCGGGCCTACAATGCCAAAGAGGCGAAATACCGATCTATCGGCGGAACATCTGTGTCATGCAGCCGATTGCTCATTGACGACGCACAAAACATCCCTGCTGCCAGGATTCCGGACGCAGGCATGATCAGTTTGGTGCGTAAGCTGCTGTTCCGAGTGCTGACGCAAACAAAGGAGTATCCGTCCGCGACTGCCGTCGGAGCACAAAATCGCCCCCAGGATAAAGAGAGGGGCGTCCCATTGTATTCATTCCTCGACCAGAGTGGCATCATCGCTTTCGATGTCATTCCGATGTACATGGAACGCGAGAGGGAATACATGAAGGCCAACGCTGGCGAATTCAGCGGCCGGACGCTTCTCCAGACTAGCATTCTGGATGATAACGATAAGCCGAGTGAGCTCACCATCCAGTGCATTACGGAGATTGCTCGGACGGACAACAACCGAATGTTTGAGTTCTTCTACTCGACGATCAACGACGATGGAAGTCCACAGTTTGTTGGCATCCGAGCAACCTATGGTTTCGGTCCCGATAATTTCAACCGATTCCGACTGCTGATCAAGTGTCAGCACGGGCCATTCACTCAGCTCGCTCAAGACCATTATGTCAATGGCGAGAGGAGACGAAATGTGGCCCGATACCATCCCCAGTATGGATGGGGATGCGCAACGATTCGCGAGTTCTTCGGATACATGAACGATTGCAAGCTCAATCCCCCGAAGGGGCAGCTCTTCCTTACATTGCTCCCGTATGCCCCTGGGTCTGGGAAGAACAACGAGTGGGAAGAGGTATACATGAACGTCCGAATGAACCCGGGACGTGAGACGCTCTCGAACACCGCGTCATCACAAAGCATGCTCCCCGAAGGAATGGGATCCAACCGCATGATTGTGTTTGCGATTGATTTGCACATGATTGCGGCGGGTATCAATCCGATCACATTCCATCCGAGAGGGTACTATGCGATCAAGGACAGTATCCCTCTCGCATGTATGCCGATCGCATACTTCATGGATACGGGATCTCTAGTGTTCAACACGGCCTTCAAATACATCGGAGGACCGAAGTTTGGCACTGGCCCTAAGAGAGGAGACCACAAACGAGAAACGTGGCCACTCGCTAGCTTCGACTGCCCCATGTGCGGAGCTTCATTCCCGGTTGGTCTCCACATGTGTCACTCTTGCACTAAGCCGATTCACTATCCTGATGGGATGTTCTACGCCAATCCTGTGAACCCATGTGCTATTTCACCGGAGGTGACAATCACCTTATTTTTCCAAACACAAAATTTCAAGAACCATTTGGTTTTGAAATAGTGCTTGCGAAAGTTTCTTTTTTTCTACTTCACGCTTTTCTCACATGTCGTTTATTTTACAGTACATGTGTAAGAGTAGTGCTTGCAGTTGCCTCTGATTTGTGAGCCGCTGAAGCACTGGCTCGTCGCTGGGGGAAGTTTCTTCGCCTAGCCCGGCCGTTTGAGGCGGCCGGGAGGCTCGACGAAGGTTTCCCCTTCTCGCAACCAAGCTTTTGTGTGAAGAAAAAAGAAGAGCGACTTCTGGATCTCACAGATTGCGATTGTGATTATTATCACGCTTGCCATAAATACGATTGCAAGTAATTTTATATCTGCACGAGAAACTTTGAGCACGGTTTGTGTTTGGAAACATATTCCAGGTTGAATATTACGGAAGTCATGCTGAGTGGCTCAACGATCTGATCGAGCGAAACGAGCTTACCGAATTCCAGCTCCACGAGTTTCCTGCGATCAAGCAGCTGAGGAATTTCCCGGTGTCTAGGTCTCTCGCTGAGGACCATAGGCAAACCGCATTCTTCGGAGTGCCACCGATCAAATGCACCGCAGCTGACACATCGCCGAAGGAAGTGGAACTGTTCAAGAGAAGCGTGCGCGATACGATTCAAGGCGCCATTCGCTTAGACATTTCCATTGAGAGGCTTGTTGCCGGTATCACTGGCAAGGAAGCTCGATGTGGAGTGGAGGACTTCTTCAACTCACAGTCGATCGCATGTGCTGCCACGCTCGTCAAGCACTTTGGAGCGGTCTTCGCCACATGTCGCGAAAAGCCGTTGTGCTACTATGCACGTTGGTCGATTCACTGCCAGCGCGCATACCGAGTCTGCCTGTCGCGAGGATATCTCTCCCCCTTTTACACAGGTGTGACGGTCGATTACACCATCGACCCAGAGATGGCAGAAAAGATCCGACTTGCACATCTGCCCTTGCAGAACGCCAATCTGGCAATGAGGCGGCACATTCGACTCTCCACCGAGTTTGGAACGTTGGATGAATTCCGTGCCACTATCACGGATACGCAAAAGTATCAGCGTTACATGCGTGTCGATAGTGAGAGCCTTTCCGCGCTCCTGGCCAAGGTTACCCTTACCACATGCTACGGCATTCCGACAAAAGGTGAGCCTGGCTATATCTCTGACGATGAAGCAGAAGAGATCGAAGGAGCCGCAGCGGCAAGTGAGAAGCCCAAAGGGAAAGGCAAAGGGGAAGACGAGTCCAACGTCCAAGCCATCAACTGGCGTGAGTTGGATCCCTTAGGACGGAAACTTATTCCGCATCACTCTGATCCCCGATTCACGATTATTGCTGAGGGGAATACGGCACTCCTTGATGCAGCCGAAACGCCGAAGAGACGCGTAAGGAATTCAAGGAGTTCGTTCGCGATCACTCTATCAAGATAAAAGAATGCTTCGACGATGATCGTGCGACAGAGAAGACATTCTTCAATCTTGTTGAAGGAGTAAAGGATCAGCTTCCCGATGCTAAGAGCACTGACCCGCTCCTGATGAAAAGGGCTGAGGATGTCTTCGAGGCTCTACCCGATGAACTGGATGATCCTCCGAGAGTGTTCGATGTTGCGGCTCGACAGGCACGACGGCGAGACCCTACGCCTCAGCGCAGAGTGCAGGTCACCGAACAAAGACAAGCGCCGATTCCCGAGGCTCATGCCATTCCCATTCCTCCAGATGATGAGGATGAGGATGATACTGAGCTCGATCGAGCGGTACGACCCGATCCAACATTACAACGCACCGGACGAGAGCATCTCGGAGGCGTCGCTCCTGAGACGACTCCGCCACTGCCTCGTAACATGCCGCCGCCATCAAATTTGCCGACTCGAAAATCACATCGGCATACGGGCTACAGCGTCGCTCATTCTGATGGAGAGCCGTTAAGAGTGTTGGGGAGGGCAGCATACTCCGATCAAATGCAGTTGCCCTCGGTGCTGCGAATGAAGACTCGGGTTCCGGAGCCGGATCTGGATAATCCAACGATTGAGGACATCATTCGCATGTATCATTCGCCGAGCACGCTTTCCATCATCAGGAAGAAGGCCGCGGGTGTCATCATCGCGATGGGCGCGAATCCCGATGACAATATCAATATGAGAGCAGCTGGCGTTACTGTTCCCTGTGCCGAGAATACGGGGACGGGGCGAGCAGCATCGCCCGGAAGTACGCCTGCTGCAACACAGGAGCGGATTAACCCTCAGTTTCCTGCACCTAGCGTTTGCACTGCGTCAAATCCGCCATCGAAGTTGCCGCGCGATGAAAAGTGGGCTCCCTCGATTGCGCGACCAGCACCTGCTCAGGTGATCAAGAGTGCAGAAGCACGGGGACGCACGCAACAGTATGCTGCTAAAGCAACGGATGTTGCTCCGCCAGCTCCTTCCGATACTGTCTCTTCGGAGCCGCGATCTCGAACGATGGGCCCAGCCAAAGAGACTACGGCTAAGGGCAAGTTCCAAACCGGATCCAACGTGACAGGCCTCATCGATGAGGCTGATGACGTGAGGCAGCGACGAAGGGCAAAGGAAAAGGGAAAGCCGAGAAAGGAAAAGGAAAGCAGGAGAAAGGCCGAGGAAAGGGCGATAAGGGAAACAAAGAAGGGGCGGTCCTGGACGAGGAAATAAGGACCGCACCCGCAGCCCCACAAGTCGTAGATAACGACCGTCAACCTACGTGGCGACGTATTGTGTCACTGCAAGGTGAATCCGGTTGAGTCTTTCTGACCCATGCTTCACGCGTTTATGGAGTCAGGCGGATTCTGATGGTGAAACCCGGCTATGGCACAATTTCCGCTACTTCCTCAGCCTTCCTTGCCTGCGCCGCGCTGAGAAGACCCACAGGGGTACAATGGCTAGCCATGGTATTTTCCTCGTGTGTCCCTCTCTTTTCACGGACACTCGATGCTGCCGAGTCTACACTCTGAGCGCGTTGAGTCTAGTGTGTTATCCCCGCATAGATCCGATGGAACATCCGATTGCCAACGATCACACGGCAATTCGCTATGCGCCTGACGACACAAAAGGCTGCGTCTGTACAGAAGTGAAACATAGGTTTGATCCGGATGCAGAGACCGACCCATATCTAATGGTTTTTCTCGCTTTAAGCTTAGCTGACCGGAAGAGGTGTGGCACAACTAGTGTACGTGACTCTCCTAAACTCCGCTCTTCTCACGCGTGAGCTCGCGTCGAGGGGGGGGTGATTTGTCACGGACATGTGTACATGTGCTTCTGTATCTTGGTTAGGATTCACGCCAACTTTGTCTCACTACGCAGCTTGGACTGCTCAAGACCGACCCTGTGTCAGGTCCAGCAAAAGGTCCGCTAGCGCCTGGGGGTTCTAGTATTCTAGTGTTGCCTTTCCGCTGAGCGTCAAACTTACGGTTTTAATCTCTGATCATCCTTGCTTTGCTTTGCTGCTTTGCTTTGATCTACGATTGGTTGCCTTGGGCTTTGTGACCGAGAGTTGAGTGGAATCCTCCGCTTTTCACAGTATTGTATAGCTGTATACTATGTGACCGACGCAGCGCCTTTGGTTCAAGAGTAAAAGCGTGACCGCTCAGGGTTTTACAGTTTAATTAAATCACATCGAAAGAAGGCGCAAATCATATCGAAAGAACATCGGCCCCAGATCACGGGACAGTCAAGTCCGACTCACTTGCAGTCCGCTTTCCTTTCGGTACGGGTTGAACTCCTGTGCTCCGATGGTCAGTGGACTCTGAAGAGGCGCGTCGAGGAACCGGCTTCTTGCTGGACGTGATTCCGTGAGGACAGAGTGTATCAAATGGTATTGCAGCTGGTGTTTCAATGGATTTGGTTCGTAATTCATTGGATCTTTCCGGCGGCTCGCCCGCCTCGCCCAGGGTTTACTGGTGCCAGGTGATTGAGCACCACCCGGCAGGGAGCTTGATTCTCAGTTCGCATGCAGAAAGTGTGTTCAGCAGCCAAGCAAGGAGTAAGACTGCATTTGCTGGGTGGCACATTGCAACAGGTTGGGTTCAGTCTGGTTTGTGCCTGAGGCGTCTTCGCTGGCTTGCAGCATCGGCACCCGATGACTCGGAGCGAGTCTGTGCTGCTATCGGTACAGAACGAGCAGAACGCAGTTGTCACATTGTGCTCGCAAAGTCGGGCAGCTAACTGTGCATCAGCCGGTCAGCCAATCGGCGGATCAGCTGATCAGCGTCAGCCGGGATCAAGGGGCCCCAAACGCCACACACACTGAGTAGATGTTCACGGCCCTCGCGGCCAAGCGAAAACAGGGCGAGATGTTCAGGAGCCTCAGCCAGGGCCGATTTGCGACACGACTTCCCGATTGCGGACATGTCTGCTGCTCTATTTATTTACTTATATATATATATATATATACAATTATATATTCATATCTGTGAGGATCCCAAGAAGAAGAACAAGCAAAGGCAAAATAGCCCGGAGAGAAAGGCTGCAGAAGATCCCAAGAAGAAGAAGAAGCAAAGGCAAAAGAGCCCGGAGAGAAAGGCTGCAGAAAATCCCAAGAATAAGAAGAAGCAAAGGCAAAGTAGCCCGGAGAGAAAGATTGTAGAGGATCCCAAGAAGAAGAAGCAAAGGTAAATGAGCCCGGGGAGAAAGGCTGCAGAGGATCCCAAGAAGAAGAAAAAACAAAGGCAAAATAGCCCGGAGAGAAAGGCTGTAGAAGATCCCAAGAAGAAGAAGAAGCAAAGGCAAAAGAGCTCGGAGAGAAAGGCTGCAGAAAATCCCAAGAAGAAGAAGAAGAAGTAAAGGCAAAGTAGCCCGGAGAGAAAGATTGCAGAGGATCCCAAGAAGAAGAAGAAGCTAAGGTAAAATGGCCCGGAGAGAAAGGCTGCAGAAGATCCCAAGAAGAAAAAGCAAAGGCAAAGTAGCCCGGAGAGAGGCTGCAGAGGATCCCAGTAAGAAGAAGAAGAAGCAAAGGCAAAGTAGATCGGAGAGAAACGCTGCAGAGGATCCCAAGAAGAAGAAGCAAAGGCAAAGTAGCCCGGAGAGAAACGCTGCAGAGGATCCCAAGAAGAAGAAGAAGCAAAGGCAAAGTAGCCCGGAGAGAAAGGCTGCAGAGGATCCCAAGAAGAAGAAACAAAGGCAAAGTAGCCCGGAGAGAAAGGCTGCAGAGGATCCCAAAGAAGAAGAAGAAGCAAAGGCAAAGTAGCCCGGAGAGAAAGGCTATAGAGGATCCCAAGAAGAAGAAGGAGCAAAGGCAAAGTAGCCCGGAGAGAAAGACTGCAGAGGATCCCAAGAAGAAGAAGAAGAAGCAAAAGCAAAATAGCCCGGAGAGAAAGGCTGCAGAGGATCCCAAGAAGAAGAAGGAGCAAAGGCAAAGTAGCCCGGAGAGAAAGGCTGCAGAGGATCCCAAGAAGAAGAAGAAGCAAAGGTAAAATAGCCCGGAGAGAAAGGCTGCAGAGGATCCCAAGAAGAAGAAGAAGCAAAGGCAAAAACGCCGGGAGAGAAAGGCGGCAGAAAATCCCAAGAAGAAGAAGAAGCGAAGATAAAATAGTCCGGAGAGAAAGCCTGTAGAGGATCCCTCAGAAGTAAAATAGCCCGGAGACAAAGATTGCAGAGGATCCCAAGAAGAAGAAGAAGCAAAGGCAAAGTAGCCCGGAGAGAAAGATTGCAGAGGATCCCAAGAAGAAGAAGAAGAAGAAGCAAAGATAAAGTAGCCCGGAGAGAAAGGCTGCAGAGGATCCCAAGAAAAAGAAGAAGCAAAGACAAAAAAGTCCGGAGAGAAAGGTTGCAGAGGATCCCAAGAAGAAGACGCAAAATAGCCCGGAGAGAAAGGCTTGCAGACGATCCCAAGAAGAAGAAGAAGCAAAGGCAAAGTAGCCGGGATGAGAAAGGCTGCAGAGGTTACCAGAAAGAAGAAGAAGAAGCAAAGGCCAAAATAGCCCGGAGGGAGAAAAGCGCAGGAGGATCCCAAGAAGAAGAAGAAGCAAAGGCTATATAGCCCGGAGAGAAAGGCGGCAGAAGATCCCAAGAAGAAGAAGAAGAAGCAAAGACAAAGTAGCCCAGAGAGAAAGGCTGCAGAGGATCCCAAGAAGAAGAAGAAGCAAAGGCAAAGTAGCACGGAGAGAAAGATTGCAGAGGATCCCAACAAGAAGAAGAAGCAAAGATAAAGTAGCCCGGAGAGAAAGGCTGCAGAGGATCCCAAGAAGAAGAAGAAGCAAAGGCAAAATAGCCCGGAGAGAAAGACTACAGAGGATCCCACGAAGAAGAAGCAAAGGCAAAGTAGCCCGGAGAAAGACTGCAGAGGGTCCCAAGAAGAAGAAGAAGAAGCCAAGGCAAAAGCCCGGAGAGAAACGCTGCAGAGGATCCCAAGAAAAAGGAGAAGCAAAGGCAAAGTAACCCGGA